>OZ025297.1:341248943-341673966 GCA_964019185.1 Maratus speculifer
AAGATGAAATAATTGTTGTAAAGAATTTCATAAAAAGAACCATTGAAGAAAATCCAAACACCATTGTATTTAATGAACTTTTTAAATATAGGGTTGCATTTGAAGACACTTATAAACTATTAGCAACTGTTAAAACTTTTGGATGTAGTACTGCAATATGTGAATCAACATTTTCAGTCCTTACAAGAATAAATCGTCCACAAAGACTAACAATGTCTCATCAAAGAATGGCCGATTTGAGTTTTCTTGCGTTTGAAAAAGAAAGAACAGAAACAATCAATATGGAAGTTTTCCTTAAAAAATTTAATGAGAAAAGAATAGAAGACTTCAATTGTTTTAAAGCAGGTGAACTTCAATTTGTTGACACTACTTTATTCCTTTTAAATCTACTTTTTTCAGTTTATGTATTTAGTATACACTACAAGGTTAGTTTTCACATTTATAATGCTTATATAACCATTCGTATTTATATATCTATTTAACTTAAATATTTTATATTGTTTCATGTATCCATTAAAGCATACTTCATTATATTTTTCCAAATTGGTTTAAAAAAAATTCCATTTGTTACAAAAGTGTGTTTGTTACATGTACTATTGTTTGTTTTTATTATTTTGTTTTCGTGTTACATGAAAAATGCAGTTCGTTGCAATTTGGTATTTTAGCATTTTGCTATAAAGCGTTTTTTCTGAAGAATTTTTTAATCCTGTTTTGCTTCTAGTGTAAAATAAAGTTTTAAGTATTCATATTTTGCTTTGTGTTTGAAGTTTGAGTCATGGTATTTCAAATTAAAGAATTTTTTTAATAGTACACTCAATTGCAAATGTTTTTAACATCTGACTGTGCATAAAAATAATTTTTAAATTCTTTATCAATGAGTGAATTTGTTTATGCTTTTATTATGTAACAATAATTGAAGTTCTCTTTTTGTTAAAAAAAGATAATGATTAGAAATGAAGATTACAACTCGTTTTAAGTAGGAGAAATGCGAGCATTTTAATTACTTTTGACATATTATTTATATTATATTGTATCAGCATTAGTTATATACTGAAAATATTTATTCTGTAGCGTTTTCTATTACTAGCATAGATCAAACTTATAATTAATTTTATCATAAATATTATCTTATGATAAACATTTTGTTGTATATTGGAATATTTCTAGTTTAAATTTTAAAATATATACGTATATAGTCCTTGATTTATGAATGGTAATCAAAGAAAAATGCCACTAGCCAATTCAAATGTATATGCTTTTAATTTTTGAATGAACACAGTAATAATTTTAAATGCAAAATATAACTTTGATTTTGTTAATGTTTTTATTGTAAAAGAATGAAACTTAAGCTTCCTTGAGGGCAGATAAAAAAAAAATATTAAAGGTTGCAACTATTTCGAAACAAGTGAACTGTAAGCTTTTATTTACTTGTTGACATCATCATTTATTTCACCAGTATAAGTATTAGAGATCGAACGCCAATTCTTTTGCGTTTTCGACCAAAATTCTCAGTTTTACGAAAATTCGTTTTTGACGAAAATTCTATAACCTATATATTTAAACCTATGAACTTCTTTTTTTATAATTATCTGTCATGAATTACTTAAGACGCGAGTGCAAACTATAAAGATAGCAATACATATATATGACTAACTTTTTCATGTGCTTTTTTAAAAAAGCAAATTTAATGTTATTAGAAAATTTTAATTCGAAAATGCAGAGGCATTTCAATTACTCTGTCAGAAAGTTCTGGTATGACAGATAGGGCCGTAGTTAAGGATGTGCTGGCTCAGCCCCCTCCCTCTCCCCTAACCCTTAAAGCATTTTGAGCCTCTCTTAGAAAAGATTTCATGATTACTCAATGAATTTCTTTTTTGAAAATCCAAATGAAATTCTGCCCAAAAATCTAATTTAGTTTTGAGGCCTTTTCAAAGTTCTGTAGAATCACTAAATTATAACTAAAATAAGTTTCAACACTCGCTCTTCCTATTTGCACATACGAAACTAAGATGATGTTTAATTTTGCACTCGTTATACACTCGAATTTTTCATCAGCTTATTCTTCTCTTAGCTTAAAATGAGGTTATTACAACAGTTTATTAAAAAACATAGTACATACAATATGAATATGCACTAATTTATCTTTCTACATCAGAGTGAGAGAAAAAAAACATGAGCCCCCCCTACATTTTCTTGAGCCCCCCCTATTATTCACTTCTGGCTACGGCCCTGGGTCTTACTTTGAGCATTTCAAATATTCAATTAAATAACTTTATCCAATCTCAATAGCGGTATGTAAATTAATATATGCAGAGATAATTCTTAATCTAATATATTGTAGTAAATTAGAAAAAGGTGTCAAGATTATCTCATTTTTAAAAACTCAAGGAATTTTTCATAATTACTCAAGCCAGTATGTTCTTTAGAATCGCTCTTTTAATATTTATGAGATTAAAATTTAGTTAATTATTACCCAAGAACAGGGTAAAAGGAAAATTAAGAATTATGCTTAATTAATTAAAGTCATTCATGCTCAGTTAAATTTTAAAATTAGTACTGAGTGTTGATCTTGCACATAGGCGTAACTAGCGGGGGGGCCGGGTGGGGGCCAGACATCCCAGTGCCCCCCCCTAGAATTTTAAACTCTTATGGTAATGTTAGAACGTAAAAATTTTGTTTTTTCGAGAGATTACACATGCCTCAGAGTGGGACGCTAAACAAGCTATTTTTTACAATTGTCTTAAGTCTATATTTTTCAGATCTACTCTCTTTTCACGCTTTTTTACAATTATTTCTTACTCCTCGATCGCCCCAACAGCTCAAGGTAACAGTATCAGCTTTTAACGAAAACCGGTCACTCATTTTGAAAGAGGACGCCATTCATTTGTACTATTGGAAATCAGCGGAAGGCTAAAAGGAATGGTCATTTCCTGTCACTGTCTCGGGTTTTTCAATACTGCACCATTGGGGGGGGGGGGGGGATCTTAATTACTTACATCTGTTTCTTGCTCTTTTTTTGGAAACGGAACTGCACTCTCTCGAATACCAGGAAAAACACAAAAACGCATTCTCGTATGCTTTGAATGTTAGACTTAATTCCACAAACATTTTGTTGTAAGTTGCTTTAGTGCTAACGTATTAGTTTCTTTTATTGAGCGATCCGCTATAACTGATATTAAATCCTCTTCAGAGAAGAAAATTATGAAAAAGATGGATGTATGAGTTCATTTTTTTTAAATCTTCGAATTCCTTCAAGCATTCATTAAATCCAGGTATGTTTGGAAAGTTTATAATTCATTTGTATTTATGTTTCTGGAAAGATATTAACTCAAACGTTACAGTTTTTGTATATTATCCTTTTGTTAAGTTTGTTCTCAAATCCACAGGGACTACTTTCAAACAATTTTTAGGTGCCGTAGTAATTATGTAAATACAGAGCACCTATAGTTGTCGTTCAGTCTATTTGTCCGTCCGCATATAACAACGTAAAAACTACCCGACCGAATCATTTGAAATTTAAAATGTATAATTTTTACATAATTTTTTCGAGTCATTTCAAATTTTATGAAAATCGAATGCATAGATCAATTACAGGGACAATCAAAAGTATTCCGTTACATTATGGTCAATGGGGAAAAAAAATTTCAAATGCATTTTAATCGTTTGAAATTTAAAATATATAATTATTACATAATTATGTCGAGTCATTTCAAATTTTATGAAAATCGGATGGATAGATTAATTACAGGTACAATCAAAAGTATTCCGTTACTTTACGGTCAATGGGGAAAAGTTTCGAATGCATTTTAATGATGATACACTCATTCAAACATAATAAAATCGATATGCATCTATGAAGTACATATTATAATATACATTTTGTATAATCTGTGGTACAAAGAACATTTGTTATTGATTTACAAGGTCAGACAAAAGTATTATATTACATAATGGTATAGGGAGAACATTGTTTGGTGCGCATTTTAATCTTATACTATAATGCGAGCAAAAATTGTGTGTGTGTGTGTGTGTGTGTGTGTGTGTGTGGGTAAATTTTATCTCAAAAACAGCTCTAACGATTTTCGCAAAAATTTGGATTTTACCATTTTCGGGCATGAGAAGACCATTGGGCTAGGTCACATGTTCGAGAAAATTCGATTATTGGGTCATTTTGGGTCATAATGGGTCAGGATCAAGCTATTTATATCTAGAGAACAGCTGGATCAATTTTAAGGAAATTTGCTATCCAATCGTTTTTTGGCACGAGAAAACAATTGAGCTGGATCACATGTTCGAAAAATTTCGATTAGTGGGTCATTTTTGGGTCATTATGGGTCAAGCCATTTTTATCTAAAAAACGGCTCTAACGATTTCGACCAAATTTTATATTGTATCGTTTTGGATTAGAAGAAGACCATTGGGTTAGGTAACATGTTCGAGAAAATTCGGTTAGTGGGTCATTTTTGGGGTCATTGTGGGTCATGCTATTTTTATCTAGAGATTTTCTCACGCAATTTTGACTAAAAATTGCATTCTATGGTTTTCAGACACGAGAAAAACACTGGGCTATGTTACATGTTCGAGAAAAAATTTTAATGGGTCATATTGGGTCATTAAGGGTCTGGGTCAAGCTATTTATATTTAAAGAACGGCGTGATCGATTTTAACGAAATTTTGTATGTAACAGTTTTTTGACATGAGAAAACTAATGGGCTAAATCACATGTTTGAGAGATTTCGACTATAAGGGTCATTTGTGCGTCATGATGGGTCATAATGGATCATATCAAGCTATA
Organism: Maratus speculifer; assembly: GCA_964019185.1. Taxonomy (NCBI): domain Eukaryota; kingdom Metazoa; phylum Arthropoda; class Arachnida; order Araneae; family Salticidae; genus Maratus; species Maratus speculifer. The sequence goes on from OZ025297.1 coordinate 341,253,739, forward strand.
TCTAAAGAACAGGTGGATCGATTTAAACGAAATTTTGTATATAACATTTTTTTGGCACAAGAAAATCATTCGGCTAGGTCACACGTTCGATAAATTTTGATTAATGGGTCATAAAGGGTCTGGGTCAAGCTATTTATATTTAAAGAACGGCTGCGTCGACTTTAACGAAATTTCGTATGTAACATTTTTTAGACACGAAAAAACTAATGGGCTAACACGGGCTAGGTTACATGTTCGAGAAAAAAATTTAATGGGTCATATTGGGTCATTAAGGATCTGGGTCAAGTTACGTAGATTTAAAGAACAGCGTGATAGATTTTAACGAAATTTTGTATGCAACTTTTTTTTGACATGGGAAAACTAATGGGCTCGCATGTTTGAGATATTTCGGCTATAAGGGTCAAATATGAGTCATGATGGGTCATAATGGATCATGTCAAGCTATATCTAAAGAACAGGTGGACCGATTTTAACGAGATTTTGTATATAACATTTTTTGGCACGAGAAAATCATTGGGCTAGGTCACACGTTCGAGAAATTTCAATTAAAGGCTCATAAAGGGTCTGGGTCAAGCTATTTATATTTAAAGAACGGCCAAATCTATTTTAACGAAATTTTGTATGCAACAATTTTTAGACACGAGAAAACTAATGGGCTAATTCACACGTTCGAGAGATTTCGATTATAAGGGTAATTTGTGGTTATGATGGGTCATGCTAATTTTATGTAAAAAAATGGCACGTAACCATTTTGACTATACTTTGTATTATATCATTTTCGGGAAAGAGAAAACCATTGGGCTATGACACATGCTCGCGAAAATTCGATTAGTGGGCCATTTTGGGTCATAATGGGTTAGGGTCATTCTAATTATATATAATAACGACTCAATTTTACCTAAATTTTGTAACGAAACCTTTTTTGTCACGAGAAGACTATTGGGCTGAGTCGCACGTTAAACAAAATTATATTAGTGGATCATTTCGCTTTATTGCTTAATGCTGTCAAGCTAATTTTACCTAAGAAATGGCTTAAACGATTTTGATTCAATTTTACATTCTATTGTTTTTAATTACCTGAAGACCATTGAGCTAAGTCACATGTTTGATCAAATTTGATTCGTGGGTCATTTTGGGTAATACGGGTTAGAGTTACGAGAATATGGCAACAGTCAATAAGTTGGCGATATTTGACAAAATATTGGCGAAATTTGGCCGAAAAATCGACTATTAAGATTGCGAAAGCTAAAACACGTATTTGTCTCCAAATTTGGCTATATGTGGCAAAAAAATATTGTCTTTCAGAATGTGAAGAAATTTTTTATACATTCTTAATAGGATTCGAGATGCTTGTTTAAACCAATCAGAGTCGAGCTAAAAAACTGATCTGGATCGATATCCTTTCGTTGTAAATTTTAAAATAAAGTAAAATTTATGAACATGTGCATACAAACATAGTTTTCTTATTGATTGTTTTTGAAAATACTGCTATTACAAATAACATGTTTTACAGTTATAATACAGAGTGAATTATAACGTGATAATACTATATCCAGTTGAACACAAAGTTAATTTTGACCGAGCTTAGCTCGGTCACTCCTGCTAGTTGTAATTAACTATTTAAAAGTTTATGAGGTTGATATATGTTGCTGAAGAATATTATAAGTTATTTTCTGTATAAAAGAAAGCAGATAGTATTTACAGGGACACACAAAAGATTCTGGCTTCTATACTGTATCCAAAATATACTGTGCACTATTATATCAAGATCTGAATAATTTTAAGTGAATCCGTAATTATATATATAAGTAGCACCTATATTCGTCGTTCAGTCTGTCTGTCCATTTGTCCGTCCGTCTTTACAATTTATGCAAAAAAAAAAAAAATTATTAATTTACAGGGCCACTCAAAAATATTCCCCTACATAATGGTATACGTGGATATATTGTTTGGGACGTGTTTTAACTATATTCAAGTATTTCACATTTTATGAATATGGTATACGCTGCTGAGGTGTAATGCAAGTTGTATGTTCATGTATATTTACAGGAGCACACACACATACACACACACACAAAAAAAAAAAAAAAAAGAAAAAAAAAATGACCACTATACTACACTGTTCAAAACAATTAAAGGATATTGCAGTTTTAGGTGGATTTTGTATCTGGGAAACTTTTTAGCTGATTGATACATGGTCGACAGACATAGTAGGTTATATGAGAATAAATTACACATGTTTGGCAGAAAAAAATTTTTGAATTCTATTGCGCATTTGTGTACAAAAGGGAAAAAACACAATTTGTGCATATGAGAAAAAAGAATATGAAAAGGTGTTTTATTCAAAGAAAATCATTTTCAGTAGGGGGTATGGTTTCCACGGGCGGCCAGCAACGTTGAACACCTTTGAGGCATGGACTCAATGAGGCTATTAAGACGAGTTGGGGTATTCTGCCCCACTCTTCCAGAAGAGCTCTTTCCAGTTCTTGGAGAGTTTGTGGGGGTTGCTGGCAGCCAGAAACTCGTCTTCCTAGAGCGTCCCAAACGAACTCGATTGGATTCATGTCTGGAGAACACGCTGGCCATTCCATTCGAACGATTCCTTCCTCGAAAAGGAAATCCTCCACCAGGTTTGCACGATGTGGCCTGCAGTTATCGTCCATTAAAATGAAGTTATCTCCGATTGCTGCAGCGTAAGGGACTACAATAGGTCTGAGGATCTCATCCCTGTATCGGCGACCAGTCAGAGCTCCATCTCGAATGATGTAGAGGTCAGTGTGCCCGTCAATGGAGATGCCACCATACACCAACACTCCTCCACCGCCAAATCTGACACTTTCGCGCACGAACGCAGGATTATTCCTACTGCCACGGTCCCTCCAGATGAAAATACGCCTATTATCCGGATGCACAGAAAAACGGGACTCGTCAGAAAACAGAATATTGCTCCATTCATTTCTCCTCCAGTTGACATGCTCGGTTGTCCACTCCCTGCGGTCGCGACGATGCCTTGATGTTAATCTAACATATACCATCGGTCGGCGAGCATACATACCTACAGCATGGAGCCGGTTTCGGACAGTCTGAGTTGAAATCGTGGTGCCTGTAGCCGAGCGAAGGTGTTGTTGGAGAAGAGTAGCGTTCATTTTTCGGTGTCTCCGAGCTGTTAACGCTAAATACCGATCTTCATTGGGCGTTGTTGCCCGTCTACGACCTTGCCCTGGTCGTCGGCCTGCACATCCACTCTCCATAAAGGTTCCAGATCCTGGAAATGACACTTTGTGACACTCCAATGGCTTGCACTACTTCGGCTTGAGTTTGGCCCCCTTCTAACCTACCAACAATTCTCCAAGCTTCTGAATCCGTCAAATGACTTCGCTGAGACATCGTACTCATCGAAACAAAGCAATCACTGAATGCCGATCATCCTTGTCTTCATTCTCTTTTATCCAGTTTAAAGTCAAATTTCATTCGCTGCCGCTGAAGCGAAGTTTTTGACGTCGAACTCAAAATTTGCATACTCCACAGTTTGAAAACCAGAAAAATTTGCATTTGTGATTCTCTTCTATTTTCGGCAAAAAAAATTTCGTTTATATCTTTATTTTATATAAAACTTCAAATATCCTTTAATTGTTTTGAGCAGTGTATATTCGAAGTACTGTTACTATAACAGCAAGACTGCATAATTTTAAAACTTCCTTATCGTACGAACGCACCTCATTTGCTACGCTTCACGTGCAATTTCCAACTTGTTTTATTAATTCTTATTTAAGGGTGTTCTTAAATCAAAAAGGGCAACTTTGTGACACATGCTTTAATTTATTTTTGTTCGGAAATGCGTTAAAATAGCATGTGTTATTCAGAAACTGTCTAATTGCACTTAATTTTCTGTTTTTGAAAAAACACAATACATCTTTCATAACAAGCCTTCAAAGTTGACGTTTTTGAACACATTTCCCGACGAAAGCAGAAAAACCGGTCGAAAAGCAGTAGAAAAACGGGTGATCATGTGATCGAAATAGCTTAGAACTGGATAAATAATTTAACTATCATAAAATGGAAAAATAAGTTCGATTCGAAATCGCTTCCATTGTCAAGCATTCTAATTTTATATATTTCCGTTAAAAAATGAGTCTGTAAATGTGTTAAAACATTTTGCGCTTGTTGAGCGGAGCAGTTAAGAACACCCATAAAAAATGCACGAAATAGACAAGTGGGTAAACGGAAAAAAAAGTGACAGGAAAAAAAATTATCGGAAGAAAATGACATAAACTATAAAAGCGGAAAAAAGTGACTCAGAAAAAAAGTTACCGGAAAAAAAAGTGACAAGGAATTGATTTTGGGGATTGATTGGTTAAATATATAAGGGAGGATCGAAGGGAGGCTCTTAATTTATTTAAATGTGTTTTTCATGCTGAATTAACTGTTTTGGTTCCCACCCCCTCACCCCATCCGCCCTTAATTAGATAAAAGGGGTTTTATGCAGAATTATACAACGTGTCTCATTTTTGGGGTATAGGTTCTTTCTGATAAGGGTTATATGTAGTATTTAATGCCTTAAGAGTTTTAAGAGATTGATGGTTAAGAAAAAAGGGGACGGGGGAAACCTGTCTTAAATTAAATTAATAGTTTTTTAAGCAGAGTTATCCGATTTGTTTGGAATTTTAGATTTTTAGCCCCTTAAATTAGATTAATCGGTTTTTATCCAGAATTATCCGATGTATTTCAAATTTTAAATATAGTTTCTTTCTGATAAGGTAAATTCCTGAATATTTTTAAGGGTTTAATGGCTAAATATAAAGGGGGGGGGACGGGGGATAATACCTCTTAAGTTAAATAAATGCCTTTTTACGCAGAATTATTCGATTTACCTCGAATTTTAGACATAGGTTCATTATGATAAGAGGTATCTCTGATTAGTTATGGGGGTTCTTTTTCTTATTAAAAAGAAGAGGGGCAAGCAATTATTTCCCCCTCAAATTAGATAAGTCGGTTTTAATTCAGAATTATCCGATGTATTTCAAATTTTAAATATAGGTTCTTTCTGATAAGGTAAATCCCTGAATATTTTCAAAGGTTTAATGGCTAAGTATAGAGGAAGAAACAGAGGATAACCCCCCTTAAATTAAATAAATGGCTTTTTACGCAGAATTATCCGATTTGCTTCAAATTTTGGATGTACGTTCATTATGCTAAGGTGTATCACTAATTTGTTATGAGATTCTTTTGCTAAGTATAGATGGAGGAACAGGCGATTATTGAAAGAAGCTTGCTTTCCCCATTTGACGGAGGGGGATGTCCGATATATATCGCGGGCGGCTAGTATCTTAAGAAATTTGACGATCAAGGGATTTCTCGGTAAAGGTTTATCGCAAAAATGCCCAAGTAAAATAAAAAAGCGAGTTGAATGCAACTGAACGCAAATAACAAATAAAAAGAAATTTTGTTTATTTTTTAATTTAATGATTGGAAACAATTATGCCAGAAAACGTAACACATTTTACTTTTTTCCTTATAATTATAAATTACAATTCATTTTGCATTTAAAACTGGTTTATTTATTTTATTTTATTTTATTACTTGTGAAAAAAGTAATATGCTAAGTCATTTGTTGTAACTGTTATTTTAATTTACACCGAATATTTATCATTTAAAACTGGATTTTTACTAATTAATGTCCCATATTATACATGACAAAATATAATATAAAACATTTAAAAAATATATGTTAGACAATTTTAATGTACAAACTATGTTGTATGTCACGAACGTATGAATTAGTGAATTCATTAATTTGTAGTAATAATAATAGTTTTTTATTACTAGCTTATGTTAGCAATTAGAAAGTTAATTGTTTAAAAACCTGTAGTTCTTAAAAGATCTTCAGGGTTTGAACGCTTAAAAAATTAAAAAAAAAAAAAACAAATTTAAATTAAAAAAACAGGATTTTAATAAAAACAGGATATTTTTTTTTCTTTGTTAGGATATTTATAGAATACTGAAAAATGCTATGCAGAAACATAAACCACAGTTTTAAATTCAAACAGCTATTGAGGATATATTAAAAAAACCCTTAAAAATATTCAGGGATTCATTTTATGAGAAATAATCTATATCCAAAATTTGAAATACATCGGATAATTGTGCATAAAAACTATTTATCTAATTTAAGGCGGGGGGGGGGGATAATCGCCCGCCCTCCCACTTTTTAATTAGCAAAAGAACCACATAACTAATCAGAACCTACATTCAATTTTTTAAGCAAATAGGATAATTCTGCGTAAAAAGCCATTTATTTAATTAAAGAGAGGTTATCCCCCGTTCCCCCTCTATACTTTACCATTAAACTCCCAAAATTCTTCAGGCATTAAATACTGCGACGACGTACTAACAACTTTTAATCATGGCAGAAGATAGATAGCGAAGTCTTATTGTGAAAAGGTATGCAGGAATGAAATTATCTTCATTCAAAAGCTGAGAAGAATAGCTGCAATTGACCTCAAGGAACATGTCTAGAAAATGATTTCACTGGTCTAGTGGCAATGAGCTGAGGGGGATTATTTAGCGTAGAGAAGGAAGGAAGATAGTTGGAAGAGAGACATATGCTGGTAATGTACTAGAAAGTACATAGATGAAAAGTGACTTAGACGTGGTAAGCGAAATGTAATATTGGAGTGTGGCTCCTATGTAGTTGTAATGCGTTTTATTTATTTATTTTATTAATTGATCTATAGTTCTAAAGAACTTGAGAAACAAAAAATGTGTTATTGATGAACTTAACAAATAAACCAACTGAATAAAGAGAAACTGAGGACACCATACTACAATACTATATATAAGCCTTATCAGAAAGAATCGATATCCAAAATTTGACACACGTTGAAAAATTCTACTTAAGGTTCTTCTCAACTGCTCCGCTCAACAAGCGTAAAACGTTTTGACACATTTACAAATTAATTTTTTAATACAAAGATATAAAATTGGAATGCCTGACTATGGAAGCGATTTCAAATCGAACTTAGTTTTCCATTTTATGATCATTAAATTACCTATCGAGTTCTAAGCTATTTCGATCACGTGATCATCCGTTTTTCCCCTGCTTTTCGACCGGTTTTTCTGCTTTCGTCGGGAAATGTACTCAAAAACGTCCACTTTGAAGGCTTGTTATGAAAGATCTACTGTGTTTTAAAAAAAACAGAAAATTGAGTGCAATTAGACAGTTTCTGAATAACAACACCTGCTATTTTTATGTATTTCCAAACAAAAATAAATTAAAGCATGTGTCACAACACTTTTTAATTGAAGAATACCCTTAAAAACCCATTCATGTTATTTAGGACGGAAGGGGGTGGGATAATCATCCGTTCCCAAAACTAATCAAACCAGCATCTTTTCAGCATGAACGTATATCCAAAAATTGAACCAAAACAGTAATTTAGCATGAAAAACCCGTTTACCTAAATTAAGAGCCTCCCCCCGACCCCCTTTCATACTTAACCAATAAATCCCCAAAATCAATTCCTTGTCACTCTTTTTTTTCCTTGTCCCGTTTTTCCGGTAACATTTTTCCCGTGTCACTTTTTTTTTTCGCTTTTTTAGTCTATGTCATTTTTTCCGCTAACTTTTTTTCCGGTCACTTTTTTTCCTAAATTCAAGACTAAAAAGTTAGGTAAGTGAGAAATGTACTTCATTCTTTGATAAGATCTTTTAGAAGACGATTCTCACAGTGGATGATTTGAAACGAATTTACGATGTGGTAGCGACAAAAAGGAGGAAAGATGGTTGTCATGTGATCAAAATTGCTTATAACTCATTAACTAACTTATTTATTTATTAAAAAAATGACGACTCTGTTGTTTATAAGCAACTTTATCCACACACTCCCCCGGGAGCCGAATTCTGGCTGCGCCACTGCATTAAAAAAAAATTCTCCCTCTCTCCAAGTACTGTTTTGAATCGAAAACTTGATGTATAAAGCCGCTATCAGATTCACCAACATCTCGAAAGATTTTTGAGCCAACACTTGATTTCCTCCAACTTTTCGCGAAACATCCTCTCAACACCCAGTGTGATAGCAAACAGCAATGTCTCCCAACTTTTTTCTGCAGTTCCAAAATAGTCTCCGCTAACCGAGACTTTTCATGGAACATCGAGCATTTCAAAAAAATCTGAGATAAGCGATTGATAGGAACAGGCGATAAATATTAACGGCTGGTACTAGTAGTACTGGTTTTCCTATTATTCCTCCAACTTTTTTGAAAATAATTGTAACCTTTTTCTCTCTTTGAACTGGAAAAAGTTGGGGTTAAAATCGGCTTAAAAGTTTGTTTCTCGTAAAGTTTGTGAATCTGATAGCAGCTAAAGACAGAAGAAAGTTTCATCCAATTAGTTTCTTTGATAGATTATACGTTTTCAGGAATGTATTAACAAGTGAGCTTTCCTTTGAGTATATCAGTTCTAACAAAACTATTTTTACTTTCTTCTATTTTACGGAAGAAAATATTGGATTCGTGAAAATTTTCGAATTCCGATTTTTGACGGATTTACCCGTTTTAGGGATCAGAGATCCCTAGTTTTTAATAAGAACAAGTTTTTACAAAATGTCTGTGTGTGTGTATGTGAATCTGTGTGTCTATATGTGACATAAATTTTGTGGACGCTCTATCTCAAGAACTAATGCACGGAATGTAATAAAAATTTATATTCAGGTAGTCCCTAATACAAATTGATACTGATTAGTTTTTGTTGCAAATCAGTCAACAGATGGCGCTTCTACGCTGTTTTTTTTACGATTAACGTAACAGCTATATCTGAAGATCTAAGGCACGGATATCAACCAAACTTCCGATTCAGTCAGTACTTAACATGAATTGATATTGCATTCGTTTCTGTGTAAATTTCTCAACAGATGGCGCTGGTATGCTGCATTTTTCAAGATTTTTGCAATAGCTCTATCTCAAGAACTATCGCACTGAATTTAATTAAAAATTATAATCAGGTAGTTCTTGATTAGACTGATACTGATTAGTTTTTGGTGCAAATCGCTCGACAGGTGCGCTGCTATGGTGCATTTTTTGCGATTTACGCAACAGCTATATATTCATAATTAATACACGCTTTTCCATTAAACTTCAGATTCAGTTAGTCCTCAACATGAATCGAAGTTGTTTGCATTTTAGTGTAAATTGCTCAACAAGCGGAATTGCTATGTTGCATTTTTCACGATTTGTGCAATAGCTCTATCTCAGGTTCTTAGGTGTACGAATTTTCATCAAACTTTAGATTCAGTAAATCCGTGAAATAAACTAGTTTTGTTCATGTTTTGTTGTCAATCTCCCAATATGTGGCCCTGCTATGCTGAATTTTTCTCAATTCCTGCAATAGCTCTATTTCAAGAACTAATCAGCGAACTTCACCAAACTTCAGATTCAGGTATAGCTTGATAAATATTGTTGCTGTTTATGTTTTGGTATAAATAGCCCAACAGGTGGCGCTTTTATGTTGCATTTTTTCAAATTTCCGCAATAGACTTATTTTAAGAACTAATGCAAGGAATTTCATGTCTTTAAAATCTTCACAATGATCATAAATTGCCATTTAATTTTGGCACTGAGATAGATAATTTTGACGCATTAAGGGTGTATTCGAAAAAATATTTTTTCTCTCTCAGCAGCTCAAAATTTTCCTATACATTTTCAGATTCATTTTTAAAAATAAAAACATGAAACTTGATGAGATAATTTTTGAAGATATGTTATAAGATACCGTATGACTTCATTTTTCTCTGAATTCAGTAGAATTTGATTTATCGACTATTACTTTCTCTACATCACCATTTTTGTCTTTCCCAGATCTCCCACTTTGGAGAATTCGGTTCAAAAGACGAACTTTGACTGCATTTTTTGTAACATTTTCTGCATTTATCAAAAAATCGCAGTCATGGCACCTAATATATTTTCTAAATAAGAGAATTTCCCAGTTTAATGCATGGTGCGTTTGAGAGCAAAAGTGAATCTTAAAATAAATTAGAAAAAGAAAGTTTTGGGATTGCCACATCCAACTAGTTACTAATACTATTATTGTCTGGAAATTATGAAACAGTTTACTATAAAACAACATTGTTACTCTATTATTGTTTTCCAAAGAATAGTAGTTTTTACAATTATTGTTTAAAAATTATCAAATAGATGGGGCCGTGGCCCCCCCCCCCCTAGAAAAATTCTCTAGTTACGCCTATGATCTTGCATCAAAAGCTACTTAACTTTCATCATTGTATAATTAAAAAGAAAAAGAAGATAAAGTAACAGGAAGCATGTATTTAGTTTAACAAAAAATCCTGTTTATTAAATAACACATACTATATATATATATTGAATTACTAAAGTTTCCTTTCTATAGATTAAAGCAATAAATAGTTACTTTATAAGGCAACCAATGATCTTCAATACATTTATGTAACTAACAGTTTTTGATATGAATATACATATATATTAAGGCCATAAATAATTACTTTACAACTCAGAATACTGGAATTCTCTTACCTCAAGCCAAAATGATATACCATCTATAATTGTCAAATGAGATAAACTCAGGACTGGTTATTATTTCATATAAATTTTCACAAAAATCATCCTTACGTAGCAGACAATTCCTACAGGCATGGCTTCCAGCCTTCATTGGAAAATTCTAACTGTAAGCAATGTCTAATTTGCCGGTATTGCGTCCCAGTTCAGTTTGGGCAATCTGATTATTGACTGATCAATCCTTGTAAGGCATCCTTACTAAACACCAATGGAGGGAATTCCCAGATCTTTACAGCTTCCAAGGGTTCCTCAGAAAGTTAACAGGAAAGCCGGGGTCAGGACTGAATTCAGATATTTTCATTTACTCCCATTCCTTCTTTCCACGTCAAAAATTCTCGTCTAACTGCAAGTGACGGGGCATAGTGATTTCCCAGAATGTCTCTTTTTCAAACGTCGATGAATATAACTTATTGGTGACCCAAGGTCTGCTAATGGTAGAGATAGTGAAACTGTTAATCATCTGGCTCACTAGAGGAGGAGTGTGCATAGCAATATCGTGTAGCTCACTGCAATGTTAAATGAATGGCAATCCTATTACTAATGATGTCCCCCAGTCTGAGTAATGTCAGTAATCGGGTTGCTATTCATTTTACATTGTAGCAGAGTATGCGATGTCGCTATGGCAATAGCTCCGGTTGAAGACCAATTAACTGGCAGTTTCGTTACTTGTATCATTTAATCTATCATATATATCAAAATATTGACGCTAAAATGAGATGCAGATATGTAAGGTTACATTTCGGATTAATGCATAGACAAAAACTTTACTTTAGGAATATAAGATAATTTGTCATGGAATATTTACTGATGCAAAATTTCTGTCTCTGCTTCCACTCAATCAAGTTTATTCACGAAGCACCTGATTAACCCAAGAACTTTAAAAGAAATTATATTCAACCCTTGGCAAAAAGTTTTCGATCAGTGTTATCAAGTTTATGATTTTTGCATTTCGAAGCATATATTTTGTGATTCATGAGCATTGGGAAGTTTTACCATATGGCAAATAAAAGAACACGTAATAAAATATAAGCGAAAAGTGAATTCAATATAAGAATCATATAATTTATAATTATACTGCACGCGAAAAAATTTCCTTGTGAGAAAAAAATATCCGATCAAGAAGGAAGTTGGAAAATAGTAATCGGTCACTGAGGAAACTGGTTTGAAATTTGAAGACATTGAAGCATTGAAGACAGATAGGAGTGCCTGAGCATTGCGTACAATATCTGAATCCTATTTAAAAGAAGAAATCTTCGAGCTGCGAGATCAAAAGCAGCTCTGAAATGCTGGACAATGGCTCGTGTAAATAAACTCTTTCGCGATTTAAAAATCCGCATAATTAAATGGTTGCAGGAGTTAAATTCACAAAGGAAAGTAGCTGTTTTATTAAACTGTGCTCAATGCATGGTATGCGATATTCGGGAAAAAAATATAGTTGACAAACAGCGTGGAAAATTTACCTCGATGTGGATGTCCACGAATGAAAACGCCTAAGGAGGACAGAAAACTTAAGAAGATAATGAAAAGAAAGTGACGAGCAACTTCAAAACAACTGAATGCCGGATGGTCTAAGTATAACGTAAAGGTATGTGACCACATTGTACGTAATCGTCTAAATGTAGCAGAATTTAAATTCTGTAAAGCTAAAACGAAAGTTACTTGAAAAAGAAGCATAGAAAATAATGCTTGCAAAGGTGTCAAAAACATGTACACTGGCCACTTGATAATGGAATAAAGTTATTTTTAGCGACGGATCTCGCATATCTGTCAGAACAGGTGATGACTGTGGAATATTTGTTTGGAGGAGAGTTGGTGTGAGAAGTTAAATGATAAATGTGTCAATACGAGGACTAAATTTTCACTTCATTTACAGTTTGGAGATGGATGACATTACAAGGCGTCGGTAAGTTGTGTATTGTGTTACGTACAGTAAACTGTGAAGTTTACATTGACATTTTAGACAATTTTCTGATTCTTAGCATCGATCAATGGTCGGGGATCAAAATAATTTCTTATTTCAAGATGACAACGCAGCTCTCGAACGCATCAAACCAGTGAAGAAAATTCTACAAAATGTTGGTAATATACCAATTGAAACCATGACTTGGCCGCCTAATAGTCCGGATCTTAATCCCATCGAAAATCTGTGGACTATATGGAAATAAAAATCGATTTTCGACGAATTACAAATGCCATAGAACTACGTAAAGCTATAAGGGAATGCTCGTGTGAAGTTGCTCCCAATGCGTGTAAAAATCTTATTGAGTCCATTCCACTAAGAATTTCGGCTGTCATCCAAAATAAGAGTGGATTTACGAAATATTGATTACAGTGATCGGTTATTTTTTTTCAAATCAAAGCATGATTGGATAATTTTTTCTTTCGTGTTTTAATTTCAATCACAGTTTTTAGCTCACAGGCTATCATAGCCTGAGAGCTTATGTGCCCGTCCGTTCTGTATGTATGTGCGTATGTGCGTAACGCGATAACTCATGATAAAAATATCGGATCCACTTGAAATTTTGTATGTAGGTATATCCTGACAAGGCGCTTCCCTGATTAGTTTTTGGAGTTCATTCGATATGTATAAGAGGGGGAACGGGGGGCTCATGCCCCCCGTTAGTTGATATAAATGGGATTTTCATGCAGAATTAAGTTTTCGTTCAAAATTTAGATTAGGATCATTCTGATGAGGCGATTCCGTGACTGTTATTAGGTGTTCATTGAATAAGTATAAATAGGGGGACAGGGGTTCTAACGCCCCCCCCCCTTAATTTATAGAAATGGGATTTTCATGCAGAATTAAGTTTTCGTTCAAAATTTAGATTAGGATCATTCTGATGAGGCGATTCCGTGACCGTTATTAGGTGTTCATTGAATAAGTATAAATAGGGGGAACAGGGGTTCTAATGCCCCCCCCCCCCGTTAGTTGATATAAATGGGATTTTCATGCAGAATTAAGTTTTCGTTTAAAATTTAGATTAGGATAATTCTGATAAGGCGATTCCGTGACTTTTATTAGGTGTTCATTGAATAAGTATAAATAGGGGGAACAGGGGCTCTAATGCCCCCCTCCCCCCGTTAGTTGATATAAATGGGATTTTCATGCAGAATTAAGTTTTCGTTCAAAATTTAGATTAGGATCATTCTGATGAGACGATTCCGTGACTGTTATTAGGTGTTCATTGAATAAGTATAAATAGGGGGAACAGGGGTTCTAATCCCCCCCCCCCCGTTAGTTGATATAAATGGGATTTTCATGCAGAATTAAGTTTTCGTTCAAAATTTAGATTAGGATCATTCTGATGAGACGATTCCGTGACTGTTATAAGGTGTTCATTGAATAAGTATAAATAGGGGGAACAGGGGTTCTAATCCCCCCCCCCCGTTAGTTGATATAAATGGGATTTTCATGCAGAATTAAGTTTTCGTTCAAAATTTAGATTAGGATCATTCTGATAAGGCGATTCCGTGACTGTTATTAGGTGTTTATTGAATAAGTATAAATAGGGGGAACAGGGGCTCTAATCCCCCCCCCCCCCGTTAGTTGATATAAATGGGATTTTCATGTAGAATTAAGTTTTCGTTCAAAATTTAGATTAGGATCATTCTGATGAGACGATTCCGTGACTGTTATTAGGTGTTCATTGAATAAGTATAAATAGGGGGAACAGGGGCTCTAATGCCCCCCCCCCCCCTTAGTTGATATAAATGGGATTTTCATGCAGAATTAAGTTTTCGTTCAAAATTTAGATTAGGATCATTCAGATGAGGCGATTCAGTGACTGTTATTAGGTGTTCATTGTATAAGTATAAATAGGGGGAACAGGGGTTCTAATGCCCCCCCCCCTTAATTTATATAAATGGGTTTTTCAAGCAGAATTTTCAGATTTCGTTCAAATCTCTGAATAGTTTTGGAAGTTTAATGGTTAAGTATAAAAGAGGGGGATAACTCCTTTTAAATTATATAAATGCTAAATGGGTTTTTATTAAGAATTATCTAATTTGCTCTGAATTTTGGATATAGATTTTTTATATGATAAAGCATGTCTTTGATAGTATAGGAGGTTCAATGATTAAGTATAAAAAAAGAGGAAAGAAGAGAGCTGTTTCCCTTTCTTAATTTTTTAACGGAATTAACCCTTGAAAATATAAGGCTTTAATGTACAATTAGTATTTGTAGCCTGTGAGCTCAATGCCATCAGTTTAATTGGGCAGTATTCTTTATTCTGTTTATAAATTGGTGTATAATGATTTCTCTTTATTGCATATTGTTGTTCATTACATATAATACAAATGTATTATAGCTAATAATCGTTTCATTTATATGCAGCGAGAATAAATAATCTTTTCTTACAAAACATGGGAGTGCTGATGTAATGATCGGAAACTTTATGCCAAGGGTTGTATAATTATTGCTTGCTGCAAGTTAAAATAAAAAGAAAACACAAAAGGGCCGTCTTGCAAGTGTCTCGTGAATGTTTTGAATCTCATTTGCATTTCCAAGGTCGTAGACGAGATTCTTCCAGACATTTAGGGTCAATAGTAAATATAAATATTTTTCATTGTGAGTTCATTAAAAAATCGTGTCTTGAATTAACGATTTTTTTTCTTTAATACAATAGTAAGGATTTTTTTAAAAAGAAAGAAAATTTTGCCCTTTTGTTGAGTTGCGATATGACAAAATTTAATTTTTCGGGTTTAGGTCGGCTTGTATGCGGGTTGATTTAAAATTATTTTTTTCGGTTAGAATTCTTGCAATAATTACGTATATTGACGAAATTTTTTATATTTTTTTATTTATTTATTCATTTTTACGTGAAAACTATTTACATGTTAAAGTTTTTCAGAAAAATTAATTCGAAAACTCGATCGATGATAATAATGAAAAGCATTTCATAATTTTTAAAAGAAATAACATACTATTTAGGCACAATGCCTTAAATAAAGAAATGAAATTTATTGACAGTATAATGGATTTGACCTTGATAAAAATTAATTACTGTCAAATAAAAGTTCTTGATTAATATTTATGAGTAAAATAATAATTTAAAACTACTTAATACTGATTTATTTGTTTTATAATTAAATGTTTGATTCTTGATGATTTATTATTAAATTAATGTTTTATTCCTTGATAAGTTGACAGCTTAATTGAATTTCAAATCATTAAAAGATATTTATTGGTCTTATAATTATTTTATGTCAAATTAATGTTTTATTTATTGATAAGTTGTCAACTTAAGTAGTTTTTAAATCATTAACAGAGATTTATTGGTTTTTTAATTATATTATGTCAAGTTAATGAAAACTTTTAAATTTATGATCATAGGAATGTATTTTGATGCTTTTTCTCTTTATATTTTCCTAAAAAGGTTCAGTCTTGACTCTGCAATCAGGCAGAGCACATGTAAAATTTTGACTCTGTTAATATCGTAATTTCATGACTCTGTACCAAGGAATATGTTTTTGTTGGCTCTGCATATCAGAGAATTTAGTGTAATATTGGCTACTAATGCTCTTATTCTAATGTGGATTATATTATATTTAATAAACTATTATAATCATAATGCTCTCCCAATTAAAGACTGTGAAAGACTTGAACATTTTTGTGACTGATACACCCATTTTTTATGGCGCCGCAACCCGGCAGTGTTAAATAGATTGCTTGTGACTAAATTATTGTGCGTGAAAATTGGATTTTTCTCCTTGTACTTGGATTACTGTGAATGAAAATAAGGATTACCTGGAATAAACAGGTAAGAAGCTTCATTATTATCAATTAGAAATTAAGATTTTATTTATTTGTCATGGAAAATTTAGAAAAACTTAAAGCAAAGCGTTCTGTTGAACGAATAAGTTTACAAAATTAATTACAAAATTAGAAACATTATTAAGTGATGATATTGATAATACAAAAACTGATGAATTACTAGAGCTTCATGAAACATTCTCTTTAAAAGAATCTACTTTCCAAAAAATAAATTATGAAATTGAAGCTCAAATATCTGACTTAAAAGAATATAATAAGGACATTGCTAGCAGTGAAAGGTATAATGATCAGTTGATAAGTGCTAAATTTAAAATTAAAAATAGATTAAGTAAATGCAATAAAGGCAATATTTCTACTATGATATCAGGTAGTTCTGTGAATGCATTGAATAGTTCTGTCAGTGGAACAGAAGCAAGTTCTTATTCTGCCATGAAATTACACTGTTAAAAATCTGCTGCATTTTGTTGCAACGCACTCTCCTGCTTGTATACACTATATTACCATTGATTATGGGACACTTGCGATTTTAGACATTTTACTAAATATCTAGAAAAATACATGAGGAATCATCTCGAAACTCTTAGTGTATAAGTATAATAGTATACGTCATACATCTCCGTGAAGAATTTTTACCGAAACTCCATAGGAGACCGTCAACAAATTAAAAAAGAATGAATATCTTTTGAATAACCCTGTCAAAATTAATGTAGCAAAAGCGCTCAAACTCTAGATTATGATTGAATGCCTTATTGTAATACACTGTGTTCATTTTTATGCAAATAGCATGCATACTCGCAGAGTAATTAAGGTTTTTATAAAAATGGCCCCAAATTTTTCTAAGTTTTTCCCTTATAATTTTCAGAGTTCTTAATATAAAATAATATTTTTTTCAGAAAATATGACAAACAACATTGCACATAGTACCTTGTAATCAGAATTAAAAAATAATAAAAATTGTATGAAAAATGAGTAGGTTTACTAAATACTTTTTTACTGCGCATGCGTCAAAGATATCAAAATTTCATTTGCATATTATGTTAGCTAAATGTATAGAGCAACTTTTGTAAAAGTCTCAAAATTATAGCTTGAAAATTCTGGAAGTAATCGTCTATAGAAAAAGGACAAAATCCGTTGTTTCCAAAATGAAGCAAAAAAATGAGGGATTTTATCCAGAAGTAGTCGTAACATCCCGTATTGTGTATTCTACATTGACACTAATCTATAATAATAAAGAGAGAAGGATGTTTGTCTGTCAGCGCTGTTCTGAAGAGACTGCTGTACGTAGAGTTACAAAATTTGGAGGGAAGGTACTTTTTTACATGTAGTTTTGCACCTCGAAGCCCGATTTTCGATTTTTTGTTTCGATTTTTTAAAATAATTTTTTTAGGCGATTTTTACTGTTATTTTTGCGGTTTTATCCCATTAGTGAAAGGAATACGGTTTCATTCTTTTTACCTAAAATAGCAATTTTTTTTTCTCTTTTCAACAATGTTTATTCGGAATTCGTACAGCGATTTTTGAATTTTTAACGAATTTTTAATGCTATTTTAAGTGTTTTTTCTCATTTTGCGGCTATTTTTTGAAATTGATAAAAAGAAAATCGTTTTAAACTTTTAGCCTAATGCCCTAAATTTTGTGTTTGTTACGATTTTTAGATTTTAACGATTTTTAATGCGATTTTCAATGTGATTTTTAACGCTTTTTCAAGATTTTTTGCGTTTAGCATCTATTTTTTCATTGTTGTTCTATCAAAAACTTGAGCTGTTGAGAATGCAATAAGTAGCATTTTTTGTGAAATCTACCTAAAATGTCAAAAATTTAGGTACCACTATTTTCGAATAGCAATTTCATAAACTATCTTAAATTCTTGCTTAAGACCGCTACCCCTTCGAGTTATATATCACCTGATAGGTTATTTAACAGAGTATGGATTTGATAAAGTTTTTGAAGACTAGAGTGCTCTACCTGGTGGTGGAAAATGGAACTAATAGAACGCTATTTTTTTAAATCTATAATAATAAAGAGACAAGTTTGTGTGTGTGTCAGCGCTGTTCTGAAGAGTCTGCTGTACGAAGAGTTACAAAATGTGGAGGGAAGGTACTTTTATACATGTAGTTTTGCACCTCGAAGTCCGATTTTCAATTTTTTGATTAGATTTTTTTTGATAATTTTTTAGGCGATTTTTAGCGTTCATTTTGCAGTTTTATCCCATTAGTGAAAGAAATACGATTTCATTTTTTTAACCCAATATAGCAATTTTTTTTTCTCTTTTCAGCAAAGTTTATTCGGAATTTGTAGTATTCGGAGATTGATAAAAAGAAAACCGTTTCAAACTTTTAGCCCTAAATTTTATGTTTGTTACGAATTTTAGATTTTAACGATTTTTAATGCGATTTTCAATGTGATTTTTAACGCTTTTTCAAGATTTTTTGCGTTTAGCATCAATTTTTTTTTCATAGTTGTTCTATCAAAATCTTGAGCCGTTGAGAATGCAGTAAGTAGTATTTTTTTGCAAAATTTACTTAAAATGTCAAAAATTTAGTTACTACTATTTTGGAATAGCAATTTCATAAAATATCTTAAATTCTTGCTTAAGAGCGCTACCCCCTCGAATAATATATCACCTGATAGGTTGTTTAACAGAGTATCGTTTTGATAAAGCTTTTGAAGAATAGAGTGCGCTAGCTGGTGGTGAAAAATGGAACTAACAGAACGCGATTTTGTTAAAATTTGGAAATATAATGTGATTTATTTTAAATTTTGAAATGGTTTATAATACATGATAAAAAATTTAAACAAAGAATAGTGTAACACATTTCAGGGTGCGTGAAAGGAGGGGCGCGAACAAAATTAGGAAATGTAATAAGGAGATCTGTTTTACACTTTAAGGTAGTTTATAACGCATGTTAAAAATTTTAAAGTACTGGCGATGCTCTGGAGAGACTGCAGCACGAAGTTATGTATGAAATTTTACACCTTGAAGGACGATTTTCAGTTTTTTTAATTTAATTCATATGCAAATTTTAGTGGGTTTCGAGGCGATTTTTCCACATTAGCGAAAAGGAAAGCGGTTTCATTCTTTCGACCTAAATTAGTGAATTTTGTTCTCTTTTCAATATAATTTATTTGGATTTCATGCAACGATGTTTGGATTTTTAGTGAATTATTTAATGTAAATTTTGCCGCTATTATTCGACATTAGTAAAAGGAATTTTGCTTAAAACTTTCAGGCTGATGTATTAAATTTTAGCTGTTAAGATTTATGAATTTCAGCTAATTTTAATGCGATTTTTCGAGATTTTTTGCGTTTGATGTCGGATTTTTGTCATTCATGAAATATTTCCAATTACAACGTTTTACCCTATTAGAGTAAATTTTGACCCCTGTGATTTTTTAATATTAGTGATTTTTAATGCACTTTTCAATGCAATTTTTAGAAATTTTTCGAGTTTTATGGTTTTGTGTTGATATTTTTTAACTAATGAAAGAGTTCAGATTTCAATGTTTTGTCCCATTATGGTAAATTATGCTCGCAGGAATTTAATATAAATGTTTATCTTACTATGGCAAATTTTGTCCGGATTTTTGAATTTTGCTGATTTTTAATCTGTTTTATAGTGATTTTTCAAGTTCTGTTACAGTTGTTGACATCGGTAAAAGAATTTCGGTTTCTAACTTTTAGCATAAATAGTACAATTTGTTCTCCACACTTTTATGAATTTTGCCAATTTCTAATGCGATATTCAATGTAATTTTTAGTTAGTTTGGGGGATTTTAGGTGTTTCGTGTTGACTTTTCGTTATTCATGAACGATTTCCGATTACAATATTTTCGACTGAATATTAAATTTTTACAGCCATGACTTTTAAATATTCAGCGATTTTTAATATAGTTTTCGATACGATTTTTAGCCATTTTTTTAAGTTCCTTGGCGATTTTCTGCCATTTAGAAACCAATTTTGATATCAAACATTTTGTTTAATGTAGTTATGTCTCAAATGCAACGTTTTATCTCTTAATATGATTTTGGCGTTCCATGCCTACATTTTGTAATTTATGAATGATTTCGATCATAATCCCCCCCCCCCTGCCCTGCCTTAATATTATTTTTTTAAGCATTGACTTCCAAATATTTAGCTATTTTTAATGCAATTTTCAATGTAATTTTTAGCCTTTCTTCAAGTTCCATGGCGATTTTTTTACACCCGGAAATCGATTTCGATTTCAAACTTTTTGGTTAATATGGTTAATTTCTTGATTACAATATTTTATTTTATAACAGTGAATTTTTACCCTAGGGATTTTTTAATGTTTTACGACTTTCATTACAATTTTCAATGCAATTTTTAAGCTTTCTCAGTCTTTTTACATTTTTTAAAGGAATTTGATTTTAAATTTATAGACTAATAAGAGTTTGGTTTCAAACTTTTATCCTTTACGGTAATTGTTTTGCTCTCTTATTTTGATCTACAGCAATTTTTAATGAAGTATGCTTTTTTTTTTTTTAGTTCACGGCGATTTTATTCAGATACGGAAAGGAATTCGGTTTTTAATTTCTTCGCTAATATAATAAATTTTCTCCTGTGCAAAATCCAAGTAGAATAAATTTTGAGTTCCATGATTTTTGAAAATTTTGCCATTTTTAAAGCGATGTTTACATTTCTTCGCGACCCGCTTCGATTTTTTAGAGGTTCAATTTTTAGCCGAATTTATTAAATTCTGATCTCTTTTCTTCAAAGTTTATTCGAATTTTGAAACACAATTTTTGAATTTTGTTTTATATTTTTATGAGATTTTTAATGTTTTTTGCGATTTGTAAGATTTTTCCACATTATTAAAGATAACCCAACTTCAATTTTTTAGCCCATCTCTTATCAACGAAGTTTAGACGAAATTTGTGCAGCATTTTTTAAATTTTTCGAGGTTTTTATTATGATTTTTAAAGGTTTTTCGCAATTCTTGCTATTTTTTGATGAACCCGGGCAACGCCGGGCAGAACAGCTAGTCAATGAATATATGGATACAACCCCTCTTGTTTTTGCTTCATTTTGAGAATAACGGATTTTCAACTTATTCAATTGACGATTATTTTCAGAATTTTCAAGTTATGATTTTGTGACTTTCACAAAAGTTGCTCTATACATTTAGCTAACATAATATGCAAATGAAATTTTCATATCGTTGACGCATGCGCAGTAAAAAATTATTTAGTAAACCAACTCATTTTGTATACAATTTTTATTATTTTTTAATTCTGATTACAGGGTACTGTGTGCAATGTTGTTTGTCATATTTTCTGAAAAAAATATTGTTTTATATTAAGAACTCTGAAAATTATAAGGAAAAAACTTGGAAAAATTTGGGACCATTTTTATAAAAACCTTAATTACTCTGCGAGTATGCATGCTATTTGCATAAAAATGAACACAGTGTATTACAATAAGGCATTCAATCATAATCTAGAGTTTGATTGCTTTTGCTACATTAGTTTTGACAGGGTTATTCAAAAGATATTCATTCTTTTTTAATTTGTTGACGGTCCCCTATGGAGTTTCGATAAAAAATGTTCACGGAGATGTATGACGTATACTATTATATTTATACACTAAGAGTTTCGAGATGATTCCTCATGTATTTTTCTAGATATTTAGTAAAATGTCTAAAATCGCAAGTGTCCCATAATCAATGGCAATATAGTGTAGCAAACGGTTACTTGGCCGTGAAATGGAGCTTTCTCATTGGTTGGAATAGAGATATTATATACAAGCGGTAGAGTGCGTTGCAACAAAATGCAGCAGATTTTTAACAGTGTACCTAAATTAAATGTTCCAAAATTTTCTGGTGAAATCGAAGAATGGGTAGAATTTTTCAATTGTTTTGAAACATCGATACACCAGAATAAATCGCTGTCCAAGATAGAAAAATTTGCATATTTAAAATCTTTGTTATGTAATCGTGCATAAAATGTGGTAGAAGGATTTCCATTGACAGAACAAAATTATGATACCTGTATTGATTTAGTTGATGTTATTATTAATAAACATATGTCTAATTTGTTAAACATGGAACCCGTGAAAAATTGCTCAAATTTAAATGCATTAAGAAGATTGCATGACGTTTGTGAAATAAACATTAGAAGTTTAAGAAATTTAGGTGTAACATATAATTCCTATGGGCATTTATTAAATCCTGTTTTGATTAAGTTATTACCCCATGAACTTGTAATTGAATATCATAGAAGACGTGATACCAGTAAAGACCTTGATGTAACAGATCTAATTGCCTTTCTTAAATGTGAAATAGAGTGTAGAGAAAAAGCTTTGCTTATGACTAGTTCTAAAAATGATACAACTTCTTCGTTTGTACATAAAAATAAAACTGAATATCGTGAAAGAAAACAGCCAAATAAATATCAACATGCTAATACTTTAAATGCTAATATTAAAGTTTTTGCGTATTCTGTAAAAGTAATGAACATTTATCGTCTGAGTGTAAAAATTTAGCTGATGAAAAGAAAAGATTAATGTTAAAAAAAGAAGGTAGATGCTATCGGTGTTTTTTCAAATCCCATTTATCTTCGCAATGCCGCATAAAATTGCAGCCATGTATAAACTATAAAAGTACTGAACATAACTAATTATTTTGTTTTAAGAAAAACTTGAAACCAGAAATATTCGAAAATCAAACAATTGTATCTAATTCTCATTGTAATTTGAAAAATTCTAATCATGCTGTTTTATTGCAAACATGTTGTGTAATTGCTCAAGGTAACTCAAAATCAAAATTAGTTAGTTTATTGCTTGATTCTGCAAGCGAGAAAAGCTTCATAACAAAAATTTTAGCTCGTGAATTAAATTTGCCTGTTTTACGAAAAGAACATTTAACTGTATTTGCCTTTGGTATTGATTAAGGATGGGAAGAAGAATATGATGTTTTTAAAATTAAATTAAGAAGTAAATTAAATTATCGCCGTTTCATAAACGTTGAGGTATTAGCTACGGATTTAATAAGCGTAACAACTTTGAAAGTTCCAAATTCTGATCCTTTAATTACGAAATATGTTGAGAGTAAAAGATGGAAATTAGCAGATCCTACCCCCCAGGAATCAGCAGTTCAAATCTTACTTGGAGCCGATTATTTTTGGAATGTGCAGAAAGGCATCGTAAAAGAAATTAATGAACATTTATATGTAGCTAATACACTTTTTGGTTACACGATAGCGGGAAAAATTAACTCTGAAAGCAACAAAACAATTAACGCTCATCATGTATCTGTGAATGAAAGGGAAAATTTTGATTTGCAAAGATTTTGGGATCTATAATCATTGGGTATTACTGATAGTAAAAATGAACTAGTTTCACAAAAGGATTTAGATGCAATTAATTTATTTAATGATAATTTAAATTTTGTTAATGGAAGATATGAAACGAAACTTTTGTGGAAGGTAAACAAAAATTAATTGGAATCCAATTTTGATGTAGCTAAACAGAGACTTTAAGGGATTAAAATCAAAATTATGCAAAAATGAATGGTTATTAAATGAATATAAGAAAATATTAAATGAGCAGTCTGATTTGGGTATAATTGAAGAATGTAAATTTGATAAAAACGAAGTAAACACATATTACATGCCTCGCAGACCAGTAATAAGGGAAGATAAATTGACAACTAAAGTAAGAATAATTTTTGACGCGTCGTCTAAAGATAAAGGAGCAAAATCCTTAAATGACTGCTTACTTTCTGGTCCCAATTTAAATCCCAATATTTTGGATATTATTTTAAGATTCCATCTTCACAAGATTGCCTTCTCAGCAGACATAGAGAAAGCATTTTTACAAATTCAGATAGAAGACGAAGATAGAAATTTTTTGTGGTTCTTGTGGTTTGATAATATCACTAGTAATAATCCCATTTTTAAGGTCTTCCGCATGACTCGTGTAACTTTTGGTGTAACAGCTTCACCATTTCTTCTTTCTGCAACCATCAAACATCACATTGAGGGATATAAAGATCTTTTTGAGAAAATAGTTAGTATGTTAAATACTTCATTGTATGTTGACGACTTGTTCCATGGTGCGGATTCAGTAAATGAAGCTTTTGTTTTATCGAACGGTGTAGAGAAGATATTGGGTGATGCCAATATGAAATTAAGAAAATTCAAAACGAATTCAATGGAATTAAAAATTTTATGGAAAGAACATGGGATAAACTTTGAGGAAGACACCCTTGAACAAAACCTTTCAAAGATATTGGGAATCAAATGGATGACAGAAAGTAATACATTAAAATTAGATTTACAACCACTTTTGGTAGATTTGATGGTCAAATTATCACCAAGCGTCTTGTCTTACAAACTATGGTGAAAATTTATGATCCCCTTGGACTCATTTCTCCCTTTGTAATAAGAATGAAGTTTTTGATGCAAGAAGTCTGGAAACATGGAATGGACTGAGATTCTATATTGCCAGATCCTTTAAGTGAAAATTTCAGAAATTGGGTTCATGAGGTTAAGGACTTAGTAAATTTTGAAATGCATGGAAAATATTTTGTAAATAATGTAAAACTAAATCCTGAAACTGCTCGGCTTTTTATTTTTTCTGATGCTAGTATAAAGGGATATGGGTCAGTAGCCTATATTCGTGATCCCTTTTCTTGTAAAACTTCATTTGTTATTGCAAAATCTAGAGTGGCACCTCTAAAAAAAGTTACGTTACCTCGCCTTGAACTTCTTGGAGTACTACAGCTGCAAGATTAGCGAATTATTTAAGGGGGATACTTGAAATTGTTAATGAAAATATTTTTTGGCTTTGCGACTCAGAAATTGTTTTGCAATGGATAAAAGGCAGTGCTAGTAAATGGAAACCCTTTGTCGCGAATCGCGTACGTGAAATTCAAGAACTTGTTGCTCCTGTGCAATGGAACTTTTGTAAAAGAAAAGAAAATCCTGCAGATGTTCTCTCTCGTGGTTGTTCTGCATCTGAATTGATTAATAACTCTGTATGGTTAAATGGTCCCTGCTGGTTGAAAGAAAATTCTTTACCAGTATTTACCCATGAAATTCCAATAAATCTATCTGATGAAGAGGTCCTGCAGGAAAAACGTAAAATGCTTGTTTGCTCCGTATCCCAAACTATTCCTAAATTCGAACTTTTGTATAAATTTTCATCCTGGACCAAACTGAGACAAATTATGGCTTGGTGTCTCAGATTTATCAAAAATAGTAGATGTCCATCTGAAAAAAATCAGTGGTTTCTTAACTGTTCAAGAACTTGAAGGGGCAACAAACTCTATTGTGAAATTGATTCAAAGCCATGAATTCGGCGAAGAACTGAAAGCGCTAAATTAAAAAAGAACCTAAATTCTAAAAGTAAATTACTTCCTTTACACCCTTTTCTTGACGAAAATGGTATTCTTCGTGTTGGAGGTAGGTTAAGAAATTCAAACCTCTGTGAATAGCAAAAACATCAAATTATTCTACCTAAAAGGCATCATGTTACAGATTTTATAGTAAAATACTTTCATGAGAAACATCTTCATAGTGGCACTCAATTAACAATTTCGGCTATTCGACAGAAATTTTGATAGTTAATGCTAAAGAAGCTGTAAAAAGAGAAATAAGGAAATGTATTAAATGCTTCCGAAATATTCCGCACATTTCATCTCAATCAGAAATCTTCCATCATCACGTGTAACACAAGCTCGAGTTTTTTCGGAGGTAGGAGTGGATTTAGCTGGCCTTTTTTTGATCAAACCTCGTAAAAGGCGTAGTGTTAAACCCTTTAACCATTATATTTGCCTTTACATTTGTTTTGCAACAAAGGCTATCCATCTTGAAATTGTAACAGATCTTACTACTGAAACATTTCTAGCCTCGTTGAAAAGGTTTGTAGCTCGACGGGGAAAGCCCCAAGAAATATATTCAGACAGAGGAACAAACTTTGTCGGAGCTGACCGGGAAATGAAGAAAATGGTGGCTCGAATTGTTTCTGGTGAAAATTTTCACAAATATCTGACTGACGAAATGATAATAGGGAAGTTAAAGCCACCTTCTGCCCCTCACTTTGGAGGCCTTTTGGAAGCGGGAATAAAACAAATGAAAAATCATTAAAAAAAAACAATTAGTGAACAGATTTTGACTTATGAAGAGTTCTTAACATTGATTGCACAGATTGAGTCATGTTTGAATTCAAGACCGCTCGTGGTTGAATCTTCTGACCCCAATGACTTCACTGCTTTGACACCAGGACACTTTATTATAGGAGCATGACATCCTTCCCTGAGCCTGACATCTCTTCTACATATGTTGCTCCCTTGGAACGTTGAAAATTGCTGCAAAAAAATTTCCAGAGCTTTTGGAAAAGGTGGTCTTCAGACTACCTCTCACAATTGCAACAACGAACAAAGTGGTTTAAGAGTAACCCGAACTTAAAAATCAATGACTTACAAGGAAGGTCTCCATACGGGCATACTCAGAAAAATCTGAAAAAAATACAGAATGTTCTTCTCATATAGTTACGTATGTTTATAAAAAAAATTTCGGCGGAACCTCTTTATAACGTCCGTAAAAAAATAATAAAAATTTCGTTTATTTGGCGATTTATCTCCGATTGGCGAAAAAACGAAATTTTGAAAAATACGCTTTTACGCTTCGAATACTTTTTAAAGAAAAACTTTCTATGTTCAATTTATTTAAATAAGTTTAGTTTAAGTAATTTTAGTTTTGCATTTTTACTTTACTTTAAGTGTAATTTTGTCATATACGTTTATATGTACTTATAACAAAATGAAATTAATATATTTTATCATTTAAAACGCAATTTAAATTTATTAAAATTGTTCCAAATTAAAAAATACACTGTTAAAAATCTGCTGCATTTTGTTGCAACGCTCTCCCTTGCTTGTATAGAAAACGGTTACTTGGCCGTGAAATGGAGCTTTCTCATTGGTTGGAATAGAGATATTATATACAAGCGGTGGAGTGCGTTGCAGCAAAATGCAGCAGATTTTTAACAGTGTTGGACAAGCTACAACACCGCTAAAAATCTGTACCATTTTCTGCAGCGTCACTCCACCGCTTTTATAGAAAACGGTCAATTCACCGTGCTATGGAGCATTCTCATTGGTCAGAAGTGAGATATTCTATAAAAGTAGTGGAGTGACGTTAAAGTAAATGCTGCAGATTTTTAACAGTGAAGTCAATTAAAATCAATTTTCAGATTCGTTAAAATCGTCTGCTTTTGGCGAGGAAATGCACTGCTCGCCAAATCCCGCGTCGCTTTCAGCTTTTCACGCCAATTATTCCAAACTATTTTATTTTTTTACATATCTAATAATGTAATTCCGCCGCTATTTTTCACCGATCCTTTATTACCTACATGAGTAGTTTAATTCGTATTTTTTTCAAAAAATTCTGAGTATGCCCCCAATGGAGACCTTCCTTGTTAGTACTGATAAAGGAAGAAAACCAGCCCCCATTAAGGTGGAAATTGGGCCGAATAATTGAACTTTTTCCTGGTGAAGATAGTAATGTTCGGGTTGTAAAATTGAAAACTTTGCACGGGGGACTGAAACGCCCCATACAAAAACTGTCTCTTTTACCAATTGAACATGATTGTATTTGAATTGTTTATTTTCTTTTATATGTTTAATTTTTGTGATTTATTGAAATATAATGTATATTATTTTTTTTCTATTTTCAGTTTATACAATATAAAAATCCTGTCGAACGGTATATTGACATTTCAAGTTGTTTCATTTTATTCAAATAGAAAAAAAACTTTCCAGGTAAAATGTTTCCATTTTATTATTTTAATATTTGATTAATTAATATTTGTTTGAGAAAACTGGTAAGATTATACTGATTAATTTAAAGTTTGATGAACTCCGTTCATGGAGGTTGAGGATGTTTAGGCACAATGCCTTAAATAAAGAAATCAAATTTATTGACAGTATAATGGATTTGACCTTGATAAAAATTAATTACTGTCAAATAAAAGTTCTTGATTAATATTTATGAGTAAAATAATAATTTAAAACTACTTAATACTGATTTATTTGTTTTATAATTAAACGTTTGATTCTTGATTGATTTATTATTAAATTAATGTTTTATTTCTTGATAAGTTGACAGCTTAGTTGAATTTCAAATCATTAAAAGATATTTATTGGTCTTATAATTATATACTGTTATACTGTACATACTGTAGTTTTCTTGAAAAGCAGAGGGTATACTCTATAACTTTGAAAAATAAAGAAGGTATACGCCGAATACCCACGTATACCCACCACTACATCCCTGTTCGCATTCGTCTCTTTTCGGACCACTAGAGCCAGATGATGCTCTTTTTGTGATTTTCTAGCACCTGCGTCTCGATAAATGCATGAAAGGTATTCCGTTAGAGCTTCCTTTTTTCAAATGTGTTATGCATTTTCCGAATTGTTTATTTAGATATCATCTTTCAATGTATTAAATGGCAAAGTTTATTACTATAGTAGGGTTTCCCTCACTGAGATTATTTTGAACGATATTGCTGAGAACATAGATTTAATAATAATTTGCAAAAATAAGAAAATGATATGCTATCTTTAACTGACCATACACTGCCACAAGTTCAAATGACAAAAATGAGCAAAGTAAACGGTAGAATTACAAAATATTATATGTAAATTCGTATACACTATTAAAAAAATGGGAAAACAAACTAAGAAAAACAGCCATGCATGGGTGTAAAATTGGAAGTACGCAATACATTAAAATTGATACAGAAAATAAAATATTAAAAAATCTTACATTAGAATTTAAACTCTTTAAAATGTCACCAAGAACATAAATAAAGAATACTGCCCAGTTAAACTGATGGCATTGAGCTCACAGGCTACAAATACTAATTGTAAATTAAAGCCTTATATTTTCAAGGGTTAATTCCGTTCGAAAAAAAATTAAGAAGGGGAAACAGCTCTCCCCTTTCCTCTTTTTTTATACTTAATCATTGAAACTCCTATACTATCAAAGACATGCTTTATCATATAAAAAATCTATATCCAAAATTCAGAGCAAATGAGATAATTCTTAATAAAAACCCATTTAGCATTTATATAATTTAAAAGGAGTTATCCCCCTCTTTTATACTTAACCATTAAACTTCCAAAACTATTCAGAGATTTGAACGAAATCTGACAATTCTGCTTGAAAAACCCATTTATATAAATTAAGGGGGGGGGGGCATTAGAACCCCTGTTCCCCTTATTTATACTTATTCAATGAACACCTAATAACAGTCACGGAATCGCCTCATCAGAATGATCCTAATCTAAATTTTGAACGAAAATTAATTCTGCATGAAAATCCCATTTATATCAACTAACGGGGGGGGGCATTAGAGCCCCTGTTCCCCCTATTTATACTTATTCAATGAACACCTAATAACAGTCACGGAATCGCCTCATCAGAATGATCCTAATCTAAATTTTGAACGAAAACTTAATTCTGCATGAAAATCCCATTTATATCAACTAACGGGGGGGGGGGGCATTAGAACCCCTGTTCCCCCTATTTATACTTATTCAATGAACAACTAATAACAGTCACTGAATCGCCTCATCAGAATGATCCTAATCTAAATTTTGAACGAAAACTTAATTCTGCATGAAAATCCCATTTATATAAACTAACGGGGGGGGGGCATTAGAACCCCTGTTCCCCCTATTTATACTTATTCAATGAACACCTAATAACAGTCACGGAATCGCCTCATCAGAATGATCCTAATCTAAATTTTGAAAACTTAATTCTGCATGAAAATCCCATTTATATCAAAAAACGGGGGGGGGGCATTAGAACCCCTGTTCCCCCTATTTATACTTAATCAATGAACACCTAATAACAGTCACGGAATCGCCTCATCAGAATGATCCTAATCTAAATTTTGAAAACTTAATTCTGCATGAAAATCCCATCTATATCAACTAACGGGGGGCATGAGCCCCCCGTTCCCCCTCTTATACATATCGAATGAACTCCAAAAACTAATCAGGGAAGCGCCTTGTCAGGATATACCTACATACAAAATTTCAAGTGGATCGGATATTTTTATCATGAGTTATCGCGTTACGTACATACGAACATACATACAGAACGGACGGGCACATAAGCTCTCAGGCTATGATAGCCTGTGAGCTAAAAAGATACGCCTCATCGATTTCAGTGCCTCCATTTGAAATTTCTAAATCTCTATTTCTACAAATTCCAAATAAATTGTGATTTAGAATCTTTCTGGGACGTTTTAAATTTATTTCTCACCTTTTTTAAGATTTCGAACTCTTTGGAAAACACCCTTAATAAATATTTACATCTTAAAAGTAAACACCACAGAAAATCTTAAATTTCTAGCTTGAACAATACCAAAGGAATCACAATTTTAGAGTTATCTTGCTCGTGTACCTATGGATCCATGACACCTATGGATTGTTGTACCAAGATAAAATAAAATTTTTCACTTTGAAATTTTCTACTAATAAACCGAATTGGGGAAAGTCATCAACCATCTATTAGACAGCCTTAGATGGCAGGGGAACGATAAACAGATTTTACTATTCCATCGATCTGCAATGTATATTTAAACACACATACGCACATTACTTCTGTTTGTATGTGACGTGTTTGTGTGTGTGTTTGTATGTGTTCTGTTTGTATGTGAAAGCCCCGATAATGGAAAAGTACTGATTTCACTTTAGATACTAATCCGAAAAAAAAAGTAGTAGTATTGATGACATAAACCAAAACATTTTATTTAATCGCCAAAGAATTATCTATATTATAAAGGCCAAACGTATCTGTGCGTAACGCATACAACATTTTGTGAATGGCAACACTTTCGCATGCAATTGGGTTTTGCAATTTTCGGTACAAAAAATTTTATACTTTTAAATATCGCACATTTTCAATTTTTACACCGTTGTATTGAAAAAAAAATGTACTTTTAAATGCAATTTGTTTGAAAGATGTAGTTCAATTTATTTATGAGTTATTAATTTTTTTATAGTTTTTAGCACGAATTTTGTAATTGTGGCTACAGAAATTCGCCATTTTCACTTTAAATTGATCAAAACTGAAATAAAAATATTACGAGAAAAGAAATCGTCTGATATAAAATCCGATGAATTTTGGTTTTATTGCGTTTTTATTCATCAATTAAATGCTTTTTTAGTTTATTGCAAACTTAATTTACAAAGGATACAATACATTCTTTTTACAAAAATGCATTTTAAATAATATTCGGGTGACATCGCCGGATTTAATTAGTTCGTATCGGAAAGCTAAACAAGCCGCGGCCCGGGTTCGGGCCGATTTCCAATAACGGCATTCGGGCCGGGCTCGGGCCTTACTTCTGAAGACTCGGGCCGGGCTGGGCCGGGCCTAGTCACTAATCTTTCGGGCCGGGCCGGGCTCGGGCCTTAATTTTTTTGCTGGACGGGCCGGGCCTAACTTTTTTTTTCCGTACGAAACCGAGACTTCCATTCTTCCTAGTTTTCATGGACCAAAATAATCAGTTCCTATTGAATCTTCCTACATGAAAATCCTTTTCTCGACTTTTTATAAATCAGTAATATTTGGCTTTGTCCAAAAATGTTTCAAAAAAGGCATATACTTTTAAGCCGTCATTATTCTACAATTAAACATTAGAATTTATTCCTTTTAAAGAATCGTAGATTACTAGGCGTTTTAAAATAGAATTACACACATACACACACACACACACACACACACACACACACACAAAAAAAAAAAAAAAAAAAACATGATTATGACGGAATTTTTTTTAAAACTGAAAACTGAAAATTTCTTTTAAAATGTTAATCCATGCAAAATGAATAGAACAATACGAGAGAAAAAAATATATTAAACATTTACATCTGTTAGTAGTATAGTAATGAGAGTTCCATGCCACCGGGTGCAGGGTGCTGACCTCTAAGAGGGGTTGAAGGTCATCGGGTGCTCGAGCTGTAAGAGGGGGGTGGGGTGAAGGTCATCGGGCGTCACGCAAGGTTAAGATGACGTCATCTTATAGGATGAGTGTGTTTTAGATAAGAATTTTTTTTTAATTTTAAGCGGGAATTTTAGGGAGTTAGAATTTTTTTCGGCGTACTATAGTACGAGGATTTTTTTTTAATTTTAATGCGGGGACTTTAAATTTTTTTTTGGTGCTGCCATCTGGTGTTGATTTTTAAAAATGCCTAATTTATTTTCGAAAAATTTAGCCGGGGTTTGATCTTATAAAATGAAGTCGTGGTTGAATAATAGATTTTTCACTTACCGATTCAGCCACGACTTCATGCCTTTGAAAGACTATTTTCAGAAGTGTTCGGTGGATTTTTTCGTAACCAATCCTGTTCGCTTATTTTTTTTAACCAATCACGAATGATTTCGTTATCACGTGCGCAGTAATTTTTTGATATATATATATGTAAGAAATTTTTTTCGTTAGTCGAAGTTTTGCTGTTGCACAGTAAAGATATCTGTTTAATAAATAAATATGAGTCAAGTTTCCGCTGTCGGGGTAAAACAAGAAATGGAACCTGTTTCGGATATGAAGCCCTCTTCATCAGAACTTTTAATAAAAGAAGAGAAACCGGATTTCGTTTGTGAAACCTGCAACAAAACCTTTCTTCGGAAGTTTATGTATGTTAGACATATGAAGTTTCACCTGAACGAGAAAACTTTCAAATGTGAGACTTGTGATAAAAGTTTCATTCAAAAAAGTGATTTACGTCGACATGTGAAGATCCATTCGAAAACGTGTGAGGTGTGTCACGAAATTTTCTCAAGAAAAGCAGAATTTTTAAAACATCAAAAAATTCATAAGTCTACGCTTCGCAGAAAAACTGTTAGACGGAATCGACAAAAAGATTATCAGAGAAGTGTGTTAATTAACCGCTTGTGTAATTTACTGCAGCGGGTGTGTGCTTCCTATGACTAATCCATGACGTCATCGTTTTTCAAGAATGTGATTGGACTTGTTAATTATCAGACTCCTTTTTGAGTGAATGTTCTTCGCAATTTATTCAGTTTTCTGCTGACGCTTGATGTTAGAAGGTTTTGTAGAAAATGCTGTCCCCCTCCGAGTGTCAACCTTTAATGGACGAGTCAAGATTCAATTTGGAAAATGTTACGCTCTATCCTGCTTCTGACGATGTGGAACCTATTAATTCCCTTGATGAAGAAACATCATTTCCTGATTCCTGCTGTGAAGCTACTCAAGATTTGATGAATGAATTTTTCATTGACTTCAACTTTCAGAAATCTACTCCTGATCAAAAGTTAACAGAGGAACCTTTCATCGTTGTGCCTGATCAACAAAATATTATTCAAACCCCACTTGTGAAAGTTGAAAATTATATTTTTCGAAAAGAACTTGGAAACCATATATTTTTAGGGCTACAATTACAGAATGCTCAATACTCTGTTCAAATTAGAGAATTTTCGAGTGAAGGAATTCCAACTCAGAATGGAATCGAACTAGACATTCGCACTTGGTATGAATTCCAGTATAAAATATTTGCGTTTAATTTGAAATATACGAGTTCATCGTTTATCGCCAATAATAAACTTTTAGTTTTGAATGAGGATCAGTCTGTTATGTGTTTGAAAATGTTAAAAAATGAATCTCTCATCCAATTAAACAATGCTCAACTTGAACAGTTGAAAGAAAAAGCCTATTCATTGAATCAGAAATTGATTCGTCATATGTATGAAAAACATTTACCTGCTTTATTAAAGCAAAATTGTGAACGAGGTTCTCAAGAAAATGAATATGTTTTGTGGACTAAATTGATTTATTGTATCGAGAATTCTATTGTGAATATACAGGGTGAGTCATAAATATCGAAACAATAGGCTATCTCCTTAAATATTGCCCCTAGACCCATACTTCCAATTGCAAAGTTTCATAAAAAAAGGTGAATTTTTTGATAAGATAAGTTGCAACTCCATGGGGGGTCTATTTTAAAAAATACGAAAATTAAATTTTTATATGGCCCCCAGAGGATAAAACATCCAATTAGAAAAATTTTCCTTATTCATTCCTGAAATGAACAAAAAAAATTTCATCTTGTTATCTTCAAAACTCAGAGAGTTATGACAATTTTAATAAATCGTGAGGTTTCAAGGGATCAGACACAAATTGAAATGCGTGTAATTGAAGAAACAATGTTGCTGTAATGGGTCCAGGAAACATTTATTTTATTTATTTATTTATAAAGTTGGAATTTTGAATGTTTTGAGATGGTTAACCGTATAATTTATAAGCATTATCACATCATAAGACTTTTTAATATTTTTTTTCAAAAAAAAAAAAATTGAGTAAATTAAAATTGTTATAACTCAAAATATTATTTGTCGCGTTGAATTTTTTTCTTTTGATTAAACGAAAATGTCTAATTTTCAATTTTAATTCAGCATTTTAAATAATATGTATTTAAAAAAAATAAAAGTATTTAAAATAGCAATATTAAAAAAAAGTAATTTTTGTAAACAAATCATATTTTAAAAGTAAATTTTTCTGAGCTGAAAAGTTACCGTAACCGACGGTTATTGACGTATGTCAGTTTAAAAATGAGAAATACTGAAATAAAAACATTTGATGCAGTGCATTTAGTTTTAAGATGGGCAAAGATGGGCTCCTAACGTTTAAATGCTGTATAGTTTCGATTTCAGATTTTGTTCATGTTTTGCCATTTTCACCTTCTTTAATTACTGTTTAAATGCGTCAGTTGATTTAAACTTTATTTTTTTATCATGTCAATTTCAAATTTTTTCATTGTGCTGTGACTCACAGACAGACATTTCATAAAAACATGTTTTTCGGTATCTCTGAGCCCTAAAACGTGTGAATCCATCGAAAACCGGAATTCAAAATTTTCATGAATCCAATACTTTCTTCTTGTAAAAATAGAAGAAAACAAAAATAGGTTTAAAACTTTCATAAATTTTGAAACTGAATACAGTAAAATCTCTAAATAACGGACACCTTAGGAACGCAGAAATTGTCCAGTATTGGGAAAATCAAAGATATTCAAAAAGTGCTAAGAAACGTTTAAAATTTTATTAATTGACTTTTATATGTCTTAAAACCTCTTTTATATGATTAATCAGAAATTAAAATTATTTTTTAAGCAATGGGGCTAAATAAAACTGTACACACCTTTACCCACTGTTTATTACATGCTTGTGAAAAAACCCTGTTACAAAAGTTAACTTTTTCTTGCGATTACATGTAATTTGTTTTTCAAAGTGACATTATTGGACATTATAGAGTTCCAGTCGGGGAGGGAGATTGCACTTTTTGGCTGTTAAAAGCATAAAATCTCAATTTTCCGAGGGGATATTTCAATGCTCTGGAAGATGTCCTTCCTTGGCAACCCCTTCAATTCAACTCTGAACGTGGGGGGGGGGGGGGGATTTTCCCCAGCTCATTTATCACAAAATTCCCTGATAAATTTAGAGGCCTTTTTACTTTTTTTCATTTTTTTGTCCTTAAAAAATACTTTTTCATCCTTTATCGCCTTAAATAGTGTCCACTATTCGGAATGTTCGTTATTCAGAAGTTAAACATACACAAATTTAGGTTTTGAGAAAGGGGATTGGAAAATAGTCCGTTAAACAGAGGTGTCTGCTATTCGGGTGTGTCCGTTATAGCGGTTTAACTGTAGTATAAAGTAGATTTTTTAAAATATTTCTATGTAATTTATTAAAATATATTTCCATTGATTCCGCAAATAGAAGAGTCATTTTCGCTATTACTATATTTACTAAACTTATTGCCTGAGCCAATAAGTTTTTAAGACACTTTTAATGAGAGTTTAATTAATATCACTTAATTTGATAACACTTTTAATAAGTGTTTAATAAGACGGTCCGTTCAATGAGTCGTGCCGGTTACGAAGTTGGCGGCAAGGTCGAAATATTGCAGCCATCTAGCATATTTCATCGAAATTTAAAGCAAAAACCTATACGCTTTTATTTTATATCTAAAAGTTTAAGTGTTGTCTTGGATCGACATTTAACAATACGTAAATTTATGGTCGATCCCTTAATTGTACTTCAAATGAACTGATTTTGCTGCTCTCAGAGGCATGCTTAAGTGGTGTAAGTCAGGAATTTTGGAAAATTTTGGATATTAATATCTTTCGGGGATTTGCAGATATCGAGATGAAATTTTTTTTGTTCAATTCAGGAAGGGATAAAGGAATTTTTTCTAATTGGAAGTTTTATCCTCTAGGGCCCGTATAAAAATTTAATTTTCTTATTTTTTAAAACAGACCCCCCATGGAGTTGCAACTTATCTTATCAAAAAATTCATCTTTTTTTATGAATTTTTGCAATTGGAAGTATGGGTCTAGGGGCAATATTTAAGGAGATAGCCTATTGTTTCGATATTTATGACTCACCCTGTATTTAATCAAATTTTTGAATGTACTGGTTGTGTTTTTAGACATCCTAGTGTGAGTTTGCATTCCTGTTTTATGTTAAACAATCGAGAAAAATTTCAACAGTTAGGGGACATGATTTTAATGCTTGTAAATTTCGACGATGTCCTATCCATGTTTTTAAAGAATGTAGATTCTGTTAGTGATCACTTTTTAGGTCATTTGAATGTAGAAACGTTTAAAAGTGTACTGTTTAAATCGTTTTAATAAATAGATTTGTTTTATTTCTGTGTCTTTATTTCTTCAAATGTGTGTGTGTGTTTTACTTTAAATGGGAGGTTCATTAATATTTATGAAAAAAAAAATAATAGGAATAAAATATACAATTCAATTAAGAAATGAAATGAAAAAAAAATGAATTAAGACAATACTTACCTGAAACACTTGCTTCCTTCACAGTGACTTGACTAGAAATGAAAGAAAATCATCTAAGTTCTTATCACTAGGGTTTCCCCCCTTTCGTCATGAGTGTTATCAAATCACGTGATTGAGGTTGCCTTATGTCATTCGGGATATCTTGATTCAACGTCATCAGTGATATCATACCACGTGACCTAATCTTATCAGCTGATAAGATTAAGCGATAATTACAAGTATAAAGCCCTGAGCAGCTCATTAGTGTTCATTCTTTTCGTTGGAGTTAAGCTGTTCTAGTTGGATACGTTCTGTTGCTGCTGCTGCTGCTGCTGCTGCTGCTGTCTTCAAAATGCCTTCCATTCACTTTACGGATAATGGATTAAATGTGGAGTACATCAGTGATTTCATCGAGAAACCTCATGCGGATCGTTATTTGTCTGAGTTGCGGACATTACCCTTCTTCAGACCTACTTTTCGCCTGTTTGGAAAAGATGTTAAGCCTAAACGTCTGATCTTAGCTTATGGAGATGCCAATACCAGCTATGCCTTCAGCGGAACCAGTGTGCCCGGTATTCCATGGACTCCCCTGATGATAGAATTGCGTGACAAAGTGGAAAAAGAAACTGCCTGCACGTTCAACTATGTGTTACTTAATTTCTACCAAGATGGATCGACTGGCATTAGTCACCACAAAGATGATGAATCCTGCTTGAATGCTGTCTTCCCTGTTTCAGTACTGAGTTTTGGTGCACAGAGAACTATCGAATTCAAAAGACCGAATGTGCCCTCTACCTTTATCAAATTAGCACATGGTTCACTTTATAACATGAATCCACCCAGCAATGAACTCTTCACCCATGGAATTGGAGTAGAACCTCACATAAAAGGTGTTCGAATTAGTCTTACCTTTCGACATTTAGTGTCACACCCCCTGGATTTGAAAAAAACAAGACTAGATTTTGCTTCTTTCTCGAAGGATCCTGCATTAAATTTAGACTTTTTTCTATCTCTGTTGATGATGATGATGAATCTATTCACTGCTCGCCGATGAACAGACCTGAACTTGATGATTCGCATAAAGACGAGTGGTTTACCCGAACTTTCAAAGAAAGTTATTATTCAACTTCCTGGAATTTAGAATGGTCTACTTTAGCACAAATTGAAATGGATAAAAACTGTAACTTGAAATTGCATATTCGAAATTTCAAAGAAGGTGCTTTCGGTAAACTCTACCCAACAAAAAATGGGGTTGTGATGACCTCAATGACGTTCGATCATTTCCAACAACATGTGACAAAGTTCCACTTTTATTCTGTGAAAGAGTCTTCGGTTTGTAATAATCAACTCATTCTAGCCTTTGTCGATGAAGACTTTTGTCTTCTTCAACAGATATTCAAAACGGATGATAAGAATTTTCATTTCAAACCCAATGGAATTCGATTATCACGAGATCAATTTTTAAAACTCACTAAATTTTGTTCTGAAATTACAGACTGTTTCATCGATATGCTTCTTACACGAGTGATACCTGTTTCAATCCTGCGAAAATCGGGAAAATGTATCCATTCCCATATAGACTCTGATTGTGCCAAGAAAAACTTTTTATCTTGCTTAAACTCTGAAATTGAACGATCATTGGATCGTGTCTTTGAATGTTATGGATGTCGAATAGGACAAAATTCACAATTGGATCACTCATGTTTAACACTTGGTTTAAGAGAAAAATATCTCTTGTATAAAGACAGTGCCCTTTTGAACTTTAATGTCTACCAATTTGTAAAAAATGTAACATCAGAATGTACATGTCATTTCACACATGCATTTTTCGCTGCTTTAAAATCAGACTTTTATAAAAATTACTTAGAAACAATCTTTGTAAATAAGCAAGAAACATTATGTACTATCAAATAGATTTAATAAAATGTTTGTTATTTTTCCTTAAACCTGTCTCTGTTTTATTTTAATTTTCCCTTTCAGCTTATACTACATTTTTGAAACATAAGAGAAGTAATAATAATTTTATGAGAAAGTATAACAAATAAAAATGAAAGATTTGAAAAAAAAAATAATCACTAGTGTGAAAAAAAAAAATCTCAGTTTGCATAATTTAAGTGCAAAGTAATTAAAATTTTCTCATGAATAGTTTTATATTCATTAAGTGAATTATTGTTAATCAGCTATTAAAACCCTTTTTATAATCAAAGAATTAATTATTATTAATCATGTATGACTTTATTAAGCCATGAAAACTTTGTTTTTTATAATCAACTAATTAATTAATGATTATGATTTTAATTACTTATGAAGATTTTACACGCTTTTACTTATTTAAAGCCATCAATAAAAGAAAGTTTACAAAATGAACATTTTACGTAGAATAGTTAATTGAAAAAAAAAAGAAAGATAATTTTATTTTTAAGCTTCGTAATTACAATTAAAAATTCCATTCATTAAAATTAATTTGTAATTAAGTCCCTTTGAAAATTAGTTTTCTTATTGTTGATGAGAAATCGAGTCATATCATCTTATCAAGTGATTCACTCTTTGGAAAAACCCCTTATCAGATAAGATGAATCAGCTCTTGTGATAAAAAGGGACAGCAAGAAGAGATCGACTTCAGTTGATATTTTTTTCGCTCTTGTGATATACCGAATTCCACAGTCTTAGTTTTAGTTGAAAATCGTATTTCTTCATGGATTATAGTCAAGCGATGTCTTCAAACACCTTTTCAGATGATGATGAAGTAAGTTTTTTTTTTTTTTTTTTTTTTGAATAGTTTAATTAAATGTGAAAATTTATTTAAAGGATTAGTATATTATTTATATATTCAAATATATACTTTTTTTTTCGTAAGAGAAAACAGTTAAGATTTAATATGTTTGAAAAGAGATTCATATTATTGCTTTTACATGTTTTTAAAACTAAATATTTAAAACAGTTTTTATTTATTGATTGTGAAATTTATTTAAAGGATTAGTATATTATTTATATATTCAAATATATACTTTTTTTTCGTAAGAGAAAACAGTTAAGATTTAATATGTTTAAAAAGAGATTCATATTATTGCTTTTACATGTTTTTAAAACTAAATATTTAAAACAGTTTTTATTTATTGATTGTGAAATTTATTTAAAGGATTAGTATATTATTTATATATTCAAATATATACTTTTTTTTTCGTTAGAGAAAACAGTTAAGATTTAATATGTTTGAAAAGAGATTCATATTATTGCTTTTACATGTTTTTAAAACTAAATATTTAAAACAGTTTTTATTTATTGATTGTGAAATTTATTTAAAGGATTAGTATATTATTTATATATTCAAATATATACTTTTTTTTTCGTAAGAGAAAACAGTTAAGATTTAATATGTTTGAAAAGAGATTCATATTATTGCTTTTACATGTTTTTAAAACTAAATATTTAAAACAGTTTTTATTTATTGATTGTGAAATTTATTTAAAGGATAAGTATATTATTTATATATTCAAATATATACTTTTTTTTCGTTAGAGAAAACAGTTAAGATTTAATATGTTTGAAAAGAGATTCATATTATTGCTTTTACATGTTTTTAAAACTAAATATTTAAAACAGTTTTTATTTATTGATTGTGAAATTTATTTAAAGGATTAGTATATTATTTATATATTCAAATATATACTTTTTTTCCGTAAGAGAAAACAGTTAAGATTTAATATGTTTGAAAATAGATTCATATTATTGCTTTTACATGTATTACAGTTCATTTTAATAAGGAATTTCACTTAAAAAAATTATGATTCATTTATATTTTTAAAAGAATATATCTAAATGAAACTGTTCAAATACCTAAACATCTTTAAAGTTATATTGAGAAACTTATTTTTTTTCATAAAGCGGAAGAAAAATGTTTTATTTGTAAAGAATCTTAAATAATAATATTGCTTCAGAGTTTATAAACACGTTAGAAAACCTTCCTTAAAATTCAGCAAAATTAGTTAATACTTTTTTCTATTTATTCAATATGACCCTCAAATGAATCCATTTTATCCAAAAAGAATATTTGTTATGGTTTTTCTATTATTTTTTATGAATGTTAAACTTAATAAGAGATCTAATTTATTAACAGTTTAATTAAGAATGTTGTACTCGTCACGGGAAAAACCCATGACTCATTGATAATGGGAATTCCCGTTACGTCATGGGTTTGATAAGATCGCCTTATCAGATAAATCAGATAAGCGTTAGATGTGAATTTATTCTCGTATTAGAAATTAACAAGTTAGGACGATTTTATTTTTTACTCGCGCTTTTCTACTTTCAAACGAATACTTTAAAAATGAATTCTTCATCGTCAGATTTCCAAAGTCAAGTAAGATTATTTTGTAATGTCTACTATTGTATATTTTAACATGGTTGTTTTTGTTAATGATTTACGAATGTTTTAATGTTTTGTAAATATTTATTCAAGTTTTTATTTGATTTTAAGTTGAACTCATTTTCTTGATAAACTGTTAATTGAAAAAAAAAAAATTCTTTTGGAATATTATTTTTCTGTTCAGATCTTAATAGCAACATTATTTTATTTTAAATGCATTTGTGAGAAAAAAAAAAAAAAAGTAGGATATATATTTTTTTTCATTAAAGGGAATTAAATTTTACAACAGTAATTATTTAACTTAATTTAAGGAAGAAATAATCTAACACGTCCTCATTCTTAAATATGATTATATGTGATATTTTTTCCTATTAAAGTTAAGTTATCCTTAACATGCCTTTATTCAAAATACTTGCACCTCGTTTGATTTTGAATGACTTAATTTTTTATATGTGTTGAAAATGTTACGTAAGAGATTCATTTCAACTAACTTGTCATGTATAACCTATTATGATAATTCATTTTGAATGAAAAGAAAGTAAATGTTATTTAAAAGCTTCAGAAAAATATTTTAAATAGAATAATTTGGTGAATTTTCGTTTATAAAAGTTTATTTTAAATGGTGAAGGGATGTTTTAACAAAAAGATGAGTCATTCTTATGAATAGTCGTTGATAATGTTAAACTGTTTATTTATTTTTTATTTTTTATTTTATTTTATTTTATTTTATTTTATTTTTTCACATAGTGGGAAGTGGACTTCCCTTTTTCCCCTGAAAAACTGAAGGTGATTGAGGCAACCTTTCAAAACGAAAGGAAACGAAAAAGCAAAATGAAGGAATCATTGAAGGTATTTTTTTTTAAATATATATTTGTAAAAATGAATTTATTATTATTATGTTTTAATAGTTAACGGTTAACGTATTTAAATTGAAGAATATAATAGTTTGATTTAAAACTTTATTTTTTAAGTAATTATTTTCATAAATATATGCTACTTCAATAAAAATTTTACAATCTCAGGTTTGGTTTTAAACTAACACAACTAAACTTTAATATTAATTTAACATTTTTTTTTCTTAATTTAATAACTTATAACTAAAAGAAAGTCAGCAAATTTCTTATATGATCACTTAAGTGTTACTTAAAAAAAAAAAAAAAAAATAGAATATGTTGTAAAAACTTTTTTTTTTTTTTGTTTCTTTGTTTTAGCGGTTATCAGAGATAACTGATAGCCAGCTTATCAGAACCTTGGAAGTTGCTGAAAACCGACATTATGCATCCACATCTGCTCAACCCCCACTTGAATTTTCCAAGGTGTGTATTAAGTCTTTGTTTTAATGAATCGTTTAAAACTAGATTATTTTAAATGGTTAACTTAAAGGTGTTTTAACTTAGATTATTTTTTAATGTTAATTCAAATGGTTAACTTAAAGTTTTAATGGTTTAAAATTTTTTTTAATATAAATTTGCTTTGATTGTTTTGAAAGTAAAATTTATCAAGAAACTCATGTGATGTTACTTTTTTTTTCAGCCAAATGAGTGTTCTCCTTCTTATGATGATATGGGGGAAAACTTACCTGCTG
This sequence comes from Maratus speculifer, assembly GCA_964019185.1. Classification (NCBI taxonomy): domain Eukaryota; kingdom Metazoa; phylum Arthropoda; class Arachnida; order Araneae; family Salticidae; genus Maratus; species Maratus speculifer. Next base: position 341,296,884 of record OZ025297.1, read on the forward strand.
ATTTTTTCACCAGTGAGCCAGTGTGGGACACCCCTGAATTTTCTCCACAAAAGGAGCGTTCATCAATATTGCAACAGCTTTTGACCGTCCCGGGACCTTCCACATCACGGGAAGCCATGGGACTTTTGGCTTCATCAAGCACACTTGATAATCCAGGAGGATTATCGAAGTCATCCAAGGTGAGATTTTATTGTTTAATTTTAATTTTTATTTTAGATCGTTTGAAAAAAAGTTTAGTACATAAGAATTTAAAACTTCTGTAAGATTTAAGCCTATTCATGAATTTGTTATGGGATGATTTCAAGTAATAGAGATTTTTTTTTTTTTCAACCAAGCATTTCATTTTTTAAAGTTAAGTCTGTTTTTTTTTTGTTTTTTTTTTTTTTCAAACTTAATGTAATGAAAATTAATTCTCTCCACATTTCAATTGGTATACTAAACTTTTTCAATTGCATGAAAATTAGTTTTATAAAAATTATTTTGGAAAGGTTAGATTGATTTTTTTTTTTTTTTTTTAATTTTTGTTTCATGAGTGGAAAAGAAAAATCTTTGTAATGTTAAAAAAAAAAAATTAAGTGATTTTCCTATTTTTAAGAGTCTATTAAGAAAGTGTTTAAAGAGAAGGGGTTTTTTTAAATGTAACTAATGATTTTATTAGTTTCAAAATAGTTTGTTTAAATTTTAAGGGGGATTTTTTTAAATGGGTTCAAAAATAGTTAATTTTTTATATTATTATTCAGCAAACTAAAGTATGGCTTTTTATCTTTTACAGATTTGCCCAACATGTCAAAAGACATTCACGAGACCATTTGCTTTAAAAAGGCATATGAAAATTCATACTGACGAAAAACAATATATGTGTGAGACTTGTGGCAAAAGTTTTTTTCGAAATGATAAATTCCTTGAACATCAAAGAACACATAAAAAACCTCTCATCAATCATCCATGTGATGAATGCAACGAAAGTTTCACCAACAAAAAAAATTTAATATCACATAAACGCACCGTGCATCAGCACGCACAAAAACGAAAAAGCACCTCACCTAATGCACCCCCTGCTAAAAGATCTCGCACTAATAATCGCATGAATGCTCTTAATGAGTCTTTAACTATTATCAATTTCGAATCTAATGAAATGAATGAATATGATTTGAATATATTTTTCAATGAGAATCGCACGCATTTAGAAGAAGAAGTTAATTTTCAACTCACCATGAAAGAGGCTATAAAATGGTTTACCATTTTTCATGTGGATCTCAGTCGCACTACCCAGGAGGGGGAGATGGAAATCATTTCATCCCATTTCAGATCATTTTGCCACATTGAAATGACCGATTTGACAATTAGTGAGCATATACAAGCAGCCTTTGCAAAAATGATCAAATCATTTGAAAAGTTTACGCAACTAGGTTCCGGTTGGGTGTTGGAACGCATTCGTAATTTAGAATTATTTGTAGCTAAGTATCATCCACTGGCAGCAAGTTCCTACATCCCCACTCCTCAGAAGTTGAAAAACAAGGTTGCCATCTTGAACATTCAAAATTTAGACCAAAAATGTTTCGTTTGGTCTTTGCTGGCTCAGAAGCATAAAATTGATAATATTCATCCTTATCGAGTCTCACACTATGCACCCTTCGAAGGCGAAATTAAATTAGGTGATGTGCAGTGCCCAGTGCCCCTGAATCAAATAAAGAAGATTGAAGAATGGAACAATATGCGAATCAATGTCTTTGGTTATGAAAATGAAGAAGTCTTTCCACTGCAAATTTCAGAACGAGATGATAAAGAGTGCTACAATTTATTACTCTTAAGTAATGAAACGAATCACCATTACACTTTAATAAGAAATTTTTCTAGGCTCATGGGTGATCGTACGCATCATAACGGTGCTTCATTCTACTGCTTTCGATGCTTGCATCGATTTTGCAGTGAAGATCTTTTAGAAATTCATACGCAATATTGCAAGAACTTTAAACCACAACGGATTCGAATGCTACGCCCTGAAGACAGCATCATGACTTTTTCTAAACCACATTACCAGCATCCTGTTCCCTACATAATTTATGCTGATTTCGAATCCATCTTGGTCCCCATTGCAGCGGCAGACCCCAGTTCGAGAAAATCTTTCTTGAATAAGATTAATATGCATGAGGCATGCGGGTATGCCTATGTTGTCGTGGGGCCAGATGGTGAATGCCACAAAAAAATTAAGTGCTATAGAGGGGAAAATGCAGTAGAAAAATTTTTGCAAGACATCATTCAAGAAAAAGATGAACTTGCAGAAAAATTAACTCATATCGTACCGATTCAAATGACTGCACAAGATGAAGAAGACTTCAAAAATGCGAAAGAATGCTATTTATGCCACCAACCCTTGAATAATGACAGAGTCAAAGATCATAACCATTTAAATGGACAGTACAGAGGGGCACTTCATTCATCCTGTAATCTTCAATATCGTCTTCGAAAAATGATTCCAGTCGTCTTCCACAATCTGAAGAATTATGACGTTCACCTAATAATGCAGGGTCTGGGCAAAATAAAGATCATCAATTCAATGTCATTGCCAACAATATGGAAAAATACATTTCTTTTTCACTCACCAAGCAACATAATAAATGCCGAGTAGCACTTCAATTCATCGACAGTTACCAATTTTTGTCGGCATCTCTTGAAAAGCTGGTGGCCAATTTACGAGTGGAAGACTTCAAGATCTTAAAATATAATATGACCAACATCGATCTGCTGCTGCGCAAAAGTGTGTATCCCTATCAATATTTCTCTTCCATGGAAAAATTCAAGGAAACCTCATTACCTCCACGTGAAGCCTTTTTTAGTGATTTAACGCAGCAGCATATATCAGAAGAAGATTATGCACATGCTCAAGCTGTTTGGGACACGTTCCATCTTCAAACACTGGGGGACTATCACGATTTATACGTGAAGTCAGATGTCCTCCAGTTATCGGACGTGTTCCAAAATTTTCGCAAGCTGTGTGTGCAGTTTTATGGGTTGGATTGTGCCCATTTTGTGACTGCACCCAGTCTTGCATGGCAAGCTTCATTGAAAATGAGCCAGCAGCCCCTCGAATTGCTCACAGATATCGACATGCATCTTTTGGTTGAACGTGGCATTCGTGGGGGTATATCGATGATAAGCCAACGCTGGGCATGTGCAAATAACGAGGCAGTGCCACACCCAGACCCTGATAAAGCAAAATCATTCATAATGTATTGGGATGCTAACAATCTTTACGGGCACTCGATGAGTGAACCCCTACCGTACGGCGAATTTGAATGGATCACCCATGAAACCGACACCAATTGGATAATGTCATTGGAAGATCATGGTGATGATGGTTACATCTTCGAGGTGGATTTGACTTATCCACCTCATTTACATGACCATCACAATGACTACCCACTCGCAGCTGAAAAAATTAAAATTAAAAAAGAAATGCTGTCTCCATATACAAGTGAATTAATAAAAAATATGCCGTACGTTGCCACAGAAAAATTGGTGCCAAATCTAAATGATAAGAAGAATTATATTGTTTACTATCGAAATCTAAAGTATTATTTGAGCCTGGGGATGGAATTAAAACATGTTCATCGAATTTTGAAATTTAAACAGAGGGCGTGGCTTAAACCATGCATCGAGTTTAATACAGAACAAAGGAAACTGGCCTCTTCTCCTTTCCAAAAAGATTTTTTCAAACTAATGAACAACTCGGTGTATGGTAAATCGATGGAATCCGTCAGAAGGCGAGTGGATATCCAATTGGTGAATTCAGAAAAAAGATTTAAAAAACTTGTGGCAGCACCAACATACAATTCTGTTAAAAGATTCGATGAAAATTTAGTAGGGGTTCAAAGGATGAAACAGTTAGTCACCCTCGACAAGCCCCTCTATGCCGGCTTCGTCATCCTAGAGCTTAGCAAGCTCCATATGTATAAATTTCACTATGATTTTGTGAAAACCAAATATGGAGCTAATGCTAAGCTCCTCTTCACTGACACCGATTCTTTGACTTATCATATAGAGACCCCCGACATTTATGCAGATATAAAAGAGCATCAAGAATTATTCGACACATCAGATTATCCCCAGGCTCACCCCCTCTATAGCACAACAAATAAAAAGAAGATTGGCTGCTTCAAAGATAAATTGAATTCTAAGCCGGCATATGAATTTGTGGGGCTGCGAGCAAAAATGTACTCGCTTCTTTCATCAGAGGGTGCGAAAAAAACAGCCAAGGGGGTCTCAAGAAGCGTGGTATCCAAGAAGATTAAACATGAAAATTATAAAGATGTCCTATTCAATTCATCAATAACAAGAGAAATTCAATATCGAATTCAAAGTGAGCGTCATCATATTTATACAGTCAAACAAAATAAAGTGGCACTGTCTCCCCTTGATGATAAAAGGTACGTATTGGATGATGGGATACACACCTATGCACATGGCCACTGCAAAATAAAAAAAAATCCATAAATAAATCTTCTTCTTCACTTTTTTTTTTAAATTATTCATTTCAAGAACTGATTTCTTCATACAAAAGTTTCTTCATCATTTTTTTTTTCAAATTATTCAATTCAAGAACTGATTTCTTCATACAAAAATTTCTTCAAAGTATGAAAAAAAAAAATCTTTTAAAGTTTTCGAACTGTGAAAGCCTTTTCATGAACTGAATCAAGAACTGATTTCGTCAAACAAAAATTTCTTCAAAGTGTGAAAAAAAAAAAAAAAATCTTCAAAAGTTTTCGAACTGTGAAAGCCTTTTCATGAACTGAATCAAGAACTGTTTTATTCAAACAAAAATTTCTTCAAAGTGTGAAAAAAAAAAAATCTTTTAAAGTTTTCGAACTGTGAAAGCCTTTTCATGAACTGAATCAAGAAGTTTTATTCAAACAAAAATTTCTTCAAAGTGTGAAAAAAAAATCTTTAAAGTTTTCAAGCTGTGAAAGCCTTTTCATGAACTGAATCAAGAACTGTTTTATTCAAACAAAAATTTCTTCAAAGTGTGAAAAAAAAAATCTTTTAAAGTTTTCGAAATGTGAAAGCCTTTTCATGAACTGAATCAAGAACTGTTTTATTCAAACAAAAATTTCTTCAAAGTGTGAAAAAAAAAATCTTTTAAAGTTTTCGAACTGTGAAAGCCTTTTCATGAACTGAATCAAGAACTGTTTTATTCAAACAAAAATTTCTTCAAAGTGTGAAAAAAAAAAATCTTTTAAAGTTTTCGAACTGTGAAAGCCTTTTCATGAACTGAATCAAGAAGTTTTATTCAAACAAAAATTTCTTCAAAGTGTGAAAAAAAAATCTTTAAAGTTTTCAAGCTGTGAAAGCCTTTTCATGAACTGAATCAAGAACTGTTTTATTCAAACAAAAATTTCTTCAAAGTGTGAAAAAAAAAAAAAATCTTTAAAGTTTTCAAGCTGTGAAAGCCTTTTCATTGTGAGCCATTTTGGAGTCACCAAACCATGTGTTTTGCAGAACAAAGTAAGTTCATTTTCAAAAGCTTAATTCTTCTCCTAAAATGATATTTAAAAAAAAAAAAAAATGTATTTTCTTTTCTTTTCAGGAATCACCTTGAAAAATGAGCTTTAAATCTTCTCCTTCAATCTTAAATGTGTTTTGCAGAACAAAGTAAGTTCATTTTCAAAAGATAATTTCTTCTCCTAAAATGATAGAGCAAAAAATTTAAAATGTATTTTCTTTTCTTTTCAGGAATCACCTTGAAAAATGATGGTGGAGCTTCAATATCTTCAAATTAATTGTGGCGTTTTGAATTTTTTCAAAACGGGTGGTCATGGTGGGTCCACAATTAAAAAAAAAAAAAATTTCAACTAACGCAAAATTTCCAACTTGCTGCCCTTAATTTTCACCAAGATTCGAAGAAAGCCACATATTCCGAGCAGTTAGGTCGACGCGCGCGAATACATCTCATTACAAAAATTAAGTTTTAATGAGTGCCCTCCATGGGAGTCTTTCTAAAATATCCTAACATAAAATGATTACCGATTCAACACTTAAAAAAAAATTAAATCTCAAAAAATGATTCCCTAAAAATTTCTATCTTCACAAAATTCACTCAAAAATTAATTAATTAATTAATTAAATAAAATAAATAAATACCTCCTGTACATGAGTACATCAAAATAATTATCATCTCCCGCTTAAAATCAAAAATTAGCTCTCGAAACAAGGCAAAGTGAAAAAAAAATATCCTAACTCCCTAAAATTCCCGCTTAAAATTAAAAAAATTTTTTTTATCTAAAACTAAAGTGCACCGAAAATTTTAAAGTCCCCGCATTAAAATTTAAAAAAATCATCGTACTATAGTTCGGAAAAAAATTCTAACTCCTTAAAATTCCCGCTTAAAATTAAAAAAAAATTCTTATCTAAAACGAAAGTGCACCGAAAATTTTAAAGTCCCCGCATTAAAATTAAAAAAAAAAAAAAAAAAAAATCATTGTACTATAGTACGCCGAAAAAAATTCTAACTCCCTAAAATTCCCGCTTAAAATTAAAAAAAAAATCATCGTACTATAGTACGCCGAAAAAAATTCTAACTCCCTAAAATTCCCGCTTAAAATTAAAAAAAAAAATTCTTATCTAAAACACACTCATCCTATAAGATGACGTCATCTTAACCTTGCGTGACGCCCGATGACCTTCACCCCACCCCCCTCTTACAGCTCGAGCACCCGATGACCTTCAACCCCTCTTAGAGGTCAGCACCCTGCACCCGGTGGCATGGAACTCTCATTACTATACTACTTCTGTTAAAAAGGAAATGTATTTTTTTTTTTCGTTCCAAAGCGATTTTGTCTTTGGAAATTTTACCATATACCGCTTTTTCGACTTTTTGTCTCCATTACAGGGAATATGGATTAATAATACTAGTGATAACTGAAACATTTACATACAACAAACAAAGATTCATTTAAAAGCGTAAATATCGCAGCGTACGGCACTTCTGCATAAATGGAGATTATAAACATGAAAAAAAAAAAGACTAATATAATTTTTTTTGGTCAGAACTCTTCCGTATGATTGAAGATCAATGTTCTGTAGAAATTCACTTGAGCCGGGCCGGGTTCGGGCCGAATTTTAAACTTTTTTCCAGACCGGGCCGAGCTCGGGCCAAAATTTTAACTTTCGGGCCGGGCCGGGCCAATATTTTTTTCGTTCGGTCCGGGCCGGGCTCGGGCCGAAATTTTAACTTTCGGGCCGGGCCGGGTCGGGCCAATATTTCTTTCGTTCGGGCCGGGCCGGGCCCGGGCCGAAATTTTAACTTTCGGGCCGGGCCGGGTCGGGCCAATATTTCTTTCGTTCGGGCCGGGCCGGGCCCGGGCCGAAATTTTAACTTTCGGGCCGGGCTCGGGCCTGGAAATTTCGGCCCGTGCAGACCTCTATAACGATTATTTCGTTATATATTGGTTATTTTCTTAAATTATTCCTTTACCGTCTCTGTTCAATTCAAAATTAGTTTTAAGTTGTCCTTCATTCCTTTTCCATTTTCTTTGCTTATTAATTCTCTAACCGAAAATCGGCAGCTGCTTAACTTTATCTGTGAGAAATACACTCACATATTAATCAACCGTTTAAAACTATTTCCAGATGTCTGCTATTTCCGATCGAAGCAATTCTGCATTACCTTATAAGGAGATCATCTCTGTTTCACAGTTAAAATTTATGCTTACGCTTCTTTTTCCTTTCTCGACAAAACCCTAAAAAGAATTTAACATCTGCGCAGTAAAATCTGATGTCCCTTCGGTGTGCCTCTGTGTTTAGACAAAACAACACGTGTAACATTTTATCGTTTGGCAACCTTTTCCTTTCCCATCCCAGCTGGGAAACTAAATTGAATTCTGATCTTGCTGGCTGCATTTTAACTGTTATTTGGCGTATACTATCCATTGTGCATGGGCGAACTTGTGTATGTTGGCGATTTTCTATCATGCCAAAAGTGGCGGTTTGTTGCTATGTATGATGTCACTTGACTCTCTGCTCCGGTCTAGTGAAGTTGCTGAAAACTGTTCGGAGATTTTCTCCGAGTACTGTAAGTGTACCCCCTCCTAGTAATACATGTCTGAATAAAGAATAACTTAGCAATCATTGTGGGGTTTTTTCGTACATCCGAATCTGGACTACTATATATGATCACGCTTCTTCTAAGTATGCTAATACAATAGCAGCTGCTACCAAACTACGCTACAAGAATCTCCATTACAACCTCTAGTGTACAGTGTCTCACATAAGTGATGGGACACTTGTGTTTTACAAAAGGAAACTAATCAAATAAATTAAAAAAACATGTACACATTTTTTTGTGGGTGTGTTTCATACTTAAATTTAGTAAAGATTATTACATAACATACATTTTGTCAAAATATTAAAGTATTAATTAAAATATTAATTAATATTAAATATTAATAATGTCATAATATTTTCCAAATTTTGAAAAAAAAAAATACAAATGAATGATTTCTGATTAAACAGAGAGCTATTTTAAATAAGGAAGTGAAGATCTGTGAATCATCAGATATCCGATTTGATTGTCTTGAATATTGTTTTTCTCCGTTTGTGCAATATTCAAACAGTTTTTTTTTCTTTTTGTTTGTTTAACTTAAAATAATATTTGTTTGAGAGTTAAACTGACCAATATAAGATGCATGTTTTACTGTAGCTAATTTTATGGGTTTATTATAAATCAATGAAACAGTTCCTTCCTAAACATTTTCTTTCGTCGAAACTCGACGGGTTCCACCTCGTTCCTATAATTTCCACACACGAAACATAAAAGATGCTATTGGTGATTGAAAAAATATGTTACAGAGATTATTGCAAAATATCAAATACTAAGTTGAATTTTTTCTTTTAAATATACAAGGTAGAACCCGTCAAATTTTGACGAAAGAAAATGTTGAGAAGGAACTGTTTCATTAACTTATACTAAACCTACAAAATTAGTTATAGTAAAAAATGCATTTTATATTGGTACGTCTAATTCTTAAACAAACGATATTTATCATCAAATTAACAAAATACTATTTCTATAAAACGCAGTTGTAGAACTTGTTAAAATTAAACTATAATCACATATGTAAGCAGTAAAAAATGATAAAGATATGTTATTATGATAAAGTTATCAATTAAGGTTCTTATGCTAGTATTCCAAAATGATAAAAAGCAAAATTTATTCAACTTAGACTCAATCATAGAATTTTTTTTCCCCGTGAAATCTAAACATGGCATCATTTTCACCATATCAAAATTTACAAATGTACATTTCACATCTGCATTCACGTTAAAAAAAAATTGGCATTTTAATTTGATAATTTTGATTCAAAACTTGAAGTTTCAACGGCTATTTCCTGAAATACATATTAACTGTTGATATTCTTTTACGTGTAAATCAAATTTTGTAAATGAAATCAAAATTCACCGGGTTTTATAACAGAAGATATTTAAATTTCTATTTTTTCCCTTTTAATGAAAAAATGGCAACATAAAGATACAGCACTCGATTTTTTCCCTTTTTTCCTTTGCTTTAAATAGAAATGGAGTACTCCTGTTGCCACGATTAGAAAAGAGCTATTAAAAGCTACAAAAAAAAAATAATATTTCAAAAACAAATTAAGATACAGCTTTTAAACAAATTTCATTTAAAAGTACATTTTTTTTTCTATACGATGGTGTAAAAATTGAAAATGTGTGACATTAAGAAGTTAAAAAACTTTTAGTAGCAAAAATTGCAATACCAAAATTAATTTAAAATTTGAAAGTGTTGCCATGCGCAAAATGACGTATGCGTTATGCACAGATACGTTTGGCCTTTATAATACAGAAATTAAAAAAATCCAGATTTTTTTTCTGTTTATATAAGTGTAGAGGTAAATTAGCCCCAGAAACCACAAGATTCTTACTGACAATGTATGTGCATAGTTTCAATAAATGAGCGACGTTCAAAAAGCCCATCCCAGAAAAATATTTTCCAGAAATTTGCAAGCTAAGTGCAATATGAAAAGAGTGAATGTTCGAAGATTTGCAGGGAGAATGCCTTGATCTGCGGTGCAGAGCAGATGCGGCTTGAGTACGCTCGTGTTTTTATCGGAACGAGTTTCCGATCAAGAACTTAGTAAAAGGGATCGGTTGAGATCCGTTATTGACTTTAATCGATAATAATTTCTGTTCATTTTATACTTTATTTAATCCAGAATTGTGTATTCATATGTACCAGTAATCAAGAACTTTTTAATTAAATATTCATTCAGTGAAACATTGGAACTGTTATTTATTTCGAATACCCGATTTTCGTCCGCCTCACTCCTGTATAAGTTTCATTGTACTTTAATATTAATGCGTATATGTTTTCTTTGCTGCATGTGCTGTAATCAATTTTTCTAAGAAAACACCAAGCCAGTGAAAATGACGCATTCTAAATTTCCAAGATGTATGTAGATAAATTGTGCTTTTTAATCAGTCTTTTAAATACTTTTTTTTTTTTTTTTTTTTTTTACTATTTTGAACTATTTTTAACAGTAAATGCATTCAGTAGGTTACCTTCATAGATAGATTACCTTCTAGTACAATCAGAATCGAAACCTGACAATATTTTTTGAGTTATGCTTGACGAAAGAGGTGTACTTCACTTTTAATGTATCATTCGTAAATGTTTAGGTCCAGAAAGTAATATTGCGCTGCGTATTAGTTTTCATTTTGCTGACACAGTTATAAATCTATTGGAAATGTTTCATAACATGTTCTTTGTGCCTGCTTTTTCTTTCTTAATATTAGAGCGAAAACATTTCGTTAAGTTATTTATTAAATTGGATAGACGATAAACAGATTAACAATAGATATTCTCCCATTCTCTCCCACTTACAAGAAAAAAAATTTCGTATGAACTTTATTCAAGTTTCCAAATTGTTTATTTAGATATATAATTTTTCACTTTATTAGGCGACGAAGTTTTGTTACAGTATCCTAAATATGATGGAAAATGTTTCATAATCTGGGATTTTCAGATGATTTTTCTTTCTTGTTATTACAGTAAAATTTCGATTTTTTTTTTTTTTAAATGTCCAGATGATAAAAAGATTAACAATGAGTATTCTTCTATTTTCGCTCACTGACAAGAAAGAGAATTTCACAAGAACTTTTTTTATTCGTTCAAGATCTTTTTAAATAGCGTCATTCTGATTCTATTCTATTCTATTGAATGAAACACCCATTGAGAAGAATTCATTATTTGCTTTTCCTTCGGGGAGGAAAATGATGGTTTTTTTTTCTAATGCTGATAAAGAATTCCATTTCCAGTTTTTAAAAGAGGTGCCTGACTAGAAGTCACGTGAAAAACGTTTACGTCAAATACGTTCTTGCTCAACCGCGTCGCGATAAACCGTCACACGGGATGACAGAGGGATAGAGTGCATGTAATTAAAAACAGAGGTTGCTGGGATTTTGTTTGCGGTTAAAAAAATATTTGCTGCTTTAGTTTCTTTTTTGTAAAATGTGAAACAGCTGTGTGAAATTTGGATTGGTGGAACTGAAAAAAAAGAAATGCCGTACGTAAGTAATTTCTTGATATTAAATTAATTTAATATTTAGAAATATTGAATAAAGAAGTTCGGGTTAATAATTTTTCAATAAATGTTCAAGTACGATTTAAAAATAATCGTTCAAATTTATTATTTTATCCAACTTTGTTTATTCCTGGAACGCTATATATATTTACTAGCAAACAGGGCCGTAGCTAGAAATGAATAACAGGGGGGGGGGGGTCTAAAAAATATAGGGGGTTCTCATATAATTTCAGTCTTTCTCTCTGACGCAGAAAGATAAATTAGTGCATATTCACACTGCAGGTATTATGTTTCTTATTAAACTGTTGTAATCACTTCATTTTATGCTAAGAAAAAAATATGATTATGAAAAATTCGAGTGCATAACTAGTGTAATATTAAACATCATGTTAACTTCATATGTGCAAACAAGATGAGCGAGTGTTGAATCACTTATTTTAGTTACAATTTAGTATTTCTGTAAATCTGTGAAAGAACCTCAAAACTAAATTAGATTTTTGAACAGAATTAATTTTATTTGGGTTTTTAGAACTTTCATTCATTTAGTGACACTGGGATCTTTTTCCAGGGGAGGATTAAAATATTTTAGGGGGGCGAGGAGCTGAGCCGCCCCCAGCACCCCCTTAGCTACGGCTCTGCTGGCAAATGGGGTACTTCAGGATTGCCCCATCCCCCCTCCCCGCCAGAGCAACCAAAAATTAGAAAGATCATGCAAAACCTTGTGTTAAGATGAATGCATGATATGTCAGTACTAATATAAAGAAAAGCAGAACAGACAGAAAAAACTCTCGTACAACTATTACAACGCCTCATAGTCTGTATTTCACTGTAAAATAAGTGATAGAAACGAAAGCAAAAATGTATACGAGTACTTTACGTGTAAAAGTATGCTATTGTTGTTCTATACAGGGTGAGTCATAAATATCGAAACAATAGGCTATCTCCTTAAATATTGCCCCTAGACCCATACTTCCAATTGCAAAGTTTCATAAAAAAAGGTGAATTTTTTGATAAGATAAGTTGCAACTCCATGGGGGGTCTATTTTAAAAAATACGAAAATTAAATTTTTATATGGCCCCCAGAGGATAAAACATCCAATTAGAAAAATTTTCCTTATTCATTCCTGAAATGAACAAAAAAAATTTCATCTTGTTATCTTCAAAACTCAGAGAGTTATGACAATTTTAATAAATCGTGAGGTTTCAAGGGATCAGACACAAATTGAAATGCGTGTAATTGAAGAAACAATGTTGCTGTAATGGGTCCAGGAAACATTTATTTTATTTATTTATTTATAAAGTTGGAATTTTGAATGTTTTGAGATGGTTAACCGTATAATTTATAAGCATTATCACATCATAAGACTTTTTAATATTTTTTTTCAAAAAAAAAAAAAAAAAAATTGAGTAAATTAAAATTGTTATAACTCAAAATATTATTTGTCGCGTTGAATTTTTTTCTTTTGATTAAACGAAAATGTCTAATTTTCAATTTTAATTCAGCATTTTAAATAATATGTATTTAAAAAAAATAAAAGTATTTAAAATAGCAATATTAAAAAAAAGTAATTTTTGTAAACAAATCATATTTTAAAAGTAAATTTTTTTGAGCTGAAAAGTTACCGTAACCGACGGTTATTGACGTATGTCAGTTTAAAAATGAGAAATACTGAAATAAAAACATTTGATGCAGTGCATTTAGTTTTAAGATGGGCAAAGATGGGCTCCTAACGTTTAAATGCTGTATAGTTTCGATTTCAGATTTTGTTCATGTTTTGCCATTTTCACCTTCTTTAATTACTGTTTAAATGCGTCAGTTGATTTAAACTTTATTTTTTTATCATGTCAATTTCAAATTTTTTCATTGTGCTGTGACTCACAGACAGACATTTCATAAAAACATGTTTTTCGGTATCTCTGAGCCCTAAAACGTGTGAATCCATCGAAAACCGGAATTCAAAATTTTCATGAATCCAATACTTTCTTCTTGTAAAAATAGAAGAAAACAAAAATAGGTTTAAAACTTTCATAAATTTTGAAACTGAATACAGTAAAATCTCTAAATAACGGACACCTCAGGAACGCAGAAATTGTCCAGTATTGGGAAAATCAAAGATATTCAAAAAGTGCTAAGAAACGTTTAAAATTTTATTAATTGACTTTTATATGTCTTAAAACCTCTTTTATATGATTAATCAGAAATTAAAATTATTTTTTAAGCAATGGGGCTAAATAAAACTGTACACACCTTTACCCACTGTTTATTACATGCTTGTGAAAAAACCCTGTTACAAAAGTTAACTTTTTCTTGCGATTACATGTAATTTGTTTTTCAAAGTGACATTATTGGACATTATAGAGTTCCAGTCGGGGAGGGAGATTGCACTTTTTGGCTGTTAAAAGCATAAAATCTCAATTTTCCGAGGGGATATTTCAATGCTCTGGAAGATGTCCTTCCTTGGCAACCCCTTCAATTCAACTCTGAACGTGGGGGGGGGGGGATTTTCCCCAGCTCATTTATCACAAAATTCCCTGATAAATTTAGAGGCCTTTTTACTTTTTTTCATTTTTTTGTCCTTAAAAAATACTTTTTCATCCTTTATCGCCTTAAATAGTGTCCACTATTCGGAATGTTCGTTATTCAGAAGTTAAACATACACAAATTTAGGTTTTGAGAAAGGGGATTGGAAAATAGTCCGTTAAACAGAGGTGTCTGCTATTCGGGTGTGTCCGTTATAGCGGTTTAACTGTAGTATAAAGTAGATTTTTTAAAATATTTCTATGTAATTTATTAAAATATATTTCCATTGATTCCGCAAATAGAAGAGTCATTTTCGCTATTACTATATTTACTAAACTTATTGCCTGAGCCAATAAGTTTTTAAGACACTTTTAATGAGAGTTTAATTAATATCACTTAATTTGATAACACTTTTAATAAGTGTTTAATAAGACGGTCCGTTCAATGAGTCGTGCCGGTTACGAAGTTGGCGGCAAGGTCGAAATATTGCAGCCATCTAGCATATTTCATCGAAATTTAAAGCAAAAACCTATACGCTTTTATTTTATATCTAAAAGTTTAAGTGTTGTCTTGGATCGACATTTAACAATACGTAAATTTATGGTCGATCCCTTAATTGTACTTCAAATGAACTGATTTTGCTGCTCTCAGAGGCATGCTTAAGTGGTGTAAGTCAGGAATTTTGGAAAATTTTGGATATTAATATCTTTCGGGGATTTGCAGATATCGAGATGAAATTTTTTTTGTTCAATTCAGGAAGGGATAAAGGGATTTTTTCTAATTGGAAGTTTTATCCTCTAGGGCCCGTATAAAAATTTAATTTTCTTATTTTTTAAAACAGACCCCCCATGGAGTTGCAACTTATCTTATCAAAAAATTCATCTTTTTTTATGAATTTTTGCAATTGGAAGTATGGGTCTAGGGGCAATATTTAAGGAGATAGCCTATTGTTTCGATATTTATGACTCACCCTGTAGATTCGGTAATCTTTAATGCTAAATATAATTCGCTCTCCATTTCTTTAGTTTTTCAGTTTTATGAACATGTAAACAAGGAAATTGTTTATTTTAGATGTACTCATGGAGGGAAGAGATAGATGGAGGTGCACTATCTGCAGTATGCCGTAAAATGGGCTTGTGATATGATGCGCGTTATTGCTCACATTTAAATGCCCGCATTAAAAGCCCAAACACAGGCCCGGACGTGCCAGGTTCGGCTGGTCGGCGATCGCCGAGGGTCCCCTGCCCAAAGGGGCCCCGGAGGTGCACCCCAAAAAAGGAATATACGGTTTTATAATTACTACTTACATAAGAAAAAATTTGAGTATTTACCAGTAATTATATGCTTTTGCAGTAAATTTTAAGCAAATGACAGTTTTTTCATGTAACTTATATAGTTTCATCGTGTCATGTTGTAGGACAGACGGAATAGGGCTGCTGACTGATACATCGCCCTTTGTGCAGCGCTCATATAGTCAGATTCAGGGTGCATCACGACGCTCATTTGCCAATCTCGTACAGTATGGTTGTACCTAGTCCAATGTCACAGTTGTGTCAACATGAAGCATGTGTACCAAAGCAACGGTATGAAAAGGAAAGGAAAAATGAGAAAATTTTTAAATATTGAATAATGTTTTAAAAGTTTTATTACTTGGTTAAGTAGTTTCACTTCTCAGTCGCACTAGAAGATATGTTTTTCAATGGTTAACTGATGTAGTTTTGTTAATTAGAAAACAAGGCTTTGCATACAGAGGGGATAAAACAGAAGGAGATTATGCGTTTGACTCTGTAGATAAACAGAATACTTTTCTCGATCTGGTCATGTTGGTTATAAATTGTGATGTGTTTTTAGAAAATCATGTCAAAAAGTATATTGAAGACAACAAATAAGAGCAGAATAAAAAAGTTAACAAAAAATTCATAGGAAAGTTTATTAAAAAAACCCGACTGGACAAGGCTCTTTGTTGAAAATCTTTATCAACAAGTTAGCAACAATTCTGCACGGGCCGGAATGTCCATGCCCGCGGGATTGTTTATACTTTCACAGTTCACGGGAAAGGCCCGTACAAAAATCAGTTGAAAGACGACCCGGTCAAAAATCAGTTTTTATAACATACAATTAAAATCTTTTTAAAGAATACACATTTATGAAATACTTTATATTTTAAAACTGTAATTTTAAATCACGATGTTTTCACAACACAAAAAATATTCAATAGTAAAATTAATGATTACTTAGAATAGTCGATTTTTCAACATTCAAATAAAGATTAATTATAAACTTAATACAGTTAAGATTTAAAGAAAAAAAAACGGTAAAAACATGATTAACTTTTGAAGATGTATTATAAAAAAATATATTAGTGAAAATGTTTCTCTGTCACTTATTAGAGCTTCTCTCAAATGCAAAGAAGTTAGTTTCTAACGCATTTCTTTTCGAAAATGCATAAGTTTTACTGTTTCTTCTTATTCAGATTCTATGTAATTGAAGGTAGTTTTTCATTTTTTGATAAAGACCTTATATCTTTCAGAAATACTGTCAAAGTTAGCATTTTGAATTGAATTTTTGGAACCGATAGCATGGAAAAGGGGAAAACACCTGCAGTCACATGACAAAAATTTCTTACATTTTAATAATTAATTTATTTACCAAAAATGGAAAAACTGTTCGATTCCCACTTCCTTCAATAATCAAGCCTGTCAATTTTATGCATTTACATTTAAAATTTAGCAGAAAGTTTCGCATTATTGAAAAGTGAATTGAAAACCACCTTAAGTTATGTTGCCAAAGGTTCCGTTAACAAAAGTTTAGTATCTCTATTAATATATTTACAAAACATAGTGACTGCTCTATGCATTCTGAGAATATTTAAGTCCAGTTCGACCAACTATAGTTGCACCTATTGTTGTCGTTCAGTCCGTCCGTCTGTCTGTCCGCATGTGACAACGCAAAAACTACTGAACCGAATCGTTTGAAATTTAAAATACATAATTATTACATAATTTTGTCGAGTCATTTCAAATGTTATGAAAATCGGATGCATAGATCAATTACAGGGACAATCAAAAGGACTCCGTTACATTATGATCAATGGGGAAAAAAGTTTCAAATGCATTTTAATCGTTTGAAATTTAAAACATATAATTACATATTACATAATTTTGTCGACTTATTTCAAATTTTATGAAAATCGGATGCATAGATCAATTACAGGGACAATCAAAAGTATTCCGATACATTACGGTCAATGGAAGTTTCAAATACATTTTAATGGTTTTACACTCATTTGAACATAATGAAATTGACATGAACCTATCGAGTATATATATATTAAAATATACATTCTGTACAATCTGTGATACAAAGAATATTTATTATTAAATTACAGGGCCACACAAAAGTGTTCCACTACTTAATGCTGTACGAAAAAACATTATTTGGGGCGTGTTTTAATTATATTAAACAATTTCACATTTTATGAATATCTTATACGTTGCTGAGGTGTAATAAAAATTACTTCCTGTATATTTACAGGAACACAAAGATAATGTATTCGAAGTATACTGATATAGATCAGCAAGATCTGAATATTTTTAAAACTTCGTTATCGTACGAACGCACCTTATTTGCTACGCTTCACGTGCAATTTCCAACCTGTTTAAATATAGAAAACATTTATAAGTCTAAAATATAGTCTTTGAAAATATTACTTTCCATAAAGTCGGTGTGATTTGTTAAATTACAATTTTTTGAATGGAGGGGATTTTTTATTTGTATTTATTTATTTATTAACCATTGAAAAATGGTTGTTGTTTTCGGTGGAGGATTAACAAAATGACGTGGTCACTTTTGAATTTAAATTAAATTCTTTACTTTTAGAAGAATTTTCATTTGAATTTAAATTAAATTCTTTACTTTTAGAAGAATTTTTATTTGAATAGGAAATTAAAATGTTTAAAATCATTGTAATAAAAGAGAAAACTAACAAATTTAAAAATGGGTAGACGGAAATTAACAGATACGGAAAAAGCCGAAGCCAAAGAAATGAATGACCGTGAATGTCGCATTAAATGACATTAAACACAATACGCGTACTTAAACAATCATAAAGTGATTTTTATGTCAACTTTTTATTAATGTTTTACTAATTTATTTGTTCTTCTGTTATTTAAAATAAAAATTTAATCAACATGTATAATTTGCTTATTAGTTTGGCGATTCGTATCATTTGGCGAAATTGGTCGACGGAATAACTAAGTAGTACTGTATTTGGTTTGGCGCAAAAACGTCTTTCAATGCAGAAAACGAGAAAATCAAAAGATTATCGAGTCGCTGAAAACAAATTACGTGTTGAAAGGCGATTACGAAAAAGGAAGCAATTTAATGCCGAACCGATTAATTGTAAAACTTCATGTCTCGAGGGCGACCAATCCACTAGCCATGGCGTTTTACAATCGGTCGGTTCTAACCAGGAAAATTTGAGTGCCAATAGTGATTCTAACAAGCCGGAAAGTGTTATAGCTATTACTCTTGATTTTTCACCACCTAAAAAGAAAACTAACAAGTTGGAAATTGCGCGTAAAGCGTAGCAAATGAGGTGCGTTCGTTGATAACGAAGTTTTATAAAATAAGCTTTTTAAGAAAAAAATATCAACCGACTTCAAAAAAGCGCTAAAAAGAATTAAATAATTCTTTAAAATTCTCTAATGACAAAACGTTATCCAATAAGCACACATCGGATATCAGGTACCGGCATAAAAAACGGTTAAATTTAATATGTATAATTTAATATCCACCAAACATAGATTTTAGAGATAATATTATTTTACAAGAGATGAATTGACATATTTATGATTTATTTTATGAATATATACATATAAAAAGTAATGAATTACTTTTTGAAGTTGGTGACAAACTATTTGATGTATATTAAGAATTGTAGCTAAATTATGCCTAGTACCATAATTAAAATGGGGATAATCATTATCGATTGTGATTGTTTGGCACCAACTTCAAAAAGTAATTCATTACTTTTTATATGTATATATTCATAAAATAAATCATAAATATGTCAATTCATCTCTTGTAAAATAATATTATCTCTAAAATCTATGTTTGGTGGATATTAAATTATACATATTAAATTTAACCGTTTTTTATGCCGGTACCTGATATCCGATGTGTGCTTATTGGATAACGTTTTGTCATTAGAGAATTTTAAAGAATTATTTAATTCTTTTTAGCGCTTTTTTGAAGTCGGTTGATATTTTTTTCTTAAAAAGCTTATTATTAAGAATTATCCGATTTGCTCTGAATTTTGGATATAGATTTTTTATATGATAAAGCATGTCCTTGAGAGTTTAGGAGGTTCAATAATTAAGTATAAAAAAGGGGAAGGGAGAACTGTTTCCCTTTCTTTTTTTTTTTTTTTTTTTTTTTTTTTTCGAACAGAATTAATCCTTGAAAATATAAGGCTGTAATGTACAATAACTATGCGCAGCCTGTGAGCTCAATGCCATCAGTTTAACTGGGCAATATTCTTTTTATTTTATTTAGCTCACAGGTTATCATAACCTGAGAGATTATGTGCCCGCCCGTTCTGTATGTATGTACGTTCGTGCGTGCGTAACGTGATAACTCATGTTAAAAATATCCGATCCACTTGAAATTTTGTATTTAGGTATATCCTGATAACGCACTTCCCTGATTAGTTTTTGGTGTTCATTCGATATGTATAAGAGGGGGGACGGGGGGCCCATACCCCTCCCCTTAATTGATATAAATGGGTTTTTCATGCAAAATTATCAGTTTTCGCTCAAAATTTAGAAATAGGATCATTCTGAGGTGGCGCCTCCATGATTGGTGTTAAATGTTCATTGGATAAGTATAAACAAGGGGAACGGGGGTTCACCTTAATTCATATAAATGGGTTTTTCATGCAGAATTGTCAAATTTCATTCAAATCTCTGAACAGTTTTGGAAGTTTAATGATTAAGTATAAAAGAGGTGATAACTCCGCTTAAATTATATAAATGGGTTTTTATTAAGAATTTTCCGATTTGCTCTGAATTTTGGATATAGATTTTTTATATGATGTCCCTGATTAGCTTAGGGGGTTCAATGATTAAGTATAAAAAGTGAAAAGGGGGGAGCCGTTTCCCCTCCTTAAATTTTTTTTCGGACGGAATTAATTTTTGAAAATATGAGGTTGTAATGTACAATTAGTATGCATAGCCTGTGAGCTCAATGCCATCTATAGTTTAACTGGGCAATATTCTTTTTATTAGCTTGTCTAAAAAAATAGCATCGGAGGCTTAAAAAAAAAAAAAAAAAAAAAAAAAAAAAAAAAAAAAAGAGAGAGAGATTTGCACCATTTTTGTTCTGAATGTTTTAAATATCTGAAAGCTTTTTTCATACTATAAAAATGTCGCACCCCGAGAAGATAGTGAATAATAAATGGTGAAATATAAAAGGAATATCCTGTTTAAGGAATATCAAACAGGAAAACGGCGAGAAGTTAGTCAGCAGTTCATAAAAGCGTGAGCCGTATTCCAATGGAGTTTTTAAAATGTAACATCTAAAACTCTCAGAACATGAAATAAAAATTTTGTGTTTAAATATGAAAGTGAGATCTCTCAAAAAATATTTCCTTTGACATTTATGTTTGAAATTTTGTGGAATACTAAATAAACACGGAATACAAGGGAATTCTTTTAGTTTGGCGATATTGATCACAATAATTTAAAGGGAGAGGTAGACAACTATTGATTTTTCTCTTTCGGATAGGGTAAAAATATTGCTACTTTTTTCAAAGATGATTTTATGTATATTTTAGGATTTATATTTACTGCCTATGCCATTGATTTTTGTTTGGAAGTTGTTTAAATGCACAATCGTGAGGAAAAAGAAAGTGTCCCCAATTCTGCAAGAAATTATTGCAGAAAAAAGTACTGATATCAAAGATTTGAAAAGTAGTCTACTTTTAAATGATGTATATAAAATTTGCTTAGGAAACCATCTACATGTTAAAATTAATCAAAACTTTCTCTTTGTCGATAGCAATACCCAAATTTGGCCCAATATAAATTCTATACTCTGCAATCAGCCCAAACACAAATTTTCATAAAATTCATACGATTAGTTTGAGGGAAATTATTTATTTTAAAACTGGCAGCATTCGCCCGCTTCGCTGGTCGGTTTCTCCAAAAGAATCTTGACTGAAACGAAATATGGCTAACAAAGATCAAGTTAGAAAAAAAAACTTTTTTTTTTTTGGTACAATAAATCAAATATCCATAACTTTTGTAAAATTCGTGTAACCTTACATTATCGTGTTCAAAATAGATGTTGGCGGTGTTATAAATTATCTTAAAGTTTCAAACACACATCTTGTTACATTTCTTAATTTCGTTCATGTCCTCCCTCCTCCGCCCTCCGAAATGTGACAGGCCATTCTTTTATATAATTTTTTATTATGTGCTATAAACTATCTTAAAGTTTAAAACAGATCGCCTTGTTAGATTTCTACAAAGGGAATAAAATAAGCTTTTTAAGAAAAAAATATCAACCGACTTCAAAAAAGCGCTAAAAAGAATTAAATAATTCTTTAAAATTCTCTAATGACAAAACGTTATCCAATAAGCACACATCGGATATCAGGTACCGGCATAAAAAACGGTTAAATTTAATATGTATAATTTAATATCCACCAAACATAGATTTTAGAGATAATATTATTTTACAAGAGATGAATTGACATATTTATGATTTATTTTATGAATATATACATATAAAAAGTAATGAATTACTTTTTGAAGTTGGTGCCAAACAATCACAATCGATAATGATTATCCCCATTTTAATTATGGTACTAGGCATAATTTAGCTACAATTCTTAATATACATCAAATAGTTTGTCACCAACTTCAAAAAGTAATTCATTACTTTTTATATGTATATATTCATAAAATAAATCATAAATATGTCAATTCATCTCTTGTAAAATAATATTATCTCTAAAATCTATGTTTGGTGGATATTAAATTATACATATTAAATTTAACCGTTTTTTATGCCGGTACCTGATATCCGATGTGTGCTTATTGGATAACGTTTTGTCATTAGAGAATTTTAAAGAATTATTTAATTCTTTTTAGCGCTTTTTTGAAGTCGGTTGATATTTTTTTCTTAAAAAGCTTATTTTATTTCCTACTTTTTAGTTATGTATACCGTAATACATAATTATGTGTACTGGCACACGATAGCTCTTTGCAATGCATTACTAATGTACGCACTTTGCTAAGTTCTGATGTATTCAGTTTACTTGTCACTGTTTGATTGTCAACTTTTCTGAAACCACTTACAATATCGATTAGTATCGTTGTGAATCTTAAGAATTTCTTTGTATGGTAACTTCTTCAGACAAGATCTGCCACTTCGAAAAGCTACCGCATTTATGAAATCTTAGTCTGCATCGAATCCTACTGTCATCGAAAGTGGGTATCAAAAGGTGACAATCCATCAAGTAAAGTGTCCTTACACATAAGAGCGCGACATAGTGCTTCCATATATGAGCACGCAGCAAAATGACTTCATATATTAATGTGTAGTAAAATGCTTTTCTAGTGTAGTCAGTCAAAAGTACTCCCCCTTCACTCAGAAAAAGGAAAAAGGAAGATTTTAGCAAAAATTGCACTATGCTTCAATCGATAAACAGCAACAATCTAATACCTATACAGGCAGTAATGGCATCGGAAATGAGCAGTGGCGATTCGACGAGGAAACTGAAACTCATAACCAATACCTGGCTGCCTTTATAAGAGAGTGACAGCATTTGATTCCCAAATATTTCTTTTACAGACGCTTTTGTACCAACTACACTGTTAAAAATTTGAAAATTTTGCTGTACACAGTTAAAAATCTGCTGCATTTTTTTGCTACGCACTCCAGCGCTTGTATAGAAAACGGTTACTTGACTGTATTAAGGAGCATTCTCATAGGTCGCAGTAGAGACATTATAAACAAGCGGCGGAGTGCGTTGCAACAAAATGCAGCAGATATTTAACAGTGTATCATCACTTCACCGCTTATATAGAAAATGATAAGTTAAATGCATTATGAAGGATTCTCATTGATAAAAATAAAGATATTCTATAAAAGCGATGGAGTGACGATACAGCAAAAGTTGCAAATTTTTAACAGTGCATTGCATTGCCAGGCATTTTTTATAATGGAATTTGATGATGATTTCCTGGAAGAATTCGATTGTACTCGTATGAGAAGTTAACAAGATTGACGAAAATTGCCCGCTCAACAAGATGCTTGGTGACTCGTTTCTGTCCAGAATCGTTTCAACCAATTATATACTGTGCTACATGTGTCATCATATTCATATAGAGGAATCCTACACTGTAAAAAATTTGACACTTTTGCTATATCATCACTCTATTGCTTTTATAGAAAACGATTACTTCACCCAATTACGAAGCATTCTCATGGGTCAAAAAGAGGTATTCTACAAAAGCAGGGGTGTGACGATGCAGCAAAAGGGTCACATTTTTTACAGTGATACTGTAATCGGAAATGAGCGGTGGCGTATTCGATGAGGAATCTGAAACTCATTACCTATACCTGGCTGCCTCTATAAGAGAGTGACAGCATTTGATTCCCAAATATTTCTTTTACAGACGCTTTTGTCCCAATTACACTACAAAAACTTTGTGCCTTTTGCTGCATCATCAGTCCACCGCTTTTATAAATAACGATTACTTTACTGTGTTATGGGGTGTTATGTTACTATACTGTGTTATACATTCTCATTGGTCATAAAAGACATATTCTATAAAAGCTGTGGTGTGACGTTGCAGCAAATGGTAAATTTTTAGCAATGTATCATGGAGCATTCTCATGGGTCAAAGGAGAGATATTCTATAAAAGCGGGGGAGTGACGATACAACAAAAGGATAAAAATTTTTACAGTGTGCACTGTAAAAAATTTGGCCCTTTTGCTGCATCGTCAATCCACCGCTTTTATAGAAAACGATTACTTCAGCCTATCGTGGAGAATTTTCATGGGTCAAGAGAGAGATATTCTATAAAAACGGGGGAGTGATTATGCAGCAAAAGAGTCAATTTTTTTATAGTGTACACTGTTAATAAATGTGAACCTTGTCCAGTTAGGATTTCACACTTTGAAAAGATCGTTTGTCTATGTAAGTGTAACTTAAAAACATGAAAAATGAACGTTTCTAATTGGTCGATTGCTTCGAAAAGATACTGAATTTTAATGTTTTAATTTTTTAAAAAGTTCTAATCAACAGATTTTTATGAAATTTGAATGGGACCACATGGGCCCCATACACTTTCAAACAAAAAAAGAATTATCAAAATCGGTTCATATTTACGAAAGTTATGCGTGAACAACAAATACATACAGGTCGAAATCATAACCTCCTCCTTGAAGTCGGTTAAAAATATTCAGATTTTGCTGATATAGTAGAGCACACTTTGGATACAGTATAGTGGTCGAAATCTTTGTGTTCCTGTAAATATGCAGGGAGTAAATTTTATTATACTTCATTAACGTATATCTTATTCATAAAATGTGAAGTAGTTTAATATAATTAAAACACCCCCCAAACAATGTTTCCCCTTATACCATTATTTAGTGGAATACATTTGTGTGGCCCTGTAATTTAATAATAAACATTCTTTGCATCACAGATTGTACAAAATGTATTTTTAGCACATATTTCATAGATTCATGTCAATTATGTTATATTCAAATGAGTGTAACACCATTAAAATGCATTTGAAACCTTTTTCCCCATTGACCATAATGTAACGGAATACTTTTGATTGTCCCTGTAATTGATCTATCCATACGATTTTCATAAAATTTGAAATGACTCGACAAAATTATGTAATAAATTAAAATAGCAAATAAAGCCTTTGTGCACAAATGTTTAAAGATAGAAAACCAACGAATATAAATGCACAAATAAAGTATGAGAAGGTAGCAAATAGCTATTTCGAATCTACTAACGAGATTCTTCATCAGTGCAAAACTCAGCGAGCTAAAAATAGCAAAACTGAGCAAACAGACAGAGAGACGCAGGCTTATATACCCGCTATGGGAACAATCCCGCCTAAAGAAAAGCAACCAATGAGAAGATAGCAGCCAAAAACAACTGAGTGGACAAGTAGTGACATCTATCGGAGAACAAGCAAAACAAAAACTAAAAAGCGAGTAAAAAAAAAAAAAAAAAAAAAAGTATTAAATTAAAGATTTCCAAATACTTGGAAAATAAGGTGAGAATTTTTTATGATGTGTTAAGCTTCCCAAAAATCAAGATCAAGAATAGAAGGACATTTATGGATGATGGTGGCTGAAGAAAAGTTAAACTTATGTTGAGAAGACCAACAATGTTGAGCAATAGAGGAACGTTTAAGCTCCTGATTTTTGACATACCTTTTATGTTCCATTAAACGAAATCTGAGAGCACGTTTAGTCTGACCAATATAAGAAAGACCACATTGGCAAGAAATTTGGTAAATACACCAGTTATCTAAGTGATCAATGGGGTTCTTAAGATTTGAAAAAGCAATTTTATTAACAGGAGAAAAAATAACATTGAAATCGAACCTTTTTAAAATTTTAGCAATTTGCTGACTGATTTTGGGGAAAAAAGGCAAAACAACCAAAGCATTGGAGTTCGAATTAAAGTTCTTACTTTCAGACTGTGTGGATTTTGTCAATTTTCTATGAATAGAATCTATAATATTAGGAGAATAACCACGATCAACAGCAATAGCTTTAAGGTAATTAAGTTCATCACTGAGTAACTGAGGAGTTGAACAAATATTGGAAGCCCGGAAAACAAAAGTTTTAAAAGCCGCAACTTTCTGGTTAGGAGGATGAGAAGAATATCTGTGAGGTGGAAGACTGACCGCAAAAGGTTTGCGAAAGACAGTAGTCTGAAAATTATCTTCATTGCGAATAACAAGAACATCCAGAAAAGGAAGGCAATTGTCCGATTCAGTTTCAAAAGTAAATTGAATGCAAGAATCAATAGAATTCATGACAGAGAGAATATGATTTATATCAGAATTCACTTCAACTAAAGCATAGATATCATCTACATAACGAACATAGAACGGAAATTTTAAGACATCAAATAATTTTATTCCAAAGTAATGCATGTACAAATCGCATAAAGTCGGACTAAGAGGATTACCCATAGCCAAACCGTCAATCATACGAAAGAAATTCCCGTTAAAAACAAAAGTATTTTGAGATAAGCAAGCACGAGTTAGATGAATAAGCTCCTCGATTTCGAAAAAGGAAAAATGAAATTCACAGAGCCTTTTCTTGAGGCAATCTAAAGCACCTTCGACAGGAACATTGGTAAATAATGACTTAACATCAAAAGAAACCATCATGTGGCCTTGTGGCTTGAAACTGTGAAGTTTCTTAGTAAATTCAAAAGAATTCTTAACCGTGAAAGAATTACTGCTTGAGAGAGGAGAAAATATGGAAACAAGATATTTGGCAAGTTTATAAGAAGCCGTACCGATACTGGAAACAATGGGTCTAAAAGGAATGTCAGGTTTATGGACCTTAGGTAAAGCATAAAACCTGGCACAATGAGCAATTGAAGGAATAAGAGACCTCTTTAATTTAGCAGGAATAATGTGTGAAGACTTAATGGCTGATTTGATAGTAGCAATTTCATTAGAAGAAGGGTCTTTGTGGATATCCACATAGGGACCATCATTAATTAATTTATGGGATTTTTCTAAATATGAGGATTTGTCAAGAACGACAATCTGACCACCTTTGTCAGCCTTAGTTATGATCAAATTCGGATCAGAAGACGAACTTTTTAGACAATGTTTAACTGAACTATTAAGATTTGGCTTATAAACATTCGAATTGAAATCAACAGTATTGGCAATGAGATGCCTAATAGACACTTTTTGAGAAGGAGAAATAGCACTATGCTTAAAGGCTCTTTCAATAGGAGCAATTAGACGGGGTAACGAAGGAGGGGCAGAAACAGAGAAATTGTTGTTTAATTTTAGAGCATTTAGCTGATTATTACTTAAAGCGACACTAGAAAGAGACACTGAGAACAGCATTTTTGTTAATAGTTGGAAAATTTATAGAGTTGTTGGCGAAAGAATTATTACAAAGCGTATTAAATTTCCTTTTTAAAACTGCGCAATGAATCGGAGAAGCTCTGAGGACTCTATTCCAAGAAATTCTGTCTATAGAATCAAAATCAGGAAAAGAATTACCAAGAGAGATATGTAAGTGATATAACTCGCGCTCTATATGAGCAATTTTCTGGCGAGTTTCTTGAATCAAAGCCCTTAAAAGAGCTAATTTAGATCGAAACAAGACCTTATCTATCCTACTTGAATTAAATAAATTACAACGCATTGAAATAAATCTAGGAATCACTTTTTTGCGTCTGCAGTCACGTAGAAAATGTAAGTGCTCCAAAAACCTATACTTTTTTAGCCGTAAATTACAAAATCTATTGATTTGTGACATAGTAAAGAGAAGTAAAATAAAACAGCAATAGTGGAATCAAGGCCCGTTGACGCCAAATACATTAAAATAGCAAATAAAGTATATATATATATTTTTTACTCGCTTTTTAGTTTTTGTTTAGCTTGTTCTCTGATAGATGTCGCTACTTGTCCACTCAGTTGTTTTTGGCTGCTTTCTTCTCATTGGTTGCTTTTCTTTAGGCGGGATTGTTCCCATAGCGGGTATATAAGCCTGCTTCTCTCTGTCTGTTTGCTCAGTTTTGCTACTTTTAGCTCGCTGAGTTTTGCACTGATGAAGAATCTCGTTAGTAGATTCGAAATAGCTATTTGCTACCTTCTCATACTTTATTTGTGCATTTATATTCGTTGGTTTTCTATCTTTAAACATTTGTGCACAAAGGCTTTATTTGCTATTTTAATGTATTTGGCGTCAACGGGCCTTGATTCCACTATTGCTGTTTTTATTTTACTTCTCTTTACTATGTCACAAATCAATAGATTTTGTAATTTACGGCTAAAAAAGTATAGGTTTTTGGAGCACTTACATTTTCTACGTGACTGCAGACGCAAAAAAGTGATTCCTAGATTTATTTCAATGCGTTGTAATTTATTTAATTCAAATATAGATAAGGTCAAATATAGATAAGGTCTTGTTTCGATCTAAATTAGTTCTTTTAAGGGCTTTGATTCGAGAAACTCGCCAGAAAATTGCTCATATAGAGCGCGAGTTATATCACTTACATATCTCTCTTGGTAATTCTTTTCCTGATTTTGATTCTATAGACAGAATTTCTTGGAATAGAGTCCTCAGAGCTTCTCCGATTCATTGCGCAGTTTTAAAAAGGAAATTTAATACGCTTTGTAATAATTCTTTCGCCAACAACTCTATAAATTTACCAACTATTAACAAAAATGCTGTTCTCAATCTTTCTAGTGTCGCTTCAAGTAATAATCAGCTAAATGCTCTAAAATTAAACAACAATTTCTCTGTTTCTGCCCCTCCTTCGTTACCCCGTCTAATTGCTCCTATTGAAAGAGCCTTTAAGCATAGTGCTATTTCTCCTTCTCAAAAAGTGTCTATTAGGCATCTCATTGCCAATACTGTTGATTTCAATTCGAATGTTTATAAGCCAAATCTTAATAGTTCAGTTAAACATTGTCTAAAAAGTTTGTCTTCTGATCCGAATTTGATCATAACTAAGGCTGACAAAGGTGGTCAGATTGTCGTTCTTGACAAATCCTCATATTTAGAAAAATCCCATAAATTAATTAATGATGGTCCCTATGTGGATATCCACAAAGACCCTTCTTCTAATGAAATTGCTACTATCAAATCTGCCATTAAGTCTTCACACATATTCCTGCTAAATTAAAGAGGTCTCTTATTCCTTCAATTGCTCATTGTGCCAGGTTTTATGCTTTACCTAAGGTCCATAAACCTGACATTCCTTTTAGACCCATTGTTTCCAGTATCGGTACGGGTCCTTATAAACTTGCCAAATATCTTGTTTCCATATTTTCTCCTCTCTCAAGCAGTAATTCTTTCACGGTTAAGAATTCTTTTGAATTTACTAAGAAACTTCACAGTTTTAAGCCACAAGGCCACATGGTGGTTTCTTTTGATGTTAAGTCATTATTTACCAATGTTCCTGTCGAAGGTGCTTTAGATTGCCTCAAGAAAAGGCTCTGTGAATTTCATTTTTCCTTTTTCGAAATCGAGGAGCTTATTCATCTAACTCGTGCTTGCTTACCTCAAAATACTTTTGTTTTTAACGGGAATTTCTTTCGTATGATTGACGGTTTGGCTATGGGTAATCCTCTTAGTCCGACTTTATGCGATTTGTACATGCATTACTTTGAAATAAAATTATTTGATGTCTTAAAATTTCCGTTCTATGTTCGTTATGTAGATGATATCTATACTTTAGTTGAAGTGAATTCTGATATAAATCATATTCTCTCTGTCATGAATTCTATTGATTCTTGCATTCAATTTACTTTTGAAACTGAATCGGACAATTGCCTTCCTTTTCTGGATGTTCTTGTTATTCGCAATGAAGATAATTTTCAGACTACTGTCTTTCGCAAACCTTTTGCGGTCAGTCTTCCACCTCACAGATATTCTTCTCATCCT
Source organism: Maratus speculifer (assembly GCA_964019185.1). Lineage (NCBI taxonomy): Eukaryota > Metazoa > Arthropoda > Arachnida > Araneae > Salticidae > Maratus > Maratus speculifer. The sequence goes on from OZ025297.1 coordinate 341,326,690, forward strand.
CCTAACCAGAAAATTGCGGCTTTTGAAATTTTTGTTTTCCGGGCTTCCAATATTTGTTCAACTCCTCAGTTACTCAGTGATGAACTTAACTACCTTAAAGCTATTGCTGTTGATCGTGGTTATTCTCCTAACATTATAGATTCTATTCATAGAAAATTAACAAAATCCACACAATCTGAAAGTAAGAACTTTAATTGGAACTCCAATGCTTTGGTTGTTTTGCCTTTTTTCCCCAAAATCAGTCAGCTAGTTGCTAAAATTTTAAAAAGGTTCGATTTCAATGTTATTTTTTCTCCTGTTAATAAAATTGCTTTTTCAAATCTTAAGAACCCCATTGATCACTTAGATAACTGGGGTATTTACCAAATTTCTTGCCAATGTGGTCTTTCTTATATTGGTCAGACTAAACGTGCTCTCAGATTTCGTTTAATGGAACATAAAAGGTATGTCAAAAATCAGGAGCTTAAACGTTCCTCTGTTGCTCAACATTGTTGGTCTTCTCAACATAAGTTTAACTTTTCCTCAGCCACCATCATCCATAAATGTCCTTCTATTCTTGATCTTGATTTTTGGGAAGCTTACCACATCATAAAAAATTCTCACTCCTTAGTCAATGACTTATCTAGTACTCCTTATTTTCCAAGTATTTGGAAATCTTTAATTTAATATATATTTTTTTTTTTTTTACTCGCTTTTTAGTTTTTGTTTTGCTTGTTCTCCGATAGATGTCGCTACTTGTCCACTCAGTTGTTTTTGGCTGCTTTCTTCTCATTGGTTGCTTTTCTTTAGGCGGGATTGTTCCCATAGCGGGTATATAAGCCTGCGTCTCTCTGTCTGTTTGCTGAGTTTTGCTACATTTAACTCGCTGAGTTTTGCACTGATGAAGAATCTCGTTAGTAGATTCGAAATAGCTATTTGCTACCTTCTCATACTTTATTTGTGCATTTATATTCGTTGGTTTTCTATCTTTAAATATGTAATAAATATACGTTTTAAATTTCAAACGATTAAAACGCATTTGTAATTTTTTTCCGCATTGACCGTAATGTAACGGAATCCTTTTGATTGTCCCTGTAATTGATCTATCCATCCGATTTTCATAACATTTGAAATGACTCGGCAAAATTATGTAATAATTATGTATTTTAAATTTCAAACGATTCGGTTGGGTAGTTTTTGCGTTGTTATATGCGGAAGGACGGACTGAGCGACAACAATAGGTGCTACGTATTTACATAATTACGAACGCACCTAAAAAGCAATCGGCTTGGGAAAAACTGGAAAAAAAACTATTTTGATTCAGTGTCTGATGGACCCATTCACAGATGCATGTGCTGCGATCGACTTTTATCGATGGTTTAAAATCTCCATCACCAAAATTCTGCTCTTTAAAATCAAACAGTATATGCCGAAGTCTTACAAGTATAATAGTTATGCCAAAGCTGTATTTTAATAATGATTACTTTCGCACCAACATAGTTTGAAATGTTTCTTTCGTCGCCAACTTTTATGCTTGGCGACAATGGAGTGATGTAATTTAAACGAGCCGTACCTTCAAATTGCAGCATGTATAAAGTCATTTATAGCAGTGGCACGAATAATACACAATAAAACAACTGGTATTTAGCTTAAAATGATAGATGAATGTTTCGAGTGAAACATTTTTCAAATGGCTGGTGTAATTTCTTAAATTACATTTATTTTTATTTTTATTAATTTATTTTTGTGCTAAGCCGCACGTATTATGTTGTACCAGCCTGTTTTTTTTTTTTTTTTTTTTTTTTTTTTTTTTAAACATTGTGTATCATCATATAAATATAACAAAAGATTTATTATTCGAGAAATCGCCTATGCATTTCTAGAATTCATTATTATTATTATTATTCCAAAAGACTCCATTGTCCAGTGTCAGTAGAGCAAGGTCAGTTATTAGAATCTAGCTAGAGTGAAAGTGGAATTTGTTCGTTTCTTCATGCGGCCGTCAACGTACTGCGATTAAAAAAAAAAAAAAAACTTGTGATGCATGTACTTCTAAATATCTAAGTGTTACGAAAGAAATGCTTCTGTATTGCTGTGCTTATTACAGTAAAACAAGAGTGGGGGGGGGGGGATTTAATCACTTCAATTACCCAGGATGTTATAGTTCTAACTAAGTAGAGGCCTAATGAATTCGGTCCGGCACGGCACCAACGAAGGTTTTCATGGTCTGGCTCATGTCGGTATCTCTATTCGCGTTTGAAATGAAATAGACGCCCTCTCGCGGACAAAGTCTGCAACGAAATAGAACTAATACCGTGAGCATCTTCCGCTGAAATCAGTGTTTAAAAGGCCGATAAATAAATAAACAGTTCTATAACGCATGCAACGTTGGGTTCTTTGTATTAAAATTATCTAAAATCAAAATTTTATATACAAAGTTTAGATCTGTAATATAAAAAAGTACATTTGACTTACTCATGGTAAAATAACATGACAGCAACACAATGCTTGCATGATTCGATTGCATTTCTTGCATGGAACAAACAGCAAGCACTACGTAAACAAACGATTATCAGGTCTATACAACGCCACCTTTCGGTCATTACAAACGCGAATTTCGCGTTTGAAATGAAATAGACGCCCTCTCGCGGACAAAGTCTACAACGAAATAGAACTGATACCGTGAGCATCTTCCGCTGAAATCAGTGTTTAAAAGGCCGATAAATAAATAAACAGTTCTATAATAAACTAGCGGACCCGACAGACGTTGTCCTGTCACTGACAGACGTTGTCCTTCATGGCACCGACACCAGAAAATCAAATAAATGTACTTGAATATAGTAATACACACGATAAACACTACGATCTTAATTTAATTTCTTATTACAATTATGTAAGGAAATTATTTTTCACTCTTCAGTATTTTTTGAAGTCCGTTCAATTTTTGATAGAAAAGTTTATTTTTCTCTTTTTTGTTAAAAGTTAACGATTTTCTGAAGTCAGTTAATCAAAATTATAATACAGGCTATATTACTGTAAAGCATACACGTTTGACAGGAGCGGGGTTCGAACACGCGATTTCTTTCTTCGAGAAGCAGAGCTTATATCTGGTGCCTTAGGCCGCTCGGGCATTCCGTCCGCACTCTATTCATCGAACTTATTCAACACTTTTAATTAGCGAAAAATCACTAACTATTAGTTTTTGCTTACAAGGAAGGTCTCCATACGGGCATACTCAGAAAAATCTGAAAAAATTACAGAATGTTCTTCTCATATAGTTATATATGTTTATAAAAAAAATTTCGGCGGAACCTCCTTATAACGTCCGTAAAAAAATAATAAAAATTTCGTTTATTTGGCGAAAAAACGAAATTTTGAAAAATACGCTTTTACGCTTCGAATACTTTTTAAAGAAAAAACTTTTTATGCTCAATTTATTTAAATAAGTTTAGTTTAAGTAATTTTAGTTTTGTATTTTTACTTTACTTTAAGTGTAATTTTATCATATACGTTTATATGTACTTATAACAAAATGAAATTAATATATTTTATCATTTAAAACACAATTTAAATTGATTAAAATTGATCCAAATTGACAAATACACTGTTAAAAATCTGCTGCATTTTGTTGCAACGCACTCCCTTGCTTGTATAGAAAACGGTTACTTGGCCGTGAAATGGAGCTTTCTCATTGGTTGGAATAGAGATATTATGTACAAGCGGTGGAGTGCGTTGCAACAAAATGTAGCAGATTTTTAATGGAGCATTCTCATTGGTCAGAAGAGAGATATTCTATAATAGTAGTGGAGTGACGTTGCAGTAAATGCTGCAGATTTTTAACAGTGAAGTCAATTAAAATCAATTTTCAGATTCGTTAAAATCGTCTGCTTTTGGCGAGGAAATGCACTGCTCGCCAAATCCCGTGTCGCTTTCAGCTTTTCACGCCAATTATTCCAAACTATTTTATTTTTTTACATATCTAACAATGTAATTCCGCCGCTAATTTTCACTGATCCTTTATTACCTACATGAGTAGTTTAATTCGTATTTTTTTCAAAAAATTCTGAGTATGCCCCCAATGGAGACCTTCCTTGTTAGTTACTAAAAAAGTACTGAATTAATTTCGATGAAATGTGAATCCACTGGAACGCACACACAAAATTTCATTAAAATCGGTCCATTCGTTTAGGAGGAGTTCAGTTACATACACACGCACAGAAGATTTTTATATATGTTACAGGCCAAACCCGATTTTAGGCCAAACTAGATTGGCCTAGTCCAAACTAGTCTATCCTAACGCCCATCGGATAAACTAGTTTTTCCTAGGCCAAACTAGTCTATCCTAACGCCCGTAGGATAAACTAGTTTTTCCTAGGCCAAACTAGTCTATCCGAACGCCCATCGGATAAACTAGTTTTTCCTAGGCCAAACTAGTCTATCCGAACGCCCATCGGATAAACTAGATTTTCCTAGGCCAAACTAGTTTGGCCGAACGGTCATTAGGATGAACTAGTTTAGCCTGCTATTCATTGGTTTGAACTAGTTTATCCTAGGCCGAACTAGATTGTCCTAGGCCAATTCAATTTGGCGTGATTTTATTGAATCTAAAGACCGCCACGGCGCCAACTTTCTAGTTTTGATCTAATTTAGCCTGGACCGATGCAATTTGACGCGATTTTAGCTCACAGACTATCAAAGCCTGAGAGCTCATGTGCTCGCAGATTCTGTGTGTGTGTATGTAACCATGTATGTATGTATGTATGTACGTATGTATGTACGTACGTATGTATGTACATACTTATGTGTGCGTATGTACATACTTATGTACGTACGTATGTAGGACTAATATAACGCGACTAATATAACGGACTAATGTGTAACTAATATAACGCGACACTCTGGTGTTGGAATTTGGACGCGATTTACTTCAAACCAGCCGGCTTCGCCCGCTATCGGGCCCCTTCTTTTATACAAAATCTTGAAACGGACGTATGTTGAAGCGGACGAACCTCGAAGAGAAAAAAAACATGATGATAAATATTTAAGAAAAAGGATTCTGCATCGAAATACCACTATTTTCTAATAGTAATTTTTGTAAAAATTTTATATTCTTGCTAGAACTTTTTGAAACTTTGTGATAGTTTATGGCATATGATATAAATTTATAAAAAAAAGTTACATTTCAGCGTGAAAGAGGATATGGTTGCGAACAAAATCAGGAAATATAACGGAAATTCTATGTTTTAAAGCACCGCGACCTCAAGTAACATATCTACTAATAGGTTGTTTAACGGAGTTTCATTCAGATACAGTTTTGTTAATAATAGAGTACGCTCCCTGGTGTTGTAATTAGGAACTAATATAACGTGGCTTAGTTAAAACTTGCTGGCTTCGCCCGCTATCGTACTGGCGTGGACAGCGGGGATATAGTTCGAATTTCGTTCGCTTCGAGGTTCTTTCGAAAAGGAGGGTTACATTCGGCGGTGCGTGCTCAGCACGCTTGCTACGATTTAAATTTTGTTCGCTTCGAAGTTCGTTCGGAAAGGAAGAGGGTATTCGGCAGTTGCAGCACACCTGCTATACGCTACCTCAGGCTGTGGGGACGCGACTGAAGAACTAATGAACGAAATTTAATAAAAATTTATATTCAGGTAGTCTCTGATCTAAAATGATGCTGATTAGTTTTTGGTGTAAATCGCTCATCAGGTGGCGCTGCTGTTTTGCATTTTTTTACGATTTACGCATCAGCTTTATCTTAATAACTAATACCATCAAATTTCCATCAAACTTTAGATTCAGTTCGTAAATGACATGAGTTGGTGTTGCTTCTATTTTGAAATAAATCACTCAACATGGCTATGATATGCTACATTTTTCACAATTTTCACAATAGCTGTATCTCAAGAACTAATGAACGGAATTTAATAAAAAATTTATATTCAGATAGTCCCTGATATAAATCGATGCTGATTACTTTTTCATGTAAATAGTTCAACAGATGGCGCTTCTAAAGTGCGTTTTTACTGATTTGCATCAACACTATTTCAATAACTAATTTACGAATTTTAATCAAACTTCCGGAATCAGTAAATCCGTGATATGAACTAATTCTTTTTACGTTTTCATGTTAATTGTTCAATAGGTGGCGCTGTTGTGCTCAATTTTCCCGATTACTGAAATAGCTCTGTCGCAAGAATTAATGCACGAATTTTCATCAAACTTTAGATTCTGTAAGTCCCTGATATAAATTAGTATTCTGTAGTTTTTGGAGTAAATCTCTTGAAAGGTGGCGCCGCTATACGATATTATTCGTGATTATTGCAATAGCTCTATCTCAGGATCTAAGGCATGAATTGTCATCAAACTCCAGATTCTGTTAGTCCTTGATATAAAAAAGTACAAAAGTAATTTTAGTTTTTGGAGTAAATCGTGCAACAGGTGGCGCTGCTATGTGGCATTATTCATCATTATCGCAATAGTTCTATCTCAAAAAGAAATGTACGGATTTTCATCAAACTTCAAATTCAGTTAGTCCCTGATATAAATTAATATTCTTTTGTTTTTAGAGTAAATGGCTCAATAGGTAGCGCTTCTATCCAGTTTTTTTTATGATTTCTGCGATAACTCTATCTCAAATAGTACTAATACACAGATTTTCATTAAATTTCAGATTGAATTAGAATTTGAAAGACGTTGTTACGGATTTTTCAAAACGTTCCGGCAAAAATTTAACATTTTTACAAAAATTGCTATTAGAAAATAGTGGTATTTCGATGCGGAATCCTTTTTCTTAAATATTTATCATCATGTTTCTTTCTCTTCGATTCAACATTCGTCCATAACTAAATCGCGTTGTATTAGTTCCAAATTCCAACACCAGGGTGCTCGCATTAGTTCCACATTCCATCACCAGGGAGCGCACCCTATTACCAACAAAACTGTATCTTAAGAAATCTCCATTAAAGAATCTATGTGTAGATATGTTACTCGATCTCGCGGTGCTTCAAAACAAGAATTTAAGATTTTTGCAAAAATCACCATTCGTCAATAGAGGCATTAAACACGAAATATATTTTTATAAATTTATATCATGTGTCGTAAACTATCTTAAAGTTTCAAATAGATCAATCTAGAATTTCCGTTATATTTCCTGATTTGTTTACCCCCCCCCTTTCCCTTTCGTAATGGGACTTTTTCTTACAATTTTTTATCATGTGTTATAAACTATCACAAAGTTTCAAACAATTCCAACAAGAATTTAATATTTTTACAAAAATTACTAATAGAAAATAGTGGTATTTAACGCGACATCTTTTTTCTTAAATATTTAACATCGTGTTTTATTATGTTTCTAAAAGTTTCAAAAAATGGTAATATTTAATTAGCAGCTAAAACTTTAAAAAACGCTGAGCTTAAAAAAAAAAAAAAAATCTAGCGAGTCCTTACTCTACCCCACCTCTCATCCTAAATTTCAAGTATCGTGCTTTATTTAAGCTTTTTCTTATTTTTAAAAGGATTCGGATATTTACTTTTTTAATATGAACAATATCGCGTGAAGTAATGTGTGTGAAAACCAATATCTGTTACGAATTAAAGATCTTTTCATAAAACCAAAAGTTTCTATCCGATTGAAAATATAATCCGCTCTTATCTTTATATTTAAACTCAGAACCCCCAAAATTAATCAGGTAAACGCCTTATCAGAAGAAACTTACATCCAAAATTTGAAACAAATCGGTAAATTATCCGTGAAAAACCTATTTACATAAATTAAGAGTGTCACCCCCCCCCCCCATTCCTCCTTTCTTTATATGTAAACAATGAAAACCCACAACTAATCATGAATGTACCTTATCAAAATGATATTGTACCTAAAATTTTAATAAAATCTGATACTTTTGCATGGAAAACTGACTTAACTAAATTAAGGAGGAGGGAGGGTGCGGATTAGTCTTTTGTTCCCCTTCCCTTATTCTTATCGAATGAACCTCTGAAACTAACCAGGAAAGTTCGTTATCAGGGTAAATCTATGTCCAAAATTTGAAGCAAATTGGATATTTCTATCAGGAGTTATCGCATTATGTACATACGTACATACATACGTACGTGCATACGTACATACATACGTACGTGCATACGTACTTACATACGTACATGGTTACATACACGCACACAGAATCTACGAGCACATTAGCTCTCATACTTTGATAGTCTATGAGCTAAAATCGCGTCAAACTGCATTGGCCTAGGCTAAATTAGATCAAAACTAAAAAGTTGGCGCCGTGGCGGTCTGTAGATTAAAAAAAAACACGCCAAATTGAATTGGCCTAGGACAATCTAGTTCGGCCTAGGATAAACTAATTCAAACCAATGAATTGCAGGCTAAACTAGTTTATCCTAATGACCGTCCGGCCAAACTAGTTTGGCCTAGGAAAATCTAGTTTATCCGATGGGCGTTCGGATAGACTAGTTTGGCCTAGGAAAAACTAGTTTATCCGATGGGCATTCGGGTAGACTAGTTTGGCCTAGGAAAAACTAGTTTATCCGATGGGCGTTAGGATAGACTAGTTTGGCTTAGGAAAAACTAGTTTATCCGATGGGCGTTAGGATAGACTAGTTTGGCCTAGGCCAATCTAGTTTGGCCTAAAATCGGGTTTGGCCTGTAACATATATAAAGATAAATAAATAAACAGTTCTATAACGCATGCAACGTTGGGTTCTTTGTATTAAAATTATCTAAAATCAAAATTTTATACACAAAGTTTAGATCTGTAATATAAAAAAGTACATTTGACTTACTCATGGCAAAATAACATGACAGCAACACAGTGCTTGCACGATTCGATTGCATTTCTTGCATGGAATAAACAGCAAGCACTACGTAAACAAACGATTATCAGGTCTATACAACGCCATCTTTCGGTCATTACAAACGCGAATTCTAAAAAAAGGTAACTAACGCTGTCACTGCCGCTGACAATGAATTTTTTGTGACATGAGATCTTTCTTCGTAAGGCTCCTACCCCTGCAAGCGAAGACACACGCGAGCTAAAGCTATTCGTATAGAAAGGTTATTTCCTAATAACTAGTTTGCATTTCGATATTTTATTTTTATTTATTTATTTATTATTATAATTTATTTTATTTTTATTTTGTTTATTTATTTTATTATTATTATTATTATTATTATTTTATTTATTTTATTTTTTTTTATTTTTTTATTTTTATTTATTTATTTATTTATTTTTTTATTTTATTTATTTATTTATTTTTTTTTTGAGGGATGGTTGAGATTTTTCTCAACATCTTTCCTTTTTTGCATTTTAGATTTTGGCTAGAAATATTTTTTATAAAGTTAGTTTTAATTTCCCAATCGGTTCCGAAAATAAAAGTAATTTTATATAAAAAAAATTATCTTCAACCGAATTCGAAAAAATAAAAAAGGAGCGATGTCGAGAGGGACCTCAGCTGTCTAACGTAAAAACTATTTAAAAATGTCAAAATTCGAACGAGCTATTAGAAAATAACCTCCCCATAGGAATAGCATTAACTTGCGAGAGTCTTCGTTTGCAGGGGTAGGGGCCTTAAAAAAGCTGTTGCTGAAAAAAAATAATAATAAAAATTGGTGGTTTTTAGAGAAATATTTGATAAACATGATGTTGCAGACAGTTTATAAATCGAATACTTATTTTAGGAGATAATTAACGTTAAAGTTGGTTAAAATCGTTCCATTAAAAAAGTTTTATAAGAGCAAAAACGATGCATAAGAATTTAATCATCTTTAGAACATTTTATGCATTGTAAGTTCCCGGTGTACAGACCAGGGCCGTAGCTAAGGGGATACTAGGTGTGGCTCACCCCCCCCCCTCCAAAAAAAAAAAAATAGCCTTCCCTCGAAAAGATTCTATGGTCACTAATTAAATTTCTGTTCCGAAAATTCAAAGGAAATTCTGTTCAAAAATCTAATTTAGTTTTGAGATCCTTTCACAGTTTTGCAGAATTACTAAAGTATATCAAAAATATCAGGGTGCGTAGTCATCAAGAAAGTCAGAGGATTTTAATTCTTTTAGTATCAGAAATTCTTTGAAGTACTGGATGTTACATCTGAAAAAGGATTTATTTTTCGTTAAATAACACAAATATTACATTATAAAAATTCCGGTAAAAGGTCCTTACAAGGTGCTTCCAGACTACGCACCCTGAATATGTGTTTCGTTTCAACATTCGCTCATCTTATTTGCATATGTGAAACTAATATGTTTAATTTTAAATTGTTATACACTCAAATTTTTCATCGTGATATACTTTTTTAGCATAAAATGAAGTTATTATAACAGTTTAATAATAAACATAGTACCTACAATGTGAATAGGCACTAATTTATCTTTCTGCGTCAGAAAGAGAGATGGAAAGAAAAAAAATTATTAGCTTCCCCTACTTCTCCTGAGCTCCCCCCCCCCCCATTGTTCATTTCTAACTACGGCTCTTGTTGTTTTTTTTAGTTTGACTCATTTTGGTGGGATTTATTTCAATTTTAAGTTAAAATTTTCAAGACTTCGAGAGATATTTTTTACATATTTCTCTATTCCAAAAGAAGGTAACTAACGCTGTCACCGTCGCTAACGATGAAATTTTTGTGACCAGGGGTAATTCTTCGTTAATATTAGGAAAACTGTTGCAAATTACATTGGAATTTAAACTGTTGCACGCAAAAATATCAAAATTGGTGGTATTGTACAGAAATGTTTGATAAACACGCTGATATAGACAATTTTTAAATCGAACAATTATTTTAGAGATATTTTATGTTAAAGTTGAATAAAATATTTTCTTTAAAAAAGTTTTATAGGAGCAAAAACTGTACATTGGAATTTAAAACAGTTTTAGAATATTTTGTACATGACTAGATCCCGGTGTGCAGACTGCATTTACATATTTAATTTCAGTCATTTTTTGAGGCTTTATTATCATTTAAATTCAAATTTTCTGCATTTCGAGAATTTTTTTCTACATATTTTAGAAAAGGATATTATTTTAAAATGTTGCTATTTTTTAAAAACATTGCAAAGAATAATATTTCCTTCAAATGAAAGATTTGCCTACATATGGCTATTATGCATATGCATATATATATATAATATATATATAAATGACTACGTATATGTATATTAAAAATTACTTCCTAAAATTATATTCACATGTTAATTTTAAAAGATAAAGGAATTTTTTAACACTAAATTCATTGTTATGTATTAAAAGTCGTAAATGCAGAAAATTAAGTCATATTTAAAATGGCCAAAGAATTTACATTTGGCAAAACAGCTTAAATTTTTAAAAAATATTTGCGCGAGACATTTATTTAATATTTTAATGTAATTTTTTCAACTATTATCGTAAATTCTAAGATAGAGAAAGTGATATTTCTTTTCTAACAAGAAAAGTGTTTCCACGTGAATGTTAAAAAGAGAAATATAACTTTGGTGAATTACGTCAGATTTAAATAAAAATTATGCCAGATGTCGTATTAACCCTTTGCGGGGCAGGGCAAATTCATTGCTTAAGTATTGAAATAAATGACTGACACCGGAATTAGAAAATAACTGTATTTGTAAATAAGAAAACGCTATGTTTCGCGAATTCAATAAATCGTAATTTTTTTTAGCAAGATTCTGGTGCGAATGTGACATTTGAGAATTAAAATTAAGTGGTATATCTATGAAACTAGAGCCCCGCAAAGGGTTAAAACGAGTTTATACAGAGAAACAGGAAATTACTTCTATGCTGGATCAATAACCATAGCTAATATATTTTAATCAGTTATTTTTTTTTCTTCATGATATTATATTGTAAATAATTGTGTTCTATCAAGGATTAATTTTATAAAAAGTAGCAATTATAACATAAAAAATACAGATATTAGGATTACAAAATTAACAACACATTTTTGTATAATTTTTATTGCGATTTAAATTTTAAAATATTCAAAATGCGCTAAAGCATATTTGTATTTTTATTTTAACTTACTTTGCATTGCATTTTTTCATTTGTTTTTGTTTTAAACCTAATAAATATTTTTACACATTTTCTGGTGCGTGTTTTTAATTTTTCCAATAAATAGTTTTAAAATTTTTGTATGTATTTTTGTTTGCTTTTTTGTTTTTTAAAACAATGTTTTATTTTTAATGTACAGTTTTCATTTTGTACGATAGTCATCAAATTAATCTGCTTCTTTATTTTCGATAATGTGGCCCGCGGTTTTGTGCACAATATTAAATCTGGCCCGCGGTGGTGGACGAGTTTGACATGCCTAATTTAACCCATAGTCCGCATAAGTCAATGTTGTGTCGATATACTACATACAGAAGAAAATTCTTTCTTTTAAAGTTTGTTTTAGAAAATTACTCATTGGATAGGTTAGTTTTAGTTCCCTGGTACAAATGTTATTTAGACTCATCATTCTGCATAAAATTTCACATTCTAAAAGAAAAAAAAAAAGAAAAGAAAAAGAAAGAAAGAAAGAAAATTCTCCGTTGTGTCGTGCGCTAGAAATTTTATTTTATTTCAGACTTCTTTTTTAAAATCTTGTAAAATTATATATATTTACTAGCAGACCCGACAGACGTTGTCCTGTCACCGACAGAAGTTGTCCTTCCTGGCACCGACACCAGAAAATCAAATTAATGTACTTAAATATAGTAATACGCACGATAAACACTACGCTCTTAATTTAATTTCTTATTACAATTATGTAAGGAAATTATTTTTCACTCTTCAGTATTTTTTGAAGTCGGTTCAATTTTTGATAGAAAAGATTATTTTTCTCTTTTTTGTTAAAAGTTAACGATTTTCTGAAGTCAGTTAATCAAAATTATAATACAGGCTATATTACTGCAAAGCATACACGTTTGACAGGAGCGGGGTTCGAACACGCGATCTCTTTCTTCGAGAAGCAGAGCTTATATCTGGCGCCTTAAACCGCTCGGGCATTCCGTCCGCACTCTATTCATCGAACTTATTCAACACTTTTAATTAGCGAAAAATCACTAACTATTACTTTTTGCCTAGTTACTAAAAAAGTACTGAATCAATTTCGATGAAATGTGAATCTAAACCATTCTCGAATCTACTAAAACGCACACACTAAATTTTATCAAAATCGGTCCAGTCGTTTAGGAGAGGTTCAATTACATACACACACAGAAGATTTTTATATATAAAGATGAGCATTGAAAATTTCTGGTTTTTGCGCCAAAGACATCGCCAAATTAGGAAAATGTGAATTATCTTACGAACTACTGGATTTAAACGAATTTGCTTAGTACCATTCGATTCAGCATGAAAAAATGCACTAAAATATGTTATCAGTTGAAAAATAACTACAAAAGCCGATTTTTAAGGAATGTTTTCAAAGTTCGTTCTTTTTTCTACTCATCTTAGGGGTGTAATTTTCGAAAATCCATTTTTAGCGGCACTCGATGTTATAAGATGTATTTTTACCCCAATTATCAAGATTTTTGGATCGGTAGATTTTTTTGTGCCATGATTAATACGAAATCCTGACTTTCTTTAATATATATAGCACTTTTAATTAGCGAAGAATCACTAACTATTAGTTTTTGCCTAATTACTAAAAAAGTACTGAATCAATTTCGACGAAATGTGAATCTAAACCATTCTCGAATATACTGGAACTCACACACAAAATTTCTTCAAAATCGGTCCAGTCGTTTAGGAGGAGTTCAATTACATACACACGCACAGAAGATTTTTATATATAGAGATTTGCAAATAAAGATTAAGGTGGACCGCCCCCTCCGCCTCCCGCTCGATACGCCACTGATGGGTATTTACTCTTTTACGTTTTACGAAAGGATTTAAGGCCGAATAAGCTGTTGTTAAAGGTTGTTTTCGGTTAGCTTTGTTTAAATAAGCTTATTTAAACATTTCAGAATTAGCTAATAGAAAATTAACTTAATCACACAGAGTCCTAGCTTCCTGGTATTTTTAACAATGCTCTTTAACCTAACTCTTTTTTATGTAACATTCCCGCAAAAATATTTTTATCGTTAGGCGAAAAAAAATATTATTTACACTCTGTTATTTTGTTTTTTAAATACGACGTAATTTTTCTTCATTTACGACTTTAGATCCATATAAATGAATTTTTATGTCATTTTATAGTTTTTATGGGGTTTTTTCCAATATTTTCCTGCCTTTATTGCGAAATATTCACTCAATATGAAAGTTTTTTTTTATTTATAATAGTCACGTCTCAATAAATTTTAAATTTGAAGGAATTTTAACTATTTGAGCTGTTTTAAAAGTTGGCAACAATTTAAAATAATTTTTATAACGCTATATAACTTGAACGATTTCGAGATGTGTGCAATTGCATCCAATCGTTGTTTTTAAAAGCAGATAGATTACTTTTAATGTTTCACAAACACATCTTTTTCAACAAAGTTTCATTTTAAATCTATTTGTTTTTCGAAAATATTTCTAGATATTTGTGGGTTTTTCGAAATATTTGTGAGTAAATTCTTATCAAACTTCAACGAAGTTTCTACATATTAAACACAATTTTTCAATCTTTGTTTGAGTATAAAAAATTATTTCAAATTGATTTTTCTGAATCTGTGATGCTATATCATCATCAAGAAAGGATAATTTTTAATGATACGTTTACTAACCTTTAACTATGAGATTAATTAATGAGCTTATGTCCAAAATGCTCACTTTCGACTATACTTGCAGACAAATTATAAAAACAAGGTAATAATTTATTATTATTATTATTTTACAAAACGTATCACTTTCCCTTTCAAAGCTATTTACTTCCCCTTCCCTTGATTTTTTAGAAACTTTTAACTAAAAAATAGCTTCGTATTTTAATTCATTTTCGATACATTTTAAATACCTAACAAATACCACGCGTTACTTTGTAATGTCATAGTGAATCAAAGAGAGCAGTAAAATAATGTATTCGTTTCAACATAAAACACATAATAAACTATTAGGGAAAAAACCCCATAAAACTTTAAATTTTTAGATTAAGATATGCTCTTCTTAACTTTCTTAATGATAACTTTTGTATACCCTATCTCCTGGAAACGAAATTTTAAAATAAATTAGATTTGATCATATTTTAAGACAGTATGTTTGCATCTTTTATGCCAGAGTGTTGTTGAAATGGTGTTGTTTGCATCTCATATGCCAAACTGTAAAAAAATTTCATCCAAAATAACAACCATTAATTTAAAAATTTAAACTTTTCTTTTTTTATTGCGGATTATTAATTTTAATGTATGTTATTATCTGTTATTAAATCTAATAAAGATTAATATTCTGCAATAATGGTAGATATTTTGAATAAAATCATTCTCCAATTTTGAAACGCTGCAATATTTGCAATGCAAAGTGTATTTTCTGCATCAACTAAGAACTGAATCAAATATACGAAAATGCCAAAGACTTGGCGGGCCACAGAGAAGTCCCTGGCGGGCCATTTCTGCATCAACTAAGAACTGAATCAAATATACGAAAATGCCAAAGACTTGGCGGGCCAATTGTGGCCCGCGGGCCACATGTTTGACATGCCTGGGTTAAATGATGAGTTGCTCCTGTGGTTTTTTTTTTTTTTTTTTTTTATGCAAAAGGACAAAAGATAAATAAAGAATGGTATGGTCATTTGTTGTAATAAAGTAGAATCGTAATCAAAAGAATAGAACGAATTGAGGGGAGGAGGGTGACACTATGATGGCTCAGTGTGACACTCTTTACATCCGCCCCGGGTGTCACCCATCCTAGCGACGCCACTGAGCCCATTATAAAGCGATCCCCACTTTATTTTTAAATCCAGTCTCCCGTAATTTTTTCTAAAGACCTATGAAATTAATTGATTTTTAGAGGCGGGACGCGGGTTGACGAGTTCCTAGTGGCAGAGGCGCCTAGTAAGTTCGGCGTAGTCTTGGACCGTGCCGTTTATTTTTCCACAGCTCATGACTCGGCCTGTCCTAGGCAAAAATCAACGAAAAAACGTCCGATTTGCCCCGGACCAAATAATTTTTTGTTATAATTTCTAATATTTAATGATGTGAATTTATCTTTAATAAATCCATTATACTTTCAATTAGAGATGTAAATTTTCCGGAAAAATATAAGTGGCGGAAAAAACTGGTTTTTTACCGGTTTTTTTCGGAAAAAAACGGAAAAATTGGAAAAATTGATTTTTCATGACTGTTTCACCCAAATAAATTATATTTTCTTAGAGAGTATTAAATAATAAAAAAAAATTTCTCATTTATATGTATTAAAAGAAAATTATTTTTACTTTATATTACAAAATAAAAAGAAAGTAGCAAAGCCTGCTTTTAAAAGTTTATTTATTTATTTATTTTTTTTTTCCACAGCCTAAGAATTTTTATTAAACGCTATTGTTTGTTATATCATATCTCTGTTGAAATTATTTTTCAGTTACATGTTTAACTGCCAATTGACCTAATATAAAAACCTGAGCCAATATGTCTGCAGTTTGGAATGAAATAAATTATGCATTCCATTTACATAAGTATAGTTTTTAAGTAAATGATACTAGTTTAAAGATATTATTGCAGTTTTGACATTATTATGAATATCAGTATTAAAAAATTCCATTGTTTGTTTAAAAAAATGTATATTTTTACATTATTACTTTTTTTTCTTAGAATTATAATTTTATTTCCTTTATAAAACATGTTTAATTTCGGTATAGCTTTCCAATCTCAACTCAAAAAAGTTTTGATTTAGTTTTATAATCTAAATTCAAACAAAACTAAGTTTTACTTTGGCTTACTCAGGTCTGCAACTAAAAAATA
This sequence comes from Maratus speculifer, assembly GCA_964019185.1. Lineage (NCBI taxonomy): Eukaryota > Metazoa > Arthropoda > Arachnida > Araneae > Salticidae > Maratus > Maratus speculifer. The sequence continues at coordinate 341,343,522 of OZ025297.1, forward strand.
GCGTAGGATTTATTGACTGTTAGATTTTTCCTCACTAAAACCAAATATATATATATATATATATATATATATATATATATATATATATATATATATATATATATATATATATTTGGTTTTAGTGTTAATTAAGAAAAAAATTAAATGTAATTTTTTTTCTTTTTACCCTGAAATCTGGTATTATATTCTTGAGTAAGAAACCATATTCAATAAGGTTTTCACATGGTAATTTTATATTTCTAAAAGTGGAACTCAAAAGTTATGAAAACAGAACACTACAAATAGAAAATGCTCACTATTTGAGAAATTAACAAAAGCAGTTACATACAGAGATAAACTTCTATTGTGCTTTATAAAACTACAAAAATTCAAAGTTTAATCAAGAAGGAAAGTATTATTTATAACATAGTTACTTGTAATATTTTTTTTTTTTTTTCGTCGCAGTTGTACTTTTAGGTAGCTTTCATTACAAAAAGTAAAAAGCTACCTATTGCAGCCGTCCGGAGGAAAGCACTTCCGGAAAATTTTGGTATATTTTCACCGATCATGACCCCCAGACCCCAAAACCACCCTCCGTTCAAATGTTGACATATATATATATATATATATATATAACCATATATATATATATATATATATATATATCTGATTTTTGTCATGCGATAACTAACGTATTTATGAACCGATTTGAATGAAACTTGGTATGTACATAGTAAATACAAATGTCTCGACCGAGTTCGTTGGTCAGCATCATCCGCCATTTTGTTTCAAAATGGCGGCCATTTTAATTTTTTTAAAAAATTTAAAATTTAAAATTAAATGCGAAAAAATCAAAATTTGAAAAATATTTTTCTTTTACGTGTTAGAACTTAAAACAATGATTCCAGAACACTTTTTATTTTGTCTATATCTTACAAAATAATTGAGTTATAGTACTTTGAATTTTTCTTTTGGCTGACATTTTGAAACGATCTGATTTTTGTCACGTGATAACACGCGTATTTATGAACCGATTTCAATGAAACTTGGTATGTACATAGTAAATACAAATGTCTCAACCGAGTTCGTTGTCCAGCATCATCCGCAATTTTGTTTCAAAATGGTGGCCATTTTAAAAATTTTAAAAAATTTAAAATTTAAAGTTAAATGCAAAAAAATCAAAATTTGAAAAATATTTTTCTTTTAAGTGTTAGATCTTAAAACAACAGTTCCAGAACACTTTTTATTTTGTCCATATCTTCCAAAATGATTGAGTTATAGCACTTTGAATTTTTCTTATGGCTGACCTTTTGAAACGATCTGATTTTTGTCACGTGATAACACGCGTATTTATGAACCGATTTCAATGAAACTTGGTATGTACATAGTACATACAAATGTCTCGACCGAGTTCGTTGGCCAGCATCATCCACCATTTTGTTTCAAAAAGATGGCCGTTTTAAATTTTTTTAAAAATTTAAAATTTAAAATTAAATGCGAAAAAATTAAAAGTTGAAAAATATTCTTCTTTTACTTGTTAAAACTTAAAACAACGATTCTAGAACACTTTTTATTTTGTCTATATCTTGAAAAATGATTGAGTTATAGCACTTTGAATTTTGCTTATGGCTGACATTTTGAAACGGTCTGATCTGAACGATCCATCATGTTGCTTTAAAATGGCATACACTTTATGATGTCGTGGAATTTGGCGACTCTCTAAATCGCTTAAAATAAAAGCAGGTTGAATAAAAGATGACTAATTTCTAAAAATTCCTATTAATATTCAGTCTTGACAAAAACTAGTATTCAATCTTATAAAATCACTAATTTTATAAGATTATTTCCACTAATTTGAGCTTAGTATTTTTGAACAATGTAACTTACTTTAAAATAAATAAATAAATATATAAATATATGAAAGCTACCTCTTCCTCCCGGCATTGCCGGAAGGACTTTTCTAATGCAAACTGCCCATGTTTTTGCAACATTACTGTACATTATGGAGGTAAAACGGAGGTCAATTTTAGATTCAACACTTTGAAAAAACATTCAGTTAATCAGCTATAACGAAATCTTGAAAAATGCAGCATAGTAGTGCCACCTATAGGGCAATTTGCGCCAAAAACTAAACAGTAATATATATCAGAAACTGTCTGAAGCTGTAGTTTGATTTTTTTTTTTTTAAATCGTCCTTGAGGTAAAGCTATTGCGATAATCATGAATAATGCAGCATTGGAGCGTCATCTGTTGAGCAATTTATACCAAAAAGTAATGAGCACGAAGTTATGTCAAAGATTAACTTAATCTGAAATTTTATAAAATTACATACATTAGTTTGAGATAGAACTATTGGGGAAATTATGAATAATGCAGCATTACAGCGCCATCGGTTTGGTGATATACTCTAATAACTAAACGTCTCGAGTTTATACCAAGGGGTAACTGAATCTAAAGTTTTGTGAAATTATGTGCATCAGTTCTTGAGATAGAGTGTCCATAAAATTTGTCACATACAGACTCACAGAGTGACAGACATTTTCCAAAAACCATCAAAACGTGTTCAGGACCTTCTAAAACGTTTAAATGCACCAAAAACTGGAAGTCAAATTTTTCATGTTGTTCATTTAATACTTACTTCCTGAAAAGATAGATTAAAGTAATAAATGCATACTTAAAAATTTTATGTTGAATTTTTAATTTTATCATTTCCATTAATCGGCATATTATTGCAATAATTTTACACTTGAATTAATTTTAAAAAAGAGAAGTTGCATTTAATTACATATCTAGATATTTTTCATGTAATCAAGTTTTTGTGAAATTGTGAACTTTTTGTATATACTTGTAAAAAATATATTCAGAATTTTTGAATAAGAAATTATTACTATATTTAGGTTCCTATTTAGACATTTTTAATAAGGTTATTTACATACATATATGCAACTTAATAAGATTCAGCTGCTGTATGGCATGAGATTTTTTTTTCTTCAATCACTGCACTTGCGAAAAATTCAATTTGTTGATTAAACTTTTTCTGAAATGTCCATTTTCAAGAGAAATTTTGCAAAGGGTCTTGTGTTTCAAAAAAAAAAAAAAAAAAAAAAAAAAAAAAAAAATGTGAAGGATTCTTTTAAGTCATCTCAAAGAGATTTCTGCTCAGAGATCAGATTACCCACATTAAAATTTTCATGTGAGAGACTCAACATAAAAATAAATAAAATAAAAAATATGAGAATGTAGCTATTACAAAATTTTCACTATATTATTTCATAAATGAAATTTCAATTTTTCCAGTTCGGAAAAATTGAAAAATAAGCCTTCGGAAAAAAACCGAAAAAAACTGTTTTTTTCCCCAATTTTTCCGGTTTTTTTTCCGAGCATTCCCATCTCTACTTTCAATATAAGTTGTTCTTATCATGATGGCCTTTAATGATTCATTTTACAAGGTATTAATTGATTATAGCTATGCAAAACTACTGAACATGTTTGCAAATAAATATTACAAGATTTAATTTAATTTTGATTTAAAAAAAACTATTGTTAAACATATATAAGATTTAAACTATATGTTTCTTTTATGGTGGGAACTTTTAGCTGGATCATTCACCACCGTAAGGTCCGAAGAGGCCTCCATTCGTTTAGGAGTACCCTTCGATACAAGTTGATCTCGTAATTTAGAGTCTTATCAGCTGATGAGATTTTCACCTGACTGTAGCCATCTCCAAAGTTACAATTTATATTTAACTTGCAGATCATTGCATCCACGACAGATTTTACTTGCACCAAGCGCCATTGGTATACAGCATAGGGTCGCGTGCACTGTTGCGTATCAATTCGATAAAGTAACAATTTAATCACCTAGATCTACCTCCATCTTAGGGTTGCTCAATTTATAAATAAAATCCCCTCATACCCTTGTCCAGAGAAGAGTGACAAAGCAGCCACATAAATTAATTTACTGTTACTCTTGCGACCATTAAAGCAAATTTTCGTAAATACTTCCAAACATTTTATTGCAAAATATATAATTTTTTCAAACAAAGAAAGAAGAAAAAAGGAAAGACATAATTAGTTCCACTCAAACCATTGCGCTCCACTTACATAAAATGTATCTAATTTGTATGAAAAAACATTTTACCTGTATATATAATAAATAAAAAAATCGTTATTCTTGTGACTATACAAGTGTGTGCATTTGTATGTCACAAGAGTAACAAAATTTTGATTTATTATATAGACAAAGAAAATGCTTTGTATTACAAATGAGGTATATGTTACATAAGTGGAAAACAATGGTATTTATCTAATATCAAGTTATATCACACTTTTATCTTAATTATATTTTATGATAAAATAATTGGAAGTATTTATGAATAATTGCTCTTAATGGGTACAAAAGTAACGTTCCCATATTTATAGGTGTTAAATACAGATATAAAGATTAATTAAAACCGGTCTTCTGTATTTTTTAATTGTATTATTAATGAAAAGCGACCGATCTGGCCTTTTCTAGAAAATATTTGTTTTATTGGTCCCCGTGGAGTTCTAATTAAAAATACTCTGCTGAAAAAAAATAATAACAGGTTGAATGTAGATTCTGAAATTGCAGAATTCAGTTTCGCCTACAATCAAAAAAAAAAAAAAAAAAAAAAAGATAGAGGTCTTTTAAAAGGGCGACCCCGTTTTGAATGCAATGAACTAACTTCATTTTTCTTGTGTTTATCAATATAACTATTTATAAAATGCATTGCAATTCCAAAACAAAATTTAAACATACTTTTAAATATTCTTAATATACATTAGTAATGCTCAGTTAATGAATTGCTGATGAACCCATTTCGACAAATTATGTAAAATACCAAACTGCACAAGTAGTACCGGATTGTGTAAAAGAAACATCCTTATAACTCCAAAAACAATAATCATATTAACTAACAGTTTACTGCGTCAGATTAAGCGTCTCATTTCCAATTAAAACATATTTTTGAATTGAAATTTGAAGAAAATACAGTGTCATGAAAAATCGAAGAATGTGGAAAATAGGATTAGAAATATCTCGGCAACTATTAATCCGACCGACTTCGTTCTTGATGCAAAATTTGTGTTATTTTATTGCTTTTTACGTCCTTTCCTTAAAATAAAAAAAATAAAAAATAAAAATTTTTTATATACATTTCATCAGAACGAATTTTTTGAGAGTCCAAAAAAAAATAGTTCCGGATAATCGAGGTTATTGATATTAAATAGGCTTCGTCCTATTCTTACTTACTAAGTAGTACGTACAAAATTTTAAGTCTCTATCTCCATTTGTTCGTGGGATAGAGCGTTTACAGACAGACAGACTAGAGGTCTGCACGGGCCCGGGCTTGGCCCGTGGCCCGTACCCGGCCCGGCCCGCGGAATCGTTTCGAATTTTCTAACGGGTCGGGTCGGGCCGATAAAAAAAATTTTCGGGCCTCCGGCCCGTTCTGAAGATTTATGCAGAAACGATAAAATATGTGCTATTTTCAACGAAAATGGTTTTAACGAGAATAAGTATAAATGTGGCCATACTAGTTTGACAGCATCAATATAAAAATGCACAGTGTATCGGCATCGGAGAATTACATTATGTGTAACCCGTTTTAATATTTTTTTAGCTGACTCATGCCGGTCCGAGATCACGCTTGCATTATTTTTCTACAGGTACACTGGCCGGACCGGTACTAGACTTAATCATTGGCAGAAAACATGATTTGTAAAATTATTAACAGCGATAAAGAACTTCTGTTAGCTTTGTCTTCGGATATATACTTCTTGATGATTTTTAAATTAATTTCTCAATAATGCGAAAGTTTGACACATTTTCTGATTAATTTTAAACTGTAAAAGTATAAAAGTGATAAACCTAACTATTGAAGGGATTTGGAATCGAATAGCGTTTTTCATTTTTGGTAAATAAAATACTTGTATAATCTTGTTGAGATATAATAGTTTCTCAAATGATTGCAGGTTTTTCTCCCTTCCCTTGCTATTGCTTCCGGAAATTCTATTCAAAACGCTAATTATGACAGTATTTTATTTGTTTGCAGTATTCTTAAATTGCTTGTATCAAAAAATGGATAACGCCATTCGATTATATAGTTTCTGAATAAAGATGTCTGCTAATCTTATACGTTTCAGAGGGAAAAAAAAATGAATTTAGAAATGTATCAGAAAGGAGCTTCTTTGAATTTAAGAATGAATTTGGATTTGAAATCTATAATAAAATGATATAGAAATATATTTATAAATCTTCTTTTATTAAACAGCTTCAAAATTAACGATGTTTTTAGCTTTCTTTCTTTTTTCTTTTATTCTAAGCCATATTAAAATTTTAATGAATCTTTATTCGAATGTTGAAAGCCTAAGAATCTAAGTAATCATTAATGTTGTTAATGTGTATTTGCTGTAAAATATACTGTAAAATCATTCCATAGATATGTATGCAGTATTCTTTAAAGGAATCTTAGTTATATGATAAAAATCTGAATTTTTTAGAAATCGTAGAAATTGTAACGGGCCGAAACGGGCCGGGCCTGGCCTGCTTTCGTTGATTTTTGTACGGGCCGGGCCGGGCCTAAAATATAAAAATTTAAACGGGCCGGGCCGGACGGACGGCAATTTTTTTTTTCTAAAAATATGTTTTTCGGAATCTCCACTATTTGAAACGTGTAAATCCGTCAATTTTTTTTTTTTTTTCAATTTTCAAAATTGCAAGACTTAACCTATACTACGTATGATAGGTAAGTAAAACTGGGCCGCAATTTTTGACACGACACTTTTTAGCTCGTCTGAAAGAAATAGCATCGGAGGCTAATAAATCAATAATTACTTGTATTTCCGGACCTTTGCGTACCCCTGTTATCGCAATTTTTAAAATTGTATCACCTGTATAAATAACAACAAACGTACGTATCTATTGAGAATTCCTCTATTAACTCCCAGATTTTACTAGCCTACTGTTTAGTGAAAGTGAAATCAGTTATCTATTTTCTTTTTCAAATCATCTTCAGGTTGTGATCAAAATGATGAAAATATCTCAAAATATTTTAAACTAACATTTTATTAAGCAATCATTAATACGGCAAACAGTCGTTGTTTTCGCTAATCTCAGCATAAAAAAGTTACTTTTTCAATATGATGACCGTAGATCGTATAAGATATGATTTACGATTATACAAGCCCGTAGCTTAGAAGTGATCAATAGAGGGGGCTCAAGAGATTGTAGGGGGTGGGGGGGGGGGGGGGCTCATAAATATTTTTCTCTCTCTCTGACGCAGAAAGATTAAATAGTGCATATTCACATTGTAGATACTATGTTTCCTATTAAACTGTTGTAATAACTTCATTTTACACTAAGAAAAGTATACGATGATGAAATTTTTCAGTGTATAACTGGTGCAAAATTAAACATCATATTAGCTTCATACGTACAAAAAGAATGTTATGAAGCTAATTAGTAATTCTTCAAATCTGTGAAACGGTTCCAAAATTAAATTAGATTTTTGAACAGAATTTCATTTGAATTTTCGGAACAGAAATTCATTTAGTGATCTTGGAATCTTTTCCAAGAGGGGCTCAAAATATTTTAGGGGGGGGGGGCTGAGCCGCCGTAGCGCCCTCTTAGCTACTGACCTGCGATCATATCTAAGAGGTGGTCGTAACTGGAAAACATCTAAAATCCTTCTATATATAAATAAATGCATCAATATGGAAATGGGCCAATGAAAATCTGCGTGCACACCCATTGACCAATGAAAATCTGCGTAGATATCGAGAAACCTCAGGGAGGGGGATGTTACTATTAGGAAGATTCGGTTCTGTCATCAATTTGGCAATATATCACCAAATTTGGCGACCAAAATTTGTCGTCAAAAGTGACGCCACTTGGTGCTATTTCCGGCATTTCGCCAAATTCTCATAAACTCCCATTGTAATCCCTTATTGTTTTCATTTTTATTTATTATTCATTTATTATTTATTTATTTATTATTTATTTATTTATTATTTTTTACTATTTATTTATTATTTATTTATTTATTATTTTTTTACTATTTATTTATTATTTATTTATTTATTATTTTTTTACTATTTATTTATTTATTTATTTTGCAATAAAAGGTGTTCCTATGAAAAATTTGAAGCGTTTAGAATGTAATATGTAGTATTTCTTACGAAATCTACCTAAAATGTCAAAAGTTTAGTAATCACGATTTTCGAATAATAATTTCATCAAATATCTTAAATTCTTGCTTATGACCGTCACCTCTTCTAATAATATATCGATAGATTATTCAACAAAGTTTCGTTCAGAAACAGTTTTGTTGAGAATAGAGTGCGCAGAAAGGTGGTGGAATATGGAACTAACAGAACGTGATTTTGTTAAAATTTAGAAATTTTGCAAGGCGGTCTGCTTTAAACTTTAAGATAGTTTACAAAATATGATAAAAAAACATATATATAAAGAATGTTTCATCACATTTCGGGGGAGGGGGGGGGGATAGCTCGAACAAAATTAGGAAATTTAACAAAGTAGTCTGTTTGAAACTTTAAGATCGTTTATAACACATAATAAAAAAAATTAACATTAGGTCGCATTAAAAATTGGAGGGAAAGGAGGAGCGCGTTTTTACCAAGTGGAGTCTAAAGCTGTTATCAGATTCACGGACTTTAGGCGAGACAAACTTTTCAGCCGATTTTAACCCCAACATTTTCCCGTTCAAAAAGAGAAAAAGGTTACAATTGTCTTTGAAAAAGTAGGAGGAAAAGCCTGAAAACCAGTTTCTACTAGTACCAGGCGTTAATATTCATCGCCTACTTGTATCAATCGCTTATCTCTGATTCGTTGAAATGTTCGATGTTGGACGAAGTCTTTACTGGGAGAGACTTTTTTAGAACAACAGGAAAATGTTGTGGGAACATTTCTGTTTGCTATCACACTGGGTTTTGGGATGACATTTCGCGAAAAGTTGGAGGAAATTAAGTGTTCGTATGTATGCTGGTATGTAATTTTGTATGTACTTAGTACGTAAGAATGGAACGGAGCCTATTTAATATCAGTAACCTCGATTATCCGGAAATATTTTTTCGGACTCTCGAAAAATTCATTCTGATAAAAAGTAGATAAAAATTTCGATTTTTTTTTTTTTTTTTTTTTTTTTTTTTTTTTTTTTTTTTTTTAAGGAGTGGACGTAAAAGGCAATAAAATAATACAAATTTTGCATAAAGAACGAAATCGATCGGATTATTAGTGGCCGAGATATTTATAATCCTGTTTTCCATATTCTTCGATTTTTCATGACTCTGTATTTCATTCAAATTTCAATTAAAAGATAGATATTTTTTGTAAATGAGATGCTTAATCCGACGCAGTAAACTGTTAGTTAATATGATTATTATTTTTGGAGTTATAAGGATGTTTTTTTTTTTTACGCCATTCGGTACTACTTGAGTAATTCGGCGTTTTATATAATTTGTCGAAATTGGTTCATCAGCAATTCACTAATAGAGCACTGGACCGTAGCTAAGGGGGCACTATGGTCCCCTAAAATATTTTGACCCCCCCCCCCTTCCTGGAAAAGACTCCAAAGTCACTAAATGAATTTCTGTTCCGAAAATTCAAATGAAATTCTGTTCAAAAATCTAATTTAGTTTTGAGACTCTTTTATAGTTTTGCAGAATTACTAAATTGTATCTAAAATAAGTGTTTCAGTATCCTATTTGTACATATGAAGCTAACATGATATTTAATTTTGCACCAATTATATACTCAAAATTTTCATCATCATATACTTTTTACTTTCTTCTATCTTCAATAGAAATATTGTAATCGAAATTTTTTTCGACTTCCGTTTTTCGACGGATTTACACGTTTTAGGGGTCAGAGATTCCAAAAAATCTGTTTTTACAAAATGTCTGTCTGTCCGTGTGTCTGTGTGTATATCACCATTCTACCATCAAAAAGTGTATGAAGTTATGCATAGAAATGAACCAAAAATTTTTTAATGTTTCTGCCTGTGGCAAGCAGGTCTTCCTTCAGTTTTGAAATATTCCGCTGGAAGGGGGCGCTGCAATCGCGATTTTTCTGCCATTTTCAATATTGTATCGGCCAAAAGTATATGAAGTTATGCATCCAATTGAACCAAATTTTTTGTGCAAGTGTATGACTATGGATAGTTGGTCTTCCCTGAATAAAAAAAAAATACGCCGAAAAGGGGCGCTGCAATCGCGATTTTTGTGCCATTTTCAATATTGTACCGGCCAAAAGTATATGAAGTTATGCATCGAACTGAACCAAATTTTTTGTGTAAGTGTATGACTATGGCTAATTGGTCCTCCCTGAATTTCAAAAAAATCGCCGGAAGGAGACGCTGCAATCGCGATTTTTGTGCCATTTTCAATATTGTACCGACCAAAAGTATATGAAGTTATGTATCGAATTGAACCAAATTTTTTGTGTAAGTGTATGACTATGGCTAATTGGTCGTCCCTGAATTTGGAAAAAATCTTCGGGAAGGGCGCGCTGCAATCGCGATTTTTGTGCCATTTTCAATATTGTACCGACCAAAAGTATATGAAGTTATGCATGGAATTGAACCAAATTTTTTGTATAAGTGTATGGCTAAGGCTAGTTGATCCTCTCTGAATTTGAAAAAAATCCGCCGGATGGGAGCGCTGCAATCGCGATTTTTGTACCATTGTCAATGTTGTACAGACGAAAAGTATATGAATTAATACAACGAATTGAACCAAATTTTTTGTGTAAGTGTATGGCTAAGGCTAGTCGGTACTCCCTGAATTTGAAAAAAATCCTCCGGAAGGGGGCGCTGCAATAGCTAATTTTATGCCATTTTCAATATTGCACCACCTAAAAGTGTATGAAGTTAGTCCTATAACTGAACTAAAATTTTTTTATGTAATTATTTTTTGGTAAGGCAAATAGGTCCTCCCTGAATTAAAAAAAAAATCTGCCTATCATTCTAGTGTTCATCGGCTTATGTAGAGGCGGAAATTCGTTTTTACTCCGATTAATTGATTGAAGCAAAAATTTAAGATGAAAACCAAAGTTCGTATGGTATTGAATTAAAATTATTAAAACATTAAAATGAGTAATTATTTTTTAAAAATATTAAAATGTACGTATTGTCGGAGAGCTGACTACTTGATTCATACGAATAAAGAGAAAAGAAAGAAATGCGAAAAGGAAGATAGAACGCAGGTCCACTCAATAAAAGGATTCCAACCCTTAAAAATAAATCACCGGGATTTCAGGTGGCGGAGTTAGAAGTATTTCAGGTGTCCATTTCAGCTGTCCATGCACCTGATCAGTAAAAGTTAAATCACTGAAGCAGAAATGCAATTCTATACATATGGGAAAGAACGAATGTTATAAAACATTATTAACGAAAACAAATGTCGAGCAATTTTATACATATGGGAAAGAACGAATGTTATAAAACATTTTTAACGAAAAGAAATGTCGAGTTATATATCCAAAGAAAGGGTATAACAGTTGACGCCTCCCGCTCAACTTCTTGGCGCGGGCACTTCGGCGCATCCCAAAATTCCTACTTTATTCACGCTCACCTGAGATCATCTGTGGCCCCTTCTTTTTAATGTCATCTTTCTCATACTTACCAAGGGGGGGGGGGGGCTTTGCTTTTATTATATAACTCGACATTTCTTTTCGTTAAAAATGTTTTATAACATTCGTTCTTTCCCATATGTATAAAATTGCTCGACATTTGTTTTCGTTAATGGAAGTGGTGCACTTCGTCGACAATCACTTCGTCGACACATCATTTCGTCGACACCACTTCGTCGACATATCATTTCGTCGACAGGTACACTTCGTCGACATAGCAATTCGTCGACAAGTACACTTAGTCGACAGGTAGACTTCGTCGACATAGCAATTCATTCACACATCATTTCGTCGACATAGCATTTTGTCTACACATTGTGTTCTAGGGGGCGTGGGTGCGGATTAAGTACACAATAGGCGTTTGCATTCCAAAGCGTTTGGATTGTTTGCTGGTGGGAAAATGTCTTTTGACTTTCTATAAAATGATATTTTTTGCAATTATAAGTCAAACGGAGGATAAATTTAGTTTAGAAAAGCAATAATTTTAAATAATTTTCATTAATAATAGAACCATTCATAATTTAAATGTATTTTTATAAAGAATGTTTGACATATTCTCAAAAATAAAAAATATTTGATAATTAATTAAAATAGGAAACAATAATTTATTATAATTACTGTTTTATAAACTTTGTATCATGGGAAAAGATTTATAAAAATCTCCATAAAAACTACATTAAAGTACATTAACTACATTCATATTTAAAGGGACATTTATTTTTTAATCCAGGTATGTAGAGGCTGTTCTCAAATTCAAATTGGATATTTATTTATTACCACATTCATCATTTCATTGTTATTCGAAAATGCTTAAAAATCGCCCATCTTAAATAATCACCCATTTTAAATAATCCATGTAAAATAATTAAAATACAAGCACACCCGACAGACGTTGTCCTGTCACCGACAGACGTTGTCCTTCCTGGCACCGACTCCAGAAAATAAAATAAATGAACGTAAATATGGTAATACGCAGAATAAACACTACGCTCTTAATTTAATTTCTTATTACAATTATGTAAGGAAATTATTTTTTACTCTTCATTAGTTTTTGAAGTCGGTTCAATTTTTGATAGAAAAGTTTATTTTTCTCTTTTTAGTTAAAAGTTAACGATTATCTGAAGTCGGTTAATCAAAATTATAATACAGGAAATATTATTGTAAAGCATACACGTTTGTCAGCAGTGGGGTTTAGACCGCTCCGAAATTCCGTCCGCACTCCATTCATCGAACTTATTCAACACATTTAATTAGCGAAAAATCACTAACTATTAGTTTTTGCCTAATTACAAAAAAGTACTGAATTAAATTCGATGAAATGCGAATCTAAACCATTCTCAAATCCACTGGAACACTTACACAAAATTTCATTAAAATCGGTCCAGTCCTTTAAGAGGAGTTCAGTGACATATACACGCACAGAAGATCTTTATACATAAAGATAAGCATTGAAAATTTGAGGTTTTTGCGCCGAAGACATCGCCAAATTAGGAAAATGTGAATTATCTCAGGAACTACTGGATTTAAACGAATTTGCTTAGTACCATTCGATTCAGAATGAAAAAATGCACGAAAATATGTTATCAGTTGAAAAATAACTACAAAAGCCGATTTTTATGGAATTTTTTAAAAGCTCGTTCTTTATCTACTCATCTTAGGGGTGGAATTTTCGAAAATTCATTTTTAGCGGCACTCGATGTTATAAGAAGTATTTTTACCCCAATTTTCAAGATTTTTGGTATGGTAGATTTTTTTGTGCTATGATTAATACGAAATCCTGACTTTCTTTAATATATATAGCACTTTTAATTAGCGAAAAATCACTAACTATTAGTTTTTGCCTAGTTACTAAAAAAGTACTGAATCAATTTTGACGAAATGTGAATCTAAACCATTCTCGAATCTACTGGAACGCACACACAAAATTTCATCAAAATCGGTCCAGTCGTTTAGGAGGAGTTCAATTACATACACACGCACAGATTTTTATATATAAAGATTAATCCTATGATAAAGCAATTAAGAATTAGCTTGAATATTTAATTATTAGTTTGAATAATTAATTAATTTCATAATTATTTTATTAGTTATTGATATATAAATTGCTAATGATTTTTAAACTCCTTATCTTGTTTCATTAGCATGCTTTCATAACTAAGTGTTGATTCTAAATAAAATCCTTCTATAGTAAAAAAAAACTAGCCTTAAAAGGAATGACTCCTGGAATGATGCTGATGTGGAAGATTTCCGGAACTAACGAATCCGGGTTGTCCACTCCTTCCATGAGTCGAATAGACCAATCAGGAAAGGGCTCCATCTATGCATCGCCGTATGGGTTTCCATAAAGAGAGGAAAGGTTACCATCGCCAACAATCGCCAAGTTTGTCGCCAACTTGGCGATATATCGCCAAATTTGGCGACCAAAATTAGTTGTCAAAAGTGACGCCAACTTGGCGATAACTGTAATATTTCGCCAAATTTTTAATTTCTTTACAACACCAGTCGTTTGATACATCATTTGAGAGGTTTGCAACTGCTTATTCATATAATGGATGTCTTGTGTGTTATCCCCCATTCTGCTCCCCAGGGGGGACACATTTTTAATTTTTTTACAACACCAGTCGTGTTACACAAGATTTGAAAGGTCTGCAACTGCTTATTCATATCATGGATGTCTTGTGTGTCACCCTCACACTCTGATCTCCCCAGAGGGGGGGTCACATTTTTAATTTCTTTACAGCACCAGTTGTGTGACACATCATTTGAAAGGTCTGCAACTGCTTATTCATATTATGGATGTGTTGTGTGTCATCCCCCCTCTGCCCCCCCAGGGGGGCACATTTTTAATTTCTTTACAACACCAGTCGTGTGACACATCATTTGAAAGGTCTACAACTGCTTATTCATACCATGGTGTATTGGCGAGCGCAGTAAGCAGGGGTAGCCAATAATTTGGAATCGCGAAGCGATTACGCGGGGGGTTGGCGAGCAAAGCAAGCAGGGGGGCGGGGCCCCCCTAGTTATATTAAAAATTAACTAATTTTGTAGATTGTTCATTACTGAAATGACTAAACCAGCGCTATCTCGTGATTAATTCGTTAATACTTATGTGCAATACATATCAGAAATATATGTCGACGATGAGAACATGTCGACTAAGTGTACTTGTCGACGAAATGCTATGTCGACGAAGTGTACCTGTCGACTAAGTGTACTTGTCGACGAATTGCTATGTCGACGAAGTGTACCTGTCGACGAAATGATATGTCGACTAAGTGGTGTCGACGAAATGATATGTCGACGAAGTGATTGTCGACGAACTGATTACCGCACCCTTTCTTTTGGGGCACTGTAAAGGAAAAAGAAGGAATGGTCAAAAAGCAGAAATCGAGCGAATGGTGGCTAACATATTGTATTAATGTACCCAATAATATTGCCTTTCGCAGAGGATTGGAATTTAAAGGGGAAATAATTGAAATGAGCAAGGGGGGCTAGAGAGAGAAAAAGGGATATGAGAGAAGAAGGCAGGATTCCAGAAATTTTAGAGAGTGCGAGTAGTGGTGTCGGATTTTGGGAATTCTTGAAGTGTTACCCATGGGGATTAGGCTCTTCCCGGCGGTCCGGCTCATGACTCTAGGTGAGTGAGCTTTTAAATCTTAGGTTTCCGAGGCATCTCCTTACTTCCTTTCTGTTATGCTATTAAATGTCCTGATCGTAATTGTTTTAAAACAAACAATCATTGTGATTTATAATTTAGAACCCTTTTATAATTTAGAATACTTTATGTTTTAACTTGTGCTTAACAAAAACAAACCTTTTGCTTAATTCTTTAACAGTGTGTTCTCTATATTAATCAATGTTTGTGTTTCCTTTACTGTTAGATACTGACTACCCCTGGGTAACTTTAGACATTAATATTAATTATCCTAAACGATCATCGGCTTAAGAAGAGTAGTCGGACAATTGTGCCATGACCAGGATCAGTGTCCGACTACTCTTCTTAAGCCGATGATCGTTTAGGATAATTAATATTAATGTCTAAAGTTACCCAGGGGTAGTCGGTATCGAACAGTAAAGGAAACACAAACATTGATTAATACAGAGAAAACGCTGTTAAAGAATTAAGCAAAAGGTTTGTTTTTGTTGAGCATAAGTTAAAACATAAAGTATTCTAAATTATAAAAGGGTTCTAAATTATAAATCATAATGATTGTTTGTTTTAAAACAATTACGATCGGGACATTTAATAGCATAACAGAAAGGAAGTAAAGGGGATGCCTCAGAAACATAAGATTTAAAAGCCCACTCACCTAGAGTCATCTGTCGGACCGCCGCCGGGAAGAGCCTAATCCCCATGGTAAACACTCCAAGAATTCCCAAAATCCGACACCACTACTCGCACTCTCTAAAATTTCTGAAATCCTGCCTTATTCTTCTCTCATACCTCTTTTTCTCTCTCTAGCTCCCCCCTTGCTCTTTTTAATTATTTCCCCTTTAAAATCCAATCCTCTGCGAATGGCAATATTATTGGGTATATTAATACAATATGTTATCCGCCATTCGCTCGATTTCTGCTTTTTGATCATTCTTTCTTTTTCCCCTTCAGTGCCCCAAAAGAAAGGGTATAACAGTTGACGCCTGCCGCTCAAATTCTTGGCGCGGGCACTTCGGCGGACCCCAAAACTCCTACTTTTTTTTACGCTCACCTGAGATCATCTCTGGCCTCTTCTTTTTAATGTCATCTTTCTCATACTTACCAAAGGGGGGGGGGGAGCTTTGCTTTTATTATATAACTCGACATTTCTTTTCGTTAAAAATGTTTTATAACATTCGTTCTTTCTCATATGTATAGAATTGCATTTCTGCTTCAGTGATTTAACTTTTACTGATCAGGTGCATGGACATCTGAAATGGACACCTGAGATACTTCTAACTCTGCCACCTGAAATCCCGGTGATTTATTTTTAAGGATTGGAATCCTTTTATGAGGGGACCTGCATTCTATCTCCCTTTTCGCATTTCTTTCTTTTCTCTTTATTCGTATGAATCAAGTAGTCAGCTGTCCGACAGTATGATACAGAAGAAAGTTTTGGGATTGGCACATCCAACTAGTTTAAGCATAAAATAAAGTTATTATAACAGTTTAATAAGAAACATAGTACCTACGATGTGAATATGCTCTCATTTATCTATTTGCGTCAGAGAGAGAGAGAGAAAGAAAATATGAGCCCGCCCCCCTATAATCTCTTGAGCACCCTCCTCCCTATTGTTCACTTCTAGCTACGGCCCTGATGGAGCATTACTATGTATATTAACAATATTTAAATTTACGTTTAAATTTTGTTTAGGAATTGCCATGCACTTTATAAATAATTTTCACATGTTTTATTTTCATATATTATATTATGCATATCCATAATGGGTAAGTATTACGGTGGCCCCCAACGACTAGTTTAAAATGAACTCAAAATTTATACTATGTAGCACTTTCTCAAGATTATCATATTCATACAAAATGAGCATTCTGCAGCTGCCTGTGTTTGAAAATGTAAGTTTACTTTTCTAGCAATAACAATGCCAATGCAGATAAGCCATTTACGGATATTTTATAACAGTATTTATATTTAACTGATTTAAAAAATTAGCCTGATTGTGTGCAGCGTTTTTTCTTTCAGGGCAAATAAATATGAATAGAATGTTTATTAAGCTAATAAACCCAATATTACCAAAATTGTTTGCATTTTGTAAATACATAGTCAATGTTCAATTATTTGTCCTATATTGTTTAAATATTCGCATGGTATTCGAATTAATTTGAACTGAAGCATCAATATTAAGACTGAAATGCGAATATTTATTTACACAAATTCGCTAATAATTCCTATAATGCAGGGTTCGTACGGCTCCTGGAATTTCAAAACCACGAAATTCTTCGATATCAGTATTTTCTTATAAAAGAATTTCCCTTTAACACTTTCAGGAGCAACGTACTTCTGTTCATAAAATGCCTATTACAGTAAATGTCAACGGAATTTAAAAACAGATTTATTTCAAAATAAACAAACGCCTTGATTTACATTTTTAATAAAAGAAAAAGTTTCATTCCAATATTCTGATGCCATTGTGGCATTTAGGAATTAAAATTAGATGGTTCAAAAATAAACCACCTCCCTTCAAGGGGTTAAATAGGGCTAAATTTCGCGTGTTTGAACTAGATTTGCTTTTTTATTAAAGAAAATACTGATATTTGATCTGAAAAACTAACGTTACCCGTACCAACTTTATTTATGTAATGCTGCTGTACTATACATAGTTCAATGTAAATATCAAGTCAGTGACGTCGCTAGGATGGGTGACAACCGGGGCGGATGCAAATGTGTCACCCCCTCTAGCGTGATATTACCCCCCCCCCCCAGGGCCGTAGCTAGAAGTGTACGATAGGGGGGGCTCAGGGGAATATAGGGGGGCTCATATTTTTTTGTTCTCTCTCTAATGCAGAAAGATAAATTAGTGCATATTCACATTGTAGTTACTATGTTTCTCATTAAACTGTTGTAATAACTTCATTTCATGCTAAGAAAAGTATATGATGATGAAAATTTTGAATCTAGGAAAAAAAGTGACCGGAAAAAAACTTATCGGAAAAAAGTGACATAAACTAAAAAAGCGGAAAAAAGGTGACACAGAAAAAAAGTTACCGGAAAAAGTGACAAGAAAAAAAGTTAGCGGGAAAAAGTGACAAGCTATTGATTTTGGGGGCTTATTATTGATTTTAGGAAGTCATTGGTTTTAAGTATGAAAGGGGGATCTGGGGAGGCTCATAATTTAGGTAAATGGGTTTTTCATGCTAAATTAATTGTTTTGGTTCAGTTTTTGAATTTACGTTCATACTGAAAAGACGCTTGTCTGATTAGTTTTGGAAAGGAACGATTACCCCCCTCCCCCCCATCCGCCCTAAATTAGGTAAATGGGTTTTTATGCAGAATTATCCAATGTGTGTCAAATTTTGGATATTGGTTCTTTCTGATAAGGTTTATATAATAAGGATTATATATTATATTATATAAGGATTATATAAGGCTTATAATACCTAAAGAGATTTGGGAGTTTAATGGTTAATCAAAGAGGGGGAACGGGGGAATAACCTCTCTTAAATTAAATGAATAGCTTTTTACGCAGAATTATCCGATTTGCTTTGAATTTTGGACATAAGTTTATTATGATAAGACATATCTCTGATTAATTATGTGGTTCTTTTGCTTTTTAATAAAGGAAGGGCGGGCGATTATATCGCCTCAGATTATATAAATCGTTTTTATGCAGAATAATTCGATGTATTTCAAATTTTAAATATAGGTTCTTTCTGATAAAGTGAATCCCTGAATAGTTTTAAGGATTTAATGGCTAAGTATAGAAGCGGAATAAAATATAACCCCCCTTAAATTAAATAAATTGCTTTTTATGCACAATTATCAGATTTGCTTCAAATTTCGCATTATCGGTTCATTATGATAAGGCGTGTCCATGATTAGATATGGGGTTCTTTTGTTAATTAAAAAGGGGAGGTGATTTCCCCCCCCCCCCTTAAATCAGCTAAATTTTTTTTTATGCACACTTATCCGATGTATTTCATATTTTGGATATAAGTTCTTTCTCATAAAGTGAATCCCGGAATAGTTCTAAGGGTTTAACGCTGTTCATAAATCAAAAAGGGCAACTTTGTGACATATGCTTTAATTTATTTTTATTCGGAAAATGATTTTTTATGCATGAAAATAGCTGGTGTTGTTGTTGAGAAACTGTTCATTGCACTCAATTTTCTGTTTTTTTTTTTTTTTTTTTTTAAACATAATAGATCTTTCATAAACAAGCCTTCAAAGTTGACGTTTTTGAGCACATTTCCCGATGAAAGAGAAAAAACGGTCGAAAAGCAGGAGAAAAATGGGTGATCACGTGATCGAAATAGCTTATAACTCAATAGGTAATTAATTGATCAAAAAATGGGAAAAAAGTTCGATTTGAAATCGTTTTCTTAGTCAAGCTTTCAAATTTTATATCTTTCTGTTAAAAAATGAATTTGTAAATGAATGTGCCAAAACTTTTGCGCTTTTTGAGCGGAGCAGTTGAAAACACCCCTAATGGTTAAGTATAGAAGGGAGAACGGGGGATCACTCCCCTTAAATTAAATAAATGCCTTTTTACGCAGAATTATTAGATTTGCTTCAAATTTTGGATGTACTTTCATTCAGATAAGGCATATCCTTGATTAGTTATGGGGTTATTTTGCTAATTTAAAAGGGGAGCGGGCGATTATTCCCTCCCCCTTAAATTAGATAAATTGTTTTTTATGCACACTTATCCGATGCATTTCAAATTCTCGATATGCGTTCTTTCTAATAAAGTGAATCCCTGAATAGTTTTAAGGGTTTAATGGCTAAGTATAGAGGGGAGGATAGAGGATATCCTTCTCCTTAAATTAAATAAGTGGCTTTTTACGAAGAATTATCCGATTTGCTACAAATTTTGGACATAGGTTCATTATGATAAGGCAAATCCCTGAATAGTTGTGGGTTACCCCCCCCCCCGTTCCCCTCCCCTCCACGTTTATTATAATGAACCTACATCTAAAATTAGAAGCAAATCGGATAACTCTGCGTAAAAAGCAATTTATTTAATTTAAGAAGGGTTATTCTCCGTCCCCTCCCTCTATACTTAGCCATTAAACTCTTAAAACTATTCAGGGATTCACTTTATTATCAAGAACCTATATCCAAAATTTGAAATGCATCGGATAAATGTGCATAAAAAAACAATTTATCTAGTTTAAGGAGGGGGATAATCAACCACCCCTTTTTAATTAGAAAAAGAACCCCATAACTAATCAGAGATACGCATTATCATAATGAACCGATAATCAAAATTTGAAGGAAATCCGATAATTCTGCGTAAAAAGTGATTTATTTAATTTGAGCAGACTCGGACTGGCCCATCGGCCCGAGGGCCGGTGCGCCCTCGTCCAGGGACAATATTGCGCCCCTAAAGTGCTTAAGCCGCCACAGTATTTTCCCCTTCGTTATAAACATGCATTCTAACTAATGTACTAATTTTTGAAAAGTCATTTGAGAAATAAATTCTCAGTCAATTGAAAGACAGCTATCTCCAAAAAAATTATAAATAACATTTATTATTCCATATTATTATCAATCAATTGGCACCAATGTTTTTTTATATGATCATTTGCAGAAAATTGGGAGTGGGTGATCTTTCCTCCCCAAGATTCTTATAAGGTGTTATTGACAAAATGATAAAGCGATCGACTAGAAAATAGTGTAACATTCTGCAGATTTTATGGAACTTTAAGCACACTAGGGAATGTAGCGAAGCCTTCTATTTAAATTCATAGATGTAATTTTAAGCCATTTTTCATATTTGATAGCTATGCGAGTGTGTTAAGGGGCCGCTTCACTTAAATGAAAAGATCCATTCGCTAATTCTAATCCTATGGAAGAAATTTATAAAGATATCTCGGTTGCATTTTAATATTTTTAAATGATTCTTTTTGCATTAAATAGCTGAGATTGATCTGAATGCAGGCCGTTTTTTACTTTTTCGATTTTGTTTAGAGATATTTTTTAGGAGGGTGATTTCGCTTTCCAAACCGGTTCTGAAAATGAAAGCGTTTTCGTAAAAAATATCTGTAAACAAAATCAAAAAGTAAAAAACGGCCTGCATTCAGATCAATCTCAGCTATCTAATGCAAAAAGAATATTTTAAAAATATTAAAATGCAACCGAGATATCTTTATAAATTTCTTCCATAGGATTAGCATTAGCGAACGTGTCTTTTCATTTGAGTGAAGCGGCCCCTTAAGCCTTGTCAAGCTAGATACAACAACAAAAAAGTAAAATTGGCGTAAGTACACTACCCTCTGAAAATCCAAGGTCTGCGCCCTTTTGCCTGGTCCAGTCCGATCCTGAATTTGAGGGGGGTTATATTCTATTCCCCTTCTATACTTAGCCCTTAAACCCTTAAAACTATTCAAGGATTCACCTTATCATAAAGAACATATATTTAAAATTTGAAATACAATAAAAAAAAAACCGATTTATTTACTATAAGGAAAAGGATAATCACCCGTCCCCCCCCCACCCCTTTATTAATAAGCAAAAGAACCCCATAACTAACCAGAGATGCGTCTTGTCATAATGAGCTTATGTCCAAAATTCCAAGCAAATCGGATAATTCTGCGTAAAAAGCTATTAATTTAATTTAAGAGAGATTATTCTCCCATTCCCCTTCTATGCTTAGCCATTAAACTCCCAAATCTGTTTAGGCATTATATACTATATATAAGCCTTATCAGAAAGAACCTATATCCAAAAATTGACACACGTTGAATAATAATTCTGCATAAAACCCCATATATCTAATTTAGGGCGGATTGGGGGGGGTATCGTCCCTTCCAAAAACTAATCAGGCAAGCGTTTTTTCAATTTGAACGTATATTCAAAAATTGAACTAAAACAGTTAATTTAGCATGAAAAACCCTTTTACCTAAATTATGAGCCTCCTCCCCCTATCCCCCTTTCATACATAACCAATGATTCCCCATTATCAATAATAAATCACCAAAATCAATTGCTTGTCACTTTTTAACCGGTAACTTTTTTTCCTTGTCACTTTTTTACCGGTAACTTTTTTCCTTGTCACTTTTTTCCGTGTCACTTTTTTCCGCTTTTGCAGTTTATGTCACTTTTTTTCCGATAACTTTTTTTCCGTTTACCGAAAATTTTGAATGTATAACTGGTGCAAAATTAAACATCCTGTTAGCTTCATATGTACCAATAGGATGAGGGAGTGCTGAAACACGTATTTTAGACAGGGCTGCGGAGTCGGTGGGAAAAATGGCCGACTCCAACTCCGACTCCGACTCCAGAATTTTTAACGCCTTCGACTCCGACTCCGACTCCGGAAATTTTAACGACTCCGACTCCGACTCCTGGCTTCCTGGCTAGCAAATATACTAATGTTGATGCTCGTTAAAGTTATAAGGGAACGAAAGAAAAATGAGGCAAAAAGTCATTATTTCGGTATTTAGTTCTTAGAGCTTTGGAAAAAAAATATTTTCCGTTTTACAAATTCTTTAATTTTACATACCACAAACCTGAAAAATTAAATTACCGAAATGTAAAAGAGATAACAAAACGGATATTTTATTATTTCGGATCCGTAGCCTCGAAAAGGGGAAATCTGTACAATTTCTACGTTAACTAGTGCTCTCCAGAGCAGAAAAATTTCAATGGAAAGGAAAAAAAAAAATAGTCAGATGTGTTAATCTTAGAACTTTCTTCTATATCACACATGTTAATACTTCCTGAAAAATGCAGCATAGCAGCGCCACCTCTTATGTGATTTACACCAAAATCTAGTCAACAAGTTATATCAACTTCTAACTGAATTTGAAGTCTGGTGAAAATCAGTACATTAATTTCTGAGATAGGGCTATTGCTGAAATTTCAAAATTCTGCATAACAGCGCTACATGTTGAGTGATGTACATCAAAAACGAATCAGGATCAATTTCTATCAGATACTAACTGAATCTAAAGTTTAATGAACATCCATGCATTAGTGATTAAGCCAGAGCTATTTCAAAATCGTAAAAAAGTCAGCATATCAGCGCTACCTGTAGGGCGATTTACACCAAACACTAAACTATACTAATCTAGATTACAAACTAATTAAATATAAAGTTTGATGAAAATTCGAGCATTTGTTTTTGAGATAGCGCTGTTGCAATATCATGAACAATGCAGTATAGCAGCGCCACCTATTGAGCGATTTGCACCAAAAAATTTGCAGCACCTAATTATATCAAGGACTAACTGAATCTAAAGTTTTATAAAAATCCATGCATTAATTTTTAAGATATAGCTACTGTGGAAATTGTGTTTAATGCAACATAGCAAAGCCACCTGTCGAGTGATATACACCAAAAATTAATCCGATCCAGTTTCTATCAAGATCTAACAAAATCTAAAGTTTTGTGAAATTCCATCCATTAGTTCTTGAGATAGAGCGCTCCGAAATTTTTGCCGCATGCAGACTCACGAAGTGACAGACATTTTCAAAAAACTATCAAATCGTGTTCAGTTCAGGATCTTCTATAACGTATAAATCCATCGAATGCCGGAAATCGAAATTTTTCAAGAATCCAATACTTTATTCTTGTAAAGATAGAAGAAAATAAAATTGAAGATGAAAATTTTAATAGTTCGCAAATAATCTGTGATCTACAAGAACTTTTAATTAAAAACAGCTTTTATTTCCTGTGTACACTGGACAGTTTATTGGGATTCTTTAACTTGGGTAGTCCGATATAATCCAAAAATAAAAATAAGAATTCCTTCTATGGATTTAAAATTACATTTTATCGGTTTAATTTCACTTCAAACTGTCTAAAAAAAAAAGCCGGAGTCGGAGTCGGAGTCGGGTGGTTTTTTACGACTCCGACTCCTTTTTCTCAAAAATGGGCCCGACTCCGACTCCGACTCCACGACTCCGACTCCGACTCCGCAGCCCTGATTTTAGATACAATTTAGTAACTCTGCAAAACTGTGAAAGGGTCTCAAAACTAAATTAGATTTTTGAACAGAATTTCATTTGAATTTTTGGAACTGGATCTTTTTCCAGGGGGGGCTCAAAATATTTTAGGGGGGCTGAGCCGCCCATAGCGCCCCCTTAGCTACGGCCCTGCCCCCCCCCCCCAAATCCGTCATATTTTTTCAATCACAATTCTATGTTATTATAACAAGTGACCTTATCATTGCTTATTTAATTTACCTTTCGAAAAAAAAAAAGGAACAACTTATCATTTATCCCAAAATCCGCATAAGTCAATGCGGTGTCTATATGTAGAAGAAAAGCCTTTAAAGTTTCTTTTCGCTACCTATTCGTTAGATAGGTTGGTTTTTGTACAGTGGTGAATATCTTAATTAGACACCCCATTTTATATAAAATTTCACATTCTCAAAAAAAAAAAAAAAAAAAATCGTTGATGCGTCGTCACTGGAAATTTTATTTTAATCAAGAATTTTTTTTTTCTAAAATCTTATAATATTATGTGTATATATTTGCAAATAAAAATCGGGTGTCACCCGGGGCGGACCGCCCCGGCCGCCCCCCTCTAGCTATGCCACTGTACCAAGTCTCCCAAAGATGGCAGGCCTATATGAAAATTTATAATATTTTATTTTTATTTTTTACATTAAAATAATATTATTTAAATAATATCCTATTTTTCCAAGTACATTGCAACAAACGATACATTTCGTTTGCTTACAATTTTTTAACTAAGCCGGGTTTGCCACTCCCAAAACTTTCTTCTGTCTCATACATGTTAAAACTTTAAAACTCGCACAGTATTAAAATTAAGTGGCAATCTATGTCCATCATAAGGATTCCAAAGATATGAAGTTCCACCCATTAGTTTTTGAGATAGAGCGCCTAACAAAATTTGCATTACATACCAATAAACAAATTCACTGACTGACATTTTCTAAAAATTGTCAAATCGTATTCACTACCTTATAAAACGTGTAAATCCATCGAAAATCAGAGCTCGAACCTTTTCATGAATCCAATATTTTCTCTTAAAGATCGAAGAACGTAAAAATTCATTTTTCAAATACACCCGTCATTTTATGGGATACTGGGTACATCAAAATATCTATGAATCAAGACCAACAAAAGCACAGAAAACGATAAAGTTTTAAAGACCATTTTTACAATTACTTCATCGGGATTTTTTTTCTATTTTCTTCCAAGATTTCTCAAGAGAAACAGGTGGTTATTTTCTGCAGACATGTTTGTCAAATAAAGAAACATGACAGTAAATGGCTTGCAATGACAGAATAGCATCTGCATTGCAGTATTATCAAGAGTTCATTTCTTTTATAGAGATATTTCTTTTCCAATGCCATATGTTCTTTTCAGATTATCTAAAAATATTTGCATCATTCATGTTTACATAACCATGTTTGCATAATGTTTGAAATATTCGAAGCCTTTCCCTAATGTTTTAACATATTAAGTTGAACTGAAAGTTCTTCTTAAAACATCATCAATAAATTTTAAATACGCTAGACATTTCGAAAGAACTTAGTATTTCTTTGTCAGGCTCAAAGAAGTGCTTCTATGATGAAAACAGTAACAAGACTGAAATGAAAATGAAAGGAAAAGAACCTAGTTAAAGAAACAGCTAATAGAAAAGTAGAAACCAAAAGCCAGTAGGAAAGTAGAGAACAACAGCCAATCACAGAAGAGCATAATTTAACCAGAAGAACGCAGAGTAGAAGCGGAGTTATCTAGCATATTGGCAAATAAAATAAAATAAAATAAATTTTGAAATAAATTAAATAAACGGAAAACATTATATATGTAAAATAATTGTTTTACATCAGTTTCACTTATATATTTTTATATTAGGTTGGGGCAAAAAATAATGGATGATTTTACAATGCAAGTTAATGTTATAAGCATTTTCTATGTAAAATTTAATCCCAGTAATGTAATATCAGATATCATTTTAAAGCTTAGTTTAAGCACGTTCTTTGCAAATCGTTTATTTATTTATTTATTTATTTAAGTTTTTTTAGTAACTGACGTAACTCTTTCGAAACCAGGGGCTCTTACAAAAAATTTATTTGGGTGGAACCGCTTTTTTTTTATTACCCTTACTTAAACAATTACGAAAATGCGCTAATTAAAGAAAGCAAACATTTTCTTTTTTACTGGTGCCAAAAATAAATTCTGTATGCACTTTTTTAGGGTGCATGTATGCCCCTCTAAAACTAATCAGAGAGGCTCCTTTATCAGAATGAGCCTATATACTAAATGTGAAGCAAATCTGATAATTCTGCATGAAAAATCTATTTATCTAAAATAAGGAGGATTATCCCCTGTTGCCCCCTTTATACTAGCAAATGAACCCCCAAATTAATCATATTGAAGCCTATATACAAAATTTGTACAAAATTTGAAGCAAATCAGACATTTATGTCAAGAGTTATCACGTTACGTATATACATACTGACATACACACAGAACCACATTAGCTCTCAGGTTTTGACAACCTGTGAGCTAATAAAAACACTTAAAAATTGATCAATACATCCAGAAGCACTCAGTTCCCCCCCCCCCCCCCAGTTTTGGCTATTTTATTCTTAAGTTTATTTTTCAGTTTCCTTTTAATCTAATTCATACACTTATTTAAATATCGAGAGGTTTTTTTGTGAACTTTTCTCTTATTTTCACTATTTTGAAAAAATGTATTTCAACTTGCATAAAAAATATAGGTTTTGATTTAGAAATGGCGAAATGCATTGTTGTAACCACCATAAAACTAAAGCGATGAGATAAACAATCCAATCCTATCACAGATTTGGCATGAAGCTTCAATGATATGATGTTTATAAAAAATGATATAGGTTAAACGATCTGGGGACTGATAACGTCTCGTGATAAAAATATTTCTGCAATGGTGAGTAAAATTGCTGTTTTATCACTTAGTATCAAATAACTCGATAACTGATAAAAAACGTACAACAGAAAGTGATAAAAATTAAACAGTCAAATTTATGTAATTCGACTGATTAAATCCAGATGTTACATCATTGCTCTGAAAAAAAAGTATCTGATTTTTTCTTATTCTTTTTAATTGAAACTGTTGCATTATGTAATAAATTCAGGGAAAGCTGAATGGGGCAAATGAGAAGAATCAGCAAATTTAATATGCATTTCTTTTAAGTTTACACAGATTAATTTAAAAAATTTACAAGTGTTTTCAGTTAAATCTTAAAAGTGTTTTTCGTGAAGCTGTTATTTCCAGGGATGTATATGTACTGGAGGGTACACGGGGATATAAGCCGTATACCTTCTGCATTTTTTAAAGAAACACCGTATACCCTCTGTTTTTCAAAAAAGCACGTGTATGTACATTCTAAGGGTTATATCCTCTACCTTGAGCGCATACCCTCTACTTAGAGCTTATACCATCTGTTATTTTTACGACTACACCACTGATTATTTCTAAAAGAAACTGAAAATGTTCATGAAGTGGTTATTTTATTAAAATGTATGATAGGCAGGGTTTTCGCTGTCGCTCGCCATTGCGCCAAATTGCGACTAAATTCTTCATTTGGCGAGTAAATAAGCGATTAGATTCGCCAAATTGTTAATGCTCATTTTGCTTTTTCTTTTTCGTTTTACATTCATATGCATATATATATATATTTAATATATTTGTAGCGGATAGTTGAAATTAGATTAATAACAAAATCGTTGTCGCAGTTATAAAAACTGAGATTATTTTAGAACATATCAAAAAAAGGGGGTACATTAAAAGACTATAGATAATTTTTTTCGTGCAACACGGCGAATCTAATTTGCTAATAGTTTTTTTCATTCGGGGAATGTTTTTTTTTAATTTATTTTTTAATTACTAACATTGGTCAAATGTCAGCGAGAACACTGATTGATAGGCATTTTCGGAGCTTCTTTTCTATTATCTTTTTTGTTCACAGGCTACCCAAACTTGAGAGCTATTGTGCCCGGAGGTTCTGTTTATATGTACGTTTGTCTGTGTGTATGTTTGTATGTACGGAGCGCGATAAATCTTAATAGAAATATTCGATTTCCTCCAAATTACCTATATAGGTTAATTCTGATAAGATGCTCCCCTGGTTAGTTTTGAGGGTTCATTAGTTAAGTATAAAGGGAGTAATAGGAGACTAATCTCCCCCTGGCTGGGATAAATAAATTTTTTATGTGGAATTATCTTATTTGCTTCAAATTTGGTACGCCGATTTATTCTGATAAAGCGCTTCCCCGATTTGTTTTGGGAGTTCATTGGTTAAGAGAATAGAATTTAAAAAATGAGAATAAGTGAATAAAGATAAAGAAGCCCCCCCCCCCTTTATTTAGATAAATGGATATTTGGTGCAGAATCATCCGATCTGCCTGAAATTTTGGTATACTGGTTTATTCTGATAATGTACTTCCCTGATTCGTCTTCGGGTTTCATTTGTTACATATAATTAGGGGGACGTGGGGCCATTTCCTCCGTTATTTAAAATAAATAGAATTTTCGTGCAAAATTATCCGATTTGCTTCAATCTGGTATACCGGTTTATTCTGATAAGGTGGTTCCCTGATTAGATTTCATTCTGCTTTCATTTCTGAAATCGGTTCCGAAAATGAAAAGGTAAAAAACGGCCTTTGTACAGATCAATCTCAGCCTTCCAATGAAAAAAAAAATTAATATTGAAATTTAACTGAGATATCTTTGTAAATGTCATCTTTAGAAAGCGAGCGGGTCCATTCGCGTAACTGAAATAGTTCCCTTAAAATCTTGCATAAAATCATCTAGGACGGGGCTGTGCAGCCTTTCAGCAAGCGCATGCATTCCTCATCTAACCAAAAGTATTAAAGGGCGCTATTATTAATGTGTCTGGAAATATAGAATGCTATTATTTCGCTATAATAATAAAAGGCAAGGTTGTCAGTTTGGCTTCTTCTATTATTTGTAAATTTCGAATTCATATTGGAAATTCCTAAAGCATTTTTTAGAAATTTTTTAGTGTATGTCATTAAAATAAGTAAAAATTATTATTCAGAAATTCTGATATAAATTCGGACTGTCTCAGAAAAAAAAAAAAAAAAAAAAAAAAAAAAAAAGAACGATAGAGTGAGAGACCATGCTTACAGCTACAACCCTGGTAGAAAGTAAAATTATGCAGACATATCATTATTGGCTCAAACACCTCGAAATGACAGCCATAAGGCCCCCTACTATTTATATTTATAGCTCAATGTGAAAAATAATCGAGGGGAAAAAACATAAATAAAAATTAACTTAGAACATTTTCCTCTGATAGTAGGGTATCAAAGTATTTTGTCGAGGAAGGAGACGAAGATTTAATTCCACTTATAATAAAAAATCATGTTCTTGTCCCAATGTGTGTGCCTAAGGACAAATTTGTAAAAAAAAAAAAGGCTAGATTTAATTTTTGGAAATTGGTAGGACACTTTTTGTAATTGTAAAAATATAACCTCATTATATGTATAGTCTATTCTTGAATGTTTTTCGCAATAACTTTCAATACTTTAATCTTAAAATGACTTTGAAATATTACTTTTGAGCCTCATAAATAGAATTTCTTACCTTAAACTCCTTTTATTTTCTTCTTTGTGAGTGTATGTTTTTGTCCCAGTGTGCCTTCTTCTACTCTACTAATCTATACTAATATTATAAAGAGGAAAGATTTGATTGTTTGTTTGTTGGTTTGTTTGTTTGAATTGAATAGGCTCCGAAACTACTTGACGGTTTCGAAAAATTCTTTCACCGTTGGAAAGCTACACTATTTCCTTAGAACATAGGCTAATTTTTAATTGATTTATTCAAATAATTTCCTTAATAATTCAAAATTTCATTATTTTTCATACAGAATCAATTAAAATTTTTCCGATAAAAAATAACCATTTTCTTTCCCGTTGCCAAAAAAATCAAAATATGGAAAATAATTTCTCCTCGGCAATTAATTTTTAGTTGAACAGTATCCACATGAAAAATTTAAATAAAAAAAATTCAAAGGAAAATAAATATGACGTCATTTATTATATTATCGGAAGTTTCGTTTGCACAGATATCATATACACATCGAGGTAACTAATGGACACTAAATTGATGTTATTTTGCCTGGCATGGCAACCCGACTATTGTTATTTAGTTATTAATAAAATGTTTTTTTATTTCCTTTCTCTTCTTTAAAATTATATAAACTGTTTTGTTCTATACTTATTATTTAAATACTAATTGTTATTATTTTTTAAATAATAGAAAATAATTTAAATATATATATGAAACTGGTATTCGAAAATGATTTTTTCGCCAAATTAGTGTAAAAAATTATCAGTACATGACAACTGCACTGTTTTGTTAGGATACTTTTATCCGATATACAACATATCCGATACAACATAAATCCGATTACAGAAAATTAGTCAGATTATTTAATTAGAAGTTATTAAATTTATGTTTTTTTTTATTATGAAACAGGCGAAGAAAAGAAAATTTACTATTGCTGCCCGACTGGAGAATTAACCTTGATGTTATTTTAAAAAACTATCGAAATGGCGAATTTTTAATTATTTGTTTACGTTTTTTTATTTATGTTATTGCAAACATTTTTCCACTTTTATACACGCATCACTTTGGCGTGATTTTTTTTTTTATGATGCCAATTTGGAGAACACTGTGTTTTCAAATACCAATTACATTTATATTACTTTTATTTATTTTCTATTATTTTAAAAGGGAAATAATAATAATGAACTAAGTCAATAAATAATTATGGAACAAAACAATTTATATAATTTTAAAAGAGAAAAGAAAAATAATGAAATAATTTACTCAAAAATAATCAACTATTACCGGATTACCACGTGAGGCATAAAATCGCAATTTGCTGCAATCGCGCCAACGGGATCCTTAGATGACACCTGCACCTACATATTATTGGCAATATTATTGTTTATACAATTTGTTTATATAATTTGGTAATACTTGATAATCCCATCGACCAAAAAACTATTGCCAAAGTATAAGGTTAAATGTCAATGGATGATCGTAAATGTCATATTCATTTGACATTAAATTTGTTATACGTAATTGTTACTTCATCAACCAATTTTAATTCGATGTTTATTTGTATTTCTATTAACATTTTAGTAATTTATTGATTCTTTGGTTATTTAAAATAAAAATTATGTCCATTTGTATAATTTGGCGAAATTGATCGACGGAATAATCAAGTAGTCGAACAAAAAACTATCATCAAGCTATAACATTAAATGCCAATAATGGATGATCGTAAATTTCACATTTATTTGAGGACAAACATGAAATAAGTCTGGTACATTTGTAACAATATCGTTTCTAGCACTTCTAAGGTTTGACACTAAAAATCATAATGGAATCGATTACAGAAGGTAGAAAGATGCAAACTAAAGACTTATTTTTCTACAAAATTTAGTCATCAAGATTATTCTGATTTAACGGCTACATGTTAGCAACTGTTTTATAAAAGGAAGAAGCAGTGAAACTGATGTAATTTTAATGTTATTCAAATAATACAGCTTTAAAACACACTTTTTATGCTTCATTGTTCTACTAAATATATAAGTGAAACACCCTTCTTCGTCTGACACCCCCACGGAGGGCATCCTTTTCTTAGGGCCTATATCCCACGTGTAGATAAATGGCCGTCATAAATACAAACAAACAAAAACTCTTCTTTATCTGTCAATAATTCTTTAAATTTTTTACTCTATGTATTCTTGCTGGAACAGATTAAGGTAGATAGGAATCTACAGTAGACCTGTTAAAAGAGGACGTTTATTAAAAAATGTAACGTGAAATGACATTGTATGTAGACTATCAGAACTACACATAGTGCAAGTTCAGATGTCGGGATTTTAAGAACTAAGAAATGATAATGTACAATCCGAAAGTTAATGGAGTTTGATAATCAATCTCACTAATCATTGCAATGCCCTCTAATGTAATCAGAGGCGGATTACCCATTAGGCTGAGTAGGCTGAAGCCTAGGGGCCCAGAAGAAAAGGGGGCCCGGTGCTAAAATTTTCCTTATATAAAGAACAAGAAAATATTCTTTTACACTGGCCGGACCTTAATACAAAAGACAAAAGATGTGCGAAATTCTTTGTCGTAATCTTTTATATTTTAATCATCAACGATTTATGAGTTAATGAAGCAAGCATGTGTTTTAATTTTTCCAGTATATACCACTTTGTAGGAGTGAAAGGGGGCCCTCAGAAAGTCAAGCCTAGGGGCCCGGGTGGTAGTTAATCCGTTTCTGAATGTAATAGTGTGATGACTCGAGAGCATTTTGATTCCTGTTGTCATAACGGTCTCATGTTCATACGAAACTCTACTATAAATGATAAAATAAAAGAGAGGGTGCTTAATTGCCCAAATTTTCGCCAAGACTTACAATAGTACAATATTGCAATGGCGTTGACATGATTTTCAGCAATACGGAAGAACATTCCAGGGTGGTCTATACTGCTTTAAAATAAAAATAATAAATTTTTAAATCACCATTTTTTTTTTATAGTCAAGGTTCGTTTGGAAATATGGACCAGCGAAGCGGGCATAGCCTGCTAGTAAATAAATATTCACACTCAATAAATTATCAAATCTTTATGTTTCGCACGGTTTACAATTGTTAGGGTGACCGCGATAACATAAACAAATATATACACACATAATACACAAATAAATATAAATACAATAAAGGGTGCAATAACACACATTATGGTGTTGGCATAACAAAAAAACTGATAAAGCTGTTTTAATTATTTAATAAAAATAATTGGTTAACAAAATTACTCGATTTGAATTTCTTCGCGTGTTACAGATGGTTTAACGGATGTATTTTCGAAATATATCTTTTGGAAATTTGAGGTGTCGATGCCATCATCACCAAATTAGAAAAATATGAAAAATCTCACGAACTATTAGATAGGGGATATTTTTTCTCGGAAACATTCGATTCATCATTCAAAAATACATTAAACTATGTTACCATTTGACACATAATTATAATATCCGATTTTTAACAAATTTTGTAAAAGTTATTTCTCTTTTTAATTCTTTAGAGGTGGAATTAAAAAAATTCCTTTCTTAGTTGCAGTCTATGTCATAAGAATTACTTCCCCCCAATTTTCGAAATTTTTTGATTCAATGATGGTGGCTGTGCGTTGATTAACTCAATTCATAGCCAGACGTTGTGTCTGTAGGTTCCGTATGTACGTACGTATGTAGGGTAACACCCCCAGTAATTGGCATGCACCAGTGATTGGCACATTTTACAAACATGTCCCAAAAAAAGATTTATATCCAGTCTTTTAAAAATTCAAGACCATATATCAGTTATATGCGCATTTACGTTAAAGATTATAACTTTGATTTATTTTACAAGATGACAATAGAGCCTAGGAAAGAGAAACAAGTATGGCTTGTATCAAATTAGCCATTTTGTTGCAAATTCTTCTTCTTTGGCTTAAGAAAGGCATGCTTTTCAATTCATTATTATCTGATTTATAATATATTTTAAATTTTAATTGACAACAGTTTTGTTTAGTTAAAAAGGGTTACTTTAATTGTGTAAAAGTATTTTCGGCACAAATATTTGGATTTTTGAATTAATGGTAGTTGCCAATTAATGGTGCTTCGATTTTGCTAGTTTCGAGTAATTGGCACCTATTCCAATTACAAGGAATTCGCAAGGAATTTGAGGTTAAGCTATTTATTTTGGAAGTACTTTTAAAATTATAGACTAATTTTGTTTATCATTTGTTTTTATTTGAAAATATAAATTTTATCAGTAATTGGAATCCATTAAAGCTTCATGTGACAATTACTGGGGACAGCATGACAATTACTGGGTATTAATGTAAGTATATTGTATTGTTTTAAAGTGTTCACATTTCAGACTAATATGCTGATTTCTTACTCTCAAAAACCTGAAATATGGCATCTTCATCTACAGTAAATTAATTTAAAGCGATTAAACCCAATGCAAAATGTAAAGTTTTTTTTTTAATATTAACATATGCCAATTACTGGATCACAAGGTGTAATACATTGGTGCTCTAGGTGCCAATTACTGGTGATTTCAGCAACTTTTTATAAATATATTTTTATAAAAATACTTTTTCAATTTTTTTTTTCTTTTAGTGGGCAAAATAGACTCACAGATATACATTCTTTGATTTAAAAATATTTCCAAGTAAATAGCTTATTTCTTTGTAATGAAAATTTAAGTAAGTTTAACGACAAATTCTTAATGTGCCAATTACTGGGGATGTTACCCTATATGCGTAATTTTTGTTAGAAATATTCGATTTGCTTCAAATTTTGGATACATGTTCATTCTGATAAGGAATTTCCCCGATTAGTTTTATCGCAACATGACAACCATGTTTATGACAAAACCCCAAAAAACCAGTGTCAAGATCATAATAGTGTAATGCAGAAGTTCCCAAAGTGTGCTCCATGGAGCCCTTGGAGCTCTGCCTATGCTTTTCAGAGGCTTCGTGTTGTTTTAGGAAAATAAACAAAATATGTAAGAAATTAGTACATTGCAACGGAAAATTTTTCGAAAATAAGTAGGAATTTCTATGCATGTGTGCGATGTATGTCAAAAGTAATTGCATTTGTCACTGGATTGATAAATATTATAACATACTTTTTTTGGAATCCCATAAAAATTTCCATTATACATGTATTCAATTTCTGTAGAATAATTTTAGTTTCATCTACTTTATTTTACATATACTCTTATGTTTCTGCATTTAATGTGTTTTAAAAATTCGATTGGAAAATTTTAATTATTCAGTTTTAGTTATTAAAATCTTCTACCCTATTTTTTTTTATAATTGTAAAGTACAATTAAAATTTCAGACAAGCTAAAAAGTGTCGGGTCAAAAATTGTGGCCCACTTTTACTTACCAATCATACGTAGTACAGGGTAAGTCTTGCAATCGTTTTGAAAATCGAAAAAAAAAATTTGACGGATTTACACGTTTCAGATACTGGAGATTCCAAAAAACATATTTTTAGAAAAAAAAAAAAAATGCCGTCCGTCTGTCTGTAAGCGCTTTATCTCACGAACACATGGAGATAGAGACTTAAAATTTTGTATGTACTTAGTAAGTAAGAATCGGACGAAGCCTATTTAATAGGTTACGAACTATTTAACGAAGCCTATTTAATAGTGAAGAGAGATTGGCGCCGGTTGGGTTTGATCTGAGAACCTCTGATCAGGAAGCGAGTGCTTTAACCGTTGAGCAAAAGGCCAAGCCAGTTACTCTCAGGTAGTAACTCGCTTTATACTGATCGAGATCGTTACAGAGTATGCCCCCAGTGAGAAAGACGTATTACTGACGTCTGACGAGCGATATGCACTCGTGAATGAATGCTGTCGTACGCATATTGTGATGCGAGGACAGGCTTTGCGTTGAGATTGTTTTTTTTTGGTGCTGCCATCTGTTGATGATGAGGTGAGTTGATTGTTGTGCGCTGGAAGTTGATGATGAGAGAGTTGCGTGCGTGTCCAGGGTCACCAATGAAGAGAGATTGGCGCCGGTTGGGTTTGATCTGAGAACCTCTGATCAGGAAGCGAGTGCTTTAACCGTTGAGCAAAAGGCCAAGCCAGTTACTCTCAGGTAGAAACTCGCTTTATACTGATCGAGATCGTTACAATAGTAACCTCGATTATCCGGAACTATTTTTTTCGGACTCTCGAAAAATTCGTTCTAATGAAATGTATATAAAAATTTTCGATTTTTTTTTTTTTTTTTTTTTTTAAAGAAAGGACGTAAAAAGCAATAAAATAACACAAATTTTGCATCAAAAACGAAGTCGGTCGGATTAATAGTTGCCGAGATGTTTCTAATCCTATTTTCCACATTCTTCGATTTTTCATGGCACTGTATTTTCTTCAAATTTCAATTCAAAAATATGTTTTAATTGGAAATGAGACGCTTAATCTGACGCAGTAAATTGTTAGTTAATATGATTATTGTTTTTGGAGTTACAAGGATGTTTCTTTTACGCAATCCGGTACTACGTGTGTAGTTTGGTATTTTACATAATTTGTCGAAATGGGTTCATCATCAATTTATTAATGGAGCATGTATATTAAGAATATTTAAATATACTTTAGATTAATTTTAAACACGATTATTCAATCGGTAAATCAATTATAACAGAAGTAATTTATTCCATTTTTCAATATTGGGTGAAAAAAGTCCGGGCCAGGATTCGAACCAGGGATGTATTGGCTGAAGCGTTTCACCCAATATTGAAAAATGGAATAAATTACTTCTATTATAATTGATTTACCGATTGAATAATTGTGTTTAAAATTAATCTAATGTAATTTCGTATGCAGCAATTTTCTGCAGTTCAATATACTGACCTTCGATTTATTCTGTTGAACTGATCCAGAGTATCAGACCAGATAAAAGTGATCGTTGATGTTAATTGGGTGAAATAGTCCTCCAGTGTTCGTGTCCGGGATAGCTCAGTTGGTAGAGCATTGGCGTCTTCAGCCAATACATCCCTGGTTCGAATCCTAGCCCGAACTTGTTTCACCCAATATTAAAAAATGGAATAAATTACTTCTGTTATTTAAATGTACGTTTAAATTTTGTTTTGGAATTGCAATGCATTTTATAAATAGTTTTCACATATTATATAATGCATATATCCATGATGGGTAAATATTACGGTGGCCCCCAACGACTAGTTTCGTAATTTGGCCGTTAAAACGAGACATTCATACAATTTTATTGTTAGAATGCATTTCCTTTTTTTCAGAGTCTATAAAAAAGCGTTTAAACTAAAGAAAAAATCCGTTTTTGATGAATCTAGTCAATGAAGAAGTAGCACGTCAAATTGTATCTCTTTATTATTCGGCAATTCCAATGTCTCAGAGAGAAATTGCTAATAAATTGGGTATTTCACGCCGTTCTGTTTACTATTATATTGATAAACACAAGAAAAATGAAGTTAGTTCATTGCATTCTAAACGCCCTTCAAAAAGACCTCTATCGATTATTATTATTATTATTATTATTATTTATTTATTTATTTATTTATTTATTTATTAATTGGAGGCGAAACTGAATTCTGCAATGGCAAAATCTACATTCAACTTGTTTTTTTTTTTTTTTTTTTTTTTTTTTTTTTTTTTTGAGAAACAGGCGGTGTTCCTTAAAAAAATCCAAAATTGGCATATACCCCCTCGACTACATCCCTGGTTTGTTAACTAAAATCATTCATGTACGCTATTGGCATCAAGTGCATGTAAAATCGATCGTGGGTCTCTTCCTAAGTTATACCTGTGAATTATACCGCTAGAGGTGCTTAATCAGATGAAGGTGTCGTCACTTAATCAAGGCTCTAAATTACAAGACCAGCTAACGTACGGAGTTGTGCATACAACGAGAATTTAAAGAAATAAATCGACTTTAAGTAACCTGTCATCGTCACCATATAACCAAAACAAAGTTAAACAATCGCAGCGGTCAAGTGATTTTGCTCCGTTTCCAGGCAGTGTTAAATTCAGACACTTTTCTCCGGGAGGGACTTCAGTGGCTCCGGGGGGGTCATTATTGAGATCCGGAGTGAAATCTTACTTTTCACCCTTGAAAAAACAAAATTTCAAATTTTCCGGAGGGGGGATGTTTTCCCCCGGACCACCCCCTGAATTCAATACTGGTTTCCAGGCACTCAAACCCGTAAAACTGAGTCATTGCCCGGCAGGTAACGGCCTGGCCAGTGGTTAGAAAGAATGAAAGAGGTTTCTTTGGTTAGTATATAAGCGGGAGCCAGGGGATTAAACCTTTCTTTATTTCGAATAAATGGATTTTGCCTGCAGAATTATGTGACTTGCTGCAAATTCGGTACGCCGGCTAATTCTGATAAGGAACTTCCCTGATTAGATTTGGAGGTTTATTGATTTAGAATAAAAGAGGGTGGGGGACAGGGCTAATGGCCCTCTTAATTTAGATAAAATATTTTTCATGCAAAATTATCCGATTTGCTTCAATTTGGTACCCCGGTTTATTCTGATAAGTCACTTCCTCGATTAGGTTTGGAGGTTTATTGGTTATATACAAAGAGTTAATCTCTCTTAATTTAGATAAATGACGCAGAATTATCCGATTTGTTTCAAATTTCGTATACCGGTTTATTCTAATCAAGCGATTCAGTTAGATTTGGAGATTCATTGGTTATGGATAAAGGGCGGCACTGATCCCTCCTCTTAATTGACCACTAGCACGGAGCGGAGTTCGCAATGTTTCCCACAAGCATTGCGCTATTTGATTGGCTTGTGGTGAACGCTTGTGGGATAAATTGAGAAGCTGATTAGCTATAATCCATCGTGACGTTCTTTGACGTCAGAAATGCTTGTGGTCCATTCAGCTAAATGTTTTTTTGTGAAATTTGAGTATAATGTAATGTTAAAAATCTGCGACTTTTGCTACATAGTCATTATTCTGCTTTTATAGAATATCCCTATTCCGACCAATGCGAATGTTTGATAATTTGGTGGCTAGGTAAGATAGCCACATATTTTGTTTGAAATGCTGGTAGATGAAGAGATAGATTAGCTGCTGTAGGTGCACATAAAATAAAATCAGGACAAAACTAAACTTAAAACATTATATTAATTCACAAAAATAAGTTGACAAGAGCTCCAAGCTCCAAGCGACGTCAGGCAAGCGGGCAGGACAGAGTGAGTATCCTTACGGTTACAGGCAAAAAGTATCTTGGTTACAAAGGGTTGAGTTGTAGGAAAAACATAACATAGAGTTGAGTTGTAGAAATACATAACATAAAGTTGAGTTGTAGAAAACATAACATAGAGTTGAGTTGTAGATTTCAGATTAAATTAGAAAATAGAGTTCCTGTATAAAGTTTATATAACAGTTCGGTTGTAGTTAACCGCTACATTATTCCCCCCCAAGTACCACAGGTACTGACACTTTCACAGGTAGCGGGGATTAAACCGCACAGTTCTACCGGAACGAGTTGTAGTTGTTGATGGCGCAATTGGTGTCACTGCAACAGGGTCGTCATGTGTCACACTCTGAGCTGGCGGGTCCTTACGAATGGTCACTGGAGATGCAGGTGTGACATCCTCTTGAAGAAGGAATGCCGGTTTGAGGCGATCCACACTAATTACGGCGTCTCTACCATTAATAAGCACAGTAAAATGTTTAGCAGTGCGATTGGTTATTTGAAAAGGTCCATTATATGGCTGTGTTAATGGAGGTTTTACGGAATCATTGCGCACCAAGACATGTGTGCAAGTTTCCAGAGAAGGGTGCACAAAAGGAGTTTTGCTGGTATGTGCAGATGTGGGAACTGGAGTTAACTGGTGCATGGTGTCACACAGAGTCTGGAGAAAAGTTGCAGGATCAACGCTAGACAGTTCTGAGGGATTTGAAGGCTGCAAAAATTCACCCGGTAGAGATAGTGTAGATCCATACACCATTTCGGCACAGGTACCTTTAAGGTCTTCCTTGAATGAGGTGCGGATACCTAGAAGCACAATTGGTAGGGATTCTGTCCATCGGGCTTGGTTATGGCATTTCAAAGCTTGCTTCAAGCTGCGATGGAAGCGCTCGACAAGGCCATTACTCGCTGGATGGTATGGGGACGTCCTGATACGATGAATGCCCAAGATTTTTCTAAGAGACGAAAACAGGAGGGACTCAAATTGACGTCCCTGATCAGTGGTCAGGATCTTTGGAACACCAAACCTTGCAATCCAATGGTTTACGAAGGTTCTGGCAATGGTATCAGCGGTAATGTCTTGCACAGGTATAGCCTCTGGCCAGCGGGAAAAACGGTCAACAAATGTGACCAAATAGCTGTTCCCTTCTGAAGGTGGCAACGGTCCCACAATGTCAAGATGGACATGTGCAAACCTCTCAGATGTTGCAGGAAATTGTTGAAGTGGACTATGTGTGTGCCGTTGGACTTTTGATTTCTGACAGCTCATGCAAGAGCGTGCCCAATTAGCAATATCTTTGGCCATACCTTGCCAAACAA
This sequence comes from Maratus speculifer, assembly GCA_964019185.1. Taxonomy (NCBI): domain Eukaryota; kingdom Metazoa; phylum Arthropoda; class Arachnida; order Araneae; family Salticidae; genus Maratus; species Maratus speculifer. The sequence goes on from OZ025297.1 coordinate 341,383,882, forward strand.
ATTTTTGCTGAATAAGTTTTTGGGAGGCTTTGATGCCAGGATGCGATAAATCATGGAGACTTTGAAACACTATGCGGCGAAATTTCTGTGGTACATATGGACGTATCTTTCCAGTACTGATATCACAGTATAAAGTAGTTTCTGGAGAAACATGCAGCTTTTCAAACTTTAGAGATGTGTCAAGATTGGACAATAATTCTGTCAATTCGTTGTCATTGGCCTGTTCGTCAGCCATGGATGCAAAGTCTGCTGAGGACAATTTTATCTCACTTATGCGGGATAAGGTGTCGGCCACGATATTTTGGGATCCGGAGATATGCCGAATGTCAGTTGTGAATTGAGAAATGTAATCTAGGTGTCTGAGCTGACGAGGGGAACTCGAGTCAGACATTTTAGAAAATGCAAATGTTAATGGACGATGATCGGTGTAAATTATAAAATGCCTTCCTTGCAATGTATGCCTAAAATGTTTAACAGCCGAATAAATTGCAAGGAGCTCTCTGTCATAGGTGCTGTAATTTTGCTCGGTTGGGCTCAATTTACGTGAAAAGAAGGCGAGAGGTAATAACTTGTTATCATCTACAACATTTAACACCGCACCAATAGCAATATCCGAAGCGTCAGCACTTAAGGTCAGCTGTTGATGCGGGGCATGGTACGCAAGAGTTGCACAGTTTATAAGGTCTTTTTTACAAGTTTCAAAAGCCTGCGTCAAAATATCAGTCCATGGCACAGGACGTTTGTCATTCCTTTTAGAATCTTTTAACAGTTCGTGTAAAGGGGCTTGGGTACGGGCAGCATGAGGGATGAAACGTCTATAAAAATTTATCATGGCTAAAAATCGCCTTAAATCAACAATTGTTTGAGGCTTAGGGAAGTCTACTATAGCCTGAGTTTTCTGGGGGAGTGGTTGAACACCAGAAGGTGTTATGAGACAACCAAGGAAAGAAACTGAAGTTTTGCCTAAAATGCACTTTGCCGGATTTAATTTTAGCCCATGTTGACTCAAGCGATCAAGGACCTGTCGGAGATGGCATTCATGTTCCTCCTCATTGTTGGACGCAATGAGGATGTCATCTAAGTATGGAATGCAAAAATCTAATCCTTTTAAAACTTCGTGGATATAACGTTGGCAAGTCTGGCCAGCATTTCTTAAACCAAAAGGGGTATATACAAATTCAAAAAGGCCGAAGGGGGTTGTTACGGCAGTTTTTGGGATATCCTCGGGATAAACGGGAATTTGATGGTAAGCACGAGCCAAATCCAATGTGCTAAAAATTTGCTTCCCATGAAATAGCTGCGTACAGTCCTGAATGTGGGGTAATGGGTATCTATCAGGGATAGTGGAAGCGTTCAGACGACGGTAATCTCCACATGGGCGCCAGCTACCATCAGCTTTGGAAACCATATGTAGGGGGCTTGCCCACGGGCTATTTGATGGTCGTACAATGCCCTGTGCCATTAGAAACTCAAATTCTTGACGAGCTGCTTTGAAGAGTTCTGGCGATAATCGACGCGGTTTAGAAAAGACAGGGGCACCTTTAGTCTCTATATGATGATAAATATGCGGAGCTTTATTTTCCTTGCTTGCACGTGAGGGATTAGTCAAATCAGGGTATTCAGATAAAATTTTATCAAATTTGGTAGACCCGAGAAGTACACTTAAGGTACTACTCCCAGGTAAAACCTTGGCAATTTTCCCGTGTGATGACAACAGAGTTTCTGCGTCAATTATGCAATTGTTCTTGGCGTCAACAAGTAAATTGAAATTTTTGAGGAAATCAACACCAATGATTGGCTGATTCACTTTTGCAATGACGAAAGACCAAGTAAAATTTCTTCGCAAATTTAAATCCAGGGTCAAACGTTTTGTGCCAAATGTTTGAATTTTTGTTCCGTTTGCAGCATAAAGTACTAAACCCTCATCAATAGTACTATGTTTAAAAAAATTTGCTGGCAAAACTGAAATATCAGCCCCAGTGTCGACGAGGAAATTTAATTTTGAGGTAGGGTCGGCCAATAGAATGCAATTAACATGGCGGTAGCGATTATGGCCCTGATGCGATCGCCGGTCTAGTTTTCCGTGCGAAAAGAACAGGGAGCTGAGCATTTTCTAGCTTTAGAGCCAAAATTTGTGTGATAAAAACAATGATTATTGGCAGGTTCTTTGTAACGACTTCTGGATCGGCTGCGCCGAAAATTTCTATCACGTGATTGAAAATTCTCTCTTGGGCGGCCCCGCTGATTAATTTTGGTTGTTAACTCACTAACTTGTTGAGTTAACTATGCGATTTGTAACTCAAGGGACGAAGTATGAGCATTTGAGGTGTTTGGAACATTAGAGGCTGAGTTTATTTGGGGAAATATAGCTAAGTCATGAATTTTATCAGCAACAGGAGCCAGTTTTGCTAAATCCTCATTCAGTGCACCCACAATACTGCGTGTAGTCGTGGGCAAACGTGAAAGCCACAGCGATTTTAAGAGTGGTTCCCCTACGGTAGTGCCAGCCAGGGTCCTCATGCGAGCCAGCAACTGAGATGGGCGTAAGTCGCCGATCTCTACCCCTTGCAACAATGTGCGGATCCGCGATTCCTCACTCTCTGAATGCGAATCGATCAATCGTTTTTTTAACGCCTCGTAAGGTCGATCGCCCGGAGGGTTAGTAATAATATCACTTACGGAGATCAAAATATCGGCGTCAACGGCCGCGACCACGTGGTTAAATTTTGTAACTTCGCAAGTGATTTTAGCCAATGCAAATTGGGCTTCGAGGCGAAAAAACCATAATGATGGATTCGTCTTCCAGAAAGGAGGTGGTTTAACGCCTACATGAGATACCTGACTAGCACTTTCGTTAAAAGTATCGTCTGGCATGATTGAGAATATATATAAATACACAAAATAGAAACAATAATAAATAGTAAAAATAAATTATATACAATGCATTGAGAGGGGAAAAATTGTTACTACACGCGATAGGATTGAGCCGAATTAGAGCACCAGTGACAGAGCGAAAGAATTTAATTCATAAATTAGCATGATTGACATAAAAAAAATTTTTTTTGCTACTATAGAAAATTAACATGATTACGAGATATTATGAATAGGGAAGTTGCAATCAGCTGATAAACCATTGTATTCAAGTGGAGGTAAGGGTAGTTCAACCAATCAAGACTGCGTATTTTAGTCTTTTACCTCCAGCGTGACGTCAATTGCAACTGCCCTATAATGGGACTTACCGATCATCACGATAGAATTACGGTGCACCGACACCTTGACGCACGATCCTGCACATTACGTACACACGTGCAGTAAAATTATTTATTTGGCGATAATATGACCACAGATGGCCAAAACGATATCTTGAGGAACTAACAATGTGTCATTTCCGTAGTTCCTAGGCCTCCGCTCAATGATGGAGTAAGATTACGAGCGGATCCAATCAGCAGGCGCGTTTCATTTTCAGAGTCACCACTTTGGTGGCTAGGTAAGATAGCCACATATTTTGTTTGAAATGCTGGTAGATGAAGAGATAGATTAGCTGCTGTAGGTGCACATAAAATAAAATCAGGACAAAACTAAACTTAAAACATTATATTAATTCACAAAAATAAGTTGACAAGAGCTCCAAGCTCCAAGCGACGTCAGGCAAGCGGGCAGGACAGAGTGAGTATCCTTACGGTTACAGGCAAAAAGTATCTTGGTTACAAAGGGTTGAGTTGTAGGAAAAACATAACATAGAGTTGAGTTGTAGAAATACATAACATAAAGTTGAGTTGTAGAAAACATAACATAGAGTTGAGTTGTAGATTTCAGATTAAATTAGAAAATAGAGTTCCTGTATAAAGTTTATATAACAGTTCGGTTGTAGTTAACCGCTACAATAATATCGTCAAGATATTGTTTTCTATGAAAGCGGTGTGGTGACTATGCAGCAAAAGCTACAGATTTTCTACAGTGTATGAATAGCGTGTGAGTTCAATGCCATCTTTTTAACTGGACACTTTTCTTTTTTTATTATTAAAGTTTTAAGCAAATTGGCCGTCTAAGTTTGTATATTTGCCAAGTTTAACAGCACTCGCGAACGTTTCGGGAGAGGCTAGACTTCCCCACTTATTAACGAAGGCCCTGTAAACAAAATTCCGAAGACCCGAACAAATAAAACTATTTTGCGAATGGGATGTGTACATTTTCTTAGGATCCCCTCCGCCGAAGCGTTTGTAACTCGTCATTGAAATCGTATGCACTGATATTTTTGTCCAAACTATAACAATTCACAATATTCGAGGAAATTCACAAGTCACGCGACAAGTTTGCTTAACTGAGCCAAATTGATCGTTCAAAACCCCTTGCGTAAATACGGGTTAGGTTCCCTCAGAAAGTCCGCCACGAATGGCACTTCCTACACTGTAAAAAATTTGACCCCTTTGCTGCATCGTCACTCCCCCGCTTTTATAGAATATCTCTCTTTTGACTCACGAGAATGCTTTATGATAGGCTGAAGTAATCGTTTTCTATTAAAGCGGTGGAGTGACGATGCAGTAAAAGGGTAAAATTTTTTACAGTGTAGAGCCCATATCACACGCGTTGATAATTTGCCGACATAAACAAACCAAATCAAACCGTTCAAAATCCTTTCGACTATTGGATTTTTACTGCATACTGCTAGAAGCGTAGCACATTTTTCCCTCTATGCAAACCAGCCAACCAACTAATCAAAAACACAGTTATTGAAGAAAACTTATCCTCCCTGTTTATTTATATTAAAAGTAACTGGAACTGCAACAAAAAGAAGTTGTTTTGCTTCGTGTGCTTCTCATGAATTCCATTCCAGCTGATTGTCAAAAATTTATACTAAAATGAATTATTTTCACTTGATGGCATGCATTTTGTTGTGTAGTTATGCAGTAAGTGAGAAATTATCAACATAATTAATTTAAACATACTGAAGTTTAAATAAAATTTTATACATTAATAATTGTTCCTGTTTATTTTTAATTGGGGAGGGAACTTATTTCCGGGTGTTTTATCATCTTTATTTATTAAGATTGTTCATTGTCAGAATTTTGCCTGAACAGTCTGATTTTAGTGTGATTCGTATAGTTCTAGCGTTTCATAAGAGATGACACAAAATACATTTTTAATTTTAATAATGAAAATTACCTAATTTGTCTAGAACGGTCATTGTTTGCATACATTTTTATATTTAAAGATATTCAGGCACTTAAAGATAAAGATTACGATATTCTGCTCAGATAGAATATAACAAAGGCCATTTAAAAGTTACCAGAACTATATAATTATGTTACTATATTCCTAATTAAAATAAATTCTTATGCAAAATTAAACAGAAATTCTGATTTTTTTTTCAACTACGTTACAATAATCATGCATAAAAAAACATTCACACTATTATTCATAATAAAAAATAAATTTACACACAGATTAGAATACAAGGAAATAAATGTTTATTAATTTAATGATTGTAAGTTACTCATCACACAAAAAATAATTTTATTTTTATATAAAATAAATCAATAATAGTGTTTAGAAAAAACATATTTAAGTTTTGTTAAGTTTTCTGAAAATGTTGTTTTAATTTTCTTATCAGTTTCTGAGAGAAGATTACATACCTCTTGCAAAGCCTTTGCCTTTGGACTGCGTAATGTTAAATAATATGTAAATATTTTAGATTATAAGATTTGTGTTGTTAAAATGGTTTAAAAATTGAGATAAGATTTTTCATAGTCTTTACTTAATCAGTTTTGCTACTAATTCATGTATTTTTGTTTGTACTTTAACAGAGTAAAATATATAAGATATGAACATCTAAATATAATGCACTTCATTAATTACTAAGTATGTTGATAAAAACATTAAAGTTTGGTACATATTTGCAGATGCACCAAGGTTTCTTTTTGTGCCAAAATGACACTTTTTTTGCATTAATTTTTTCAGAATGATAAGACATCTTATCTTATAATAAAATATTTGTGTTTTATTACAAAATTGTAATTTCATAATAAAATAAAATTAACATTTAATTTTCATTAGGCTTATATGTATTTAAAAACAGGGTTTGATGGAGATGAAACAAGCTTAATTTTTATACCAGTCTAGCTTGAACTGGCTCGAGCTCAATCTGTCTTACATTCAAAATTTTATAGTTTATTTATGTATAAATAAAAAAAAAAAAACAAAATTCTCCCTTTAAAATTACCTATTCCATTTTAAATCCTTTTAACACTATTTTAATCAGAATGAAAGAAAAACAGAAGTTGTATTTTTCGATTCTAGTAATACAGTCGGCCCTCGTTAGTTCAAACTTGTCGGGACCGCAAGAAATATTTGAATTATCCGAAGTTCGAATTATGGAAAGTATGAAATGAAAACATGCTTAATATGGTACTATTACAGAGGAATTAATGTTATAGTGTTTTTTTTTCTTTAATTTATTTCGTCTGTTATCATTAGAATATGACTTAATATTAAATTAGAATGTATAAATACATAAACTAATTAAAAGATTAGAAACAAACACGATGGAAGAAAGATGTAAAGCGTCACTGATGGACAGACGGGGCACTAAGAAAGTGGATATCAAATGCATTGGATTATATGTATACTTATTCGGAACAATTCTCACAAAAATCAAAGAAAGAAAGTTATTCAAAGGATCTGAAATCCGTGAGAAAGAAGCGAAAAATGAAAAATCGGAATTCTCGTTAGTTCGAATTAAACGAAGTCAAGAGAAAATGAGTTCGAATGAATGAAAATTTTTAATGTTATTCTGCCATTGAAAATTTCGGGACTTCATGTTTAGTTCGTATTAAGCGAAGATTCAAATTATCTGATTTCGAATTAACGAGAGTCGACTGTATCTGCAAATTTATATCTGGCTTTGATGGCCATGACATGTTGATATATAGTAGGGATGCACCGAATAGTGATTTTGGCCGGATACCAAATGCCGAATATTCGGCCGACAGGTGAACCGAATACCGAATATTAGGATAGCCAAATAGTAATTGTTGGGCCGAATACCGAATATTCGGCCAGCCGAATAGTTACCTATTTGGCCGAATACCGAATATTCGGCTTTCCAAATACTTTTTTAATTTCAAAATTTAAAGGTATTAAAATGTTACTTTTTAAAACAGTTATACATAATATTTAATAAAAGAAACTTACATTTTGATAAACAAGAGCTTTTTATAAGAGCATTTTGTATTGAAAAAAGTCTGCCTTGAGTTATTTAAGAAGCGCAGTTATGAAACTTTAATTAATAAAATTTTCTACGAATCAAAACAAGCATTTTAAAATCAAATAATGAAAAAATGGCCGTAGAAAAATTTTACAGTCTGATAATTGTCCTTTTTAAATAACTCAAGGCAGATTTTTTTCAATATAAAGTACAAATACTTTCGACTTAATTCTGAATAAAGGTATGTTTGGCTCATAGTTCTTTTCTTATGAATGGTGGTATTTTCCACCCTTCCCATCATATCATATTTTACAAAAATAAAAGCATGTGAGTTGAAAATATGTTATCTTATTTATTGTTAATGTAATAAACGAACACACAAGTTTTGACATAGAGTGAGATGAAATACAATGTACCTATGACTCAATAAGTTGATTATGATTATGGTTTCATGAACAAAAATTGTCTGCCTTGACAGCTATTACTAATCTCAAAAGTTTTTTTTTTTTTTTTTTTTTTTTTTTTTTTTTTTTTTTTTTAAAGGATTTTTATTTGAGGAAAAGCAAGAAACAGATTATTTACTAAACAAAATTTAGAAACTTGTATGAGCATGTAATTTATTCCCAAGGAGAATCCTAATAAATCACCATTGTAATCCTTCTCATCGATAATTTTCTTAAGTTATACTTTACAAACAGCAAATAAATAATGTAAAAATATTCTATTTTATTTAAAAATGATTTTATTTCTAATTATTTTAAATATAAATTAAAAAATTTACAGTTGAAATGAGAAATAGTGAAAAGTTTTTAAAATGTTTTATTAAGTATTGGATTCAGCCGAATAGTTTCATATTCGGCCAAGCCAAATATTCAGCTTAACCGAATAGTTTAGTATTCGGCCTAACCAAATATTCAGTAACATGGCCGAATACCGAATATTCGGTGCATCCCTAATATATAGTAATATACAAACAATGAATTTGCTTTCAGTTCAATTTTCTTTTGTGACAGTTAGATATTTTATAATTGACTCATTAATTTTGTTTTTTTGTTCAGATATTAACCTGAAAAGAATATTTTGTATTTTAAGTCAACAAGCGTCAGATTGAAGTTTGGAATCTTCTATTGTGTACAAGTTTTAAAATAATGTTACTGATTTATTTATTTATTTTTATTGTGAATACTGCCCAAGCTAAGGCTCTGCACATTTATAAAGTCACTTTGATTTTTTAATTGATGCAATTACTTATTGTTATTCTGATGCAAAACTATTGAGCAGTGTTTTCCCTTTTCTACAGAAACATCAAATCTTTCTCATAACTATATAAATTTTTTAATTTATTTCAGGGACTCATCATGAAAGATTGTTATGCAAAAAGAATCATTAAAAGTAAAGATATGCATCTTTTATATCAAATTGAAAAATGGTTATTTCGTTTCAGTATTTTATTTAAAATTAAGAAGAAATAGTTGAAACATTAAATAAACAGTTATAAATAATAAACACATTAATGAATATAAAAATAATTATTATATACTATATAAATATTACAATAAATTGCAAATTTTAACACTTGTACAATATTCAAAAATGAAGTTTTTGCCAAATCGCAGAGGGGGGGGGGGATTACACCAACAGGATGCATATATGACACCTGTGCCAAAACTGCTTTAAATTTTGCAAATAATGTTTGAGATATAAAATATGTGGATCTGAGTGATGGCAATTGGGCATGCTAAGTTTGTTAGTATCATAGAATATTAAGGTTTCAGTACATTTTTTGTTAGAAATTAAGCCCTGATTATTATTTTTTCTATCTGTAATTTATTCATTAGATTTATTTTGGTTTGATTTCATAATGTCAATTATATTGATTTCTGACTTTTCATTTTAGTGTATGCCATGATACCTGCATTCCTCCAGTCAATTCTTCAATCTAACAAGTTATGGCAGTCACTTTGACATCAGTTTATAAATCTTTGGTTCGGAGAAAATACATTCCAGATGAGAGTTTGAATAAATCAGAACTTGAACGTTGCTTAACAACTTTCGATTTAACTTTTCTTGGTAATTTTTTCTCATTTTTGTTTTTATCAATAATAAATATTTTGACTTCAGTTTTTAATTTATTTGTTTTTTCATAACTTACTCTTATGTTGTGTAGTTAATATAATAAATTATGGATATAATTAGAACTCTTTATCAAAGTTAAAATTGGTACATAATTAAAGTGACATTAAAAAAATTTTCTTGCCATTCTCATTAGTAGAAAAGATGAGATGAAAGATGAACATTTAAACCTTCTTTTCTTTTTTGCAGATTCTTTTTCATCAAACTTTTATTTTGCTTCATATTACGTTTAGCTCATTATTACTTAACTAGTATAGTATAACCCCCATCAGAAATGACAGAATGTTGATCTGAGTTTCATTTTCAAAACATTTCATACAAATGAAGAGTTTTATATTGTAGAAAAGTACATTTTAAAAATGACAAATGAGTTCTATAAATAAAAATTATGAGGATAATTTTTGTAATCATTGTTATATCTATAAAATATTTCAACTTACGTCCACTGGAAATTTGATTGCAATGTGAATAAAATTTATATTTCTTACAAAATGTAATTAAAATGTAACACCATGTACTATATATGAAGACCCCAGAAGCCAAGGGGTATAAGTGAAAAAAATGAGTTAAGTGCACAGGGTATCTGGAAATATGCTTTTTTCATTTCAGGTAAAGAAATATAGGTCATTTTCTGATTATTTGGGGAGTTATAAACCACTTTTTTTGAAAAACAAACAATATTGATTAATTATACATTTAAAGACAATTGTACTCTATTTTTTTAAACAATTATTGAAATGAGAGTTCAAAGATTAGAATGCAACAAGCAGATATTTCCTATTTCAATTTAGTCAATTGTTATTGATGTTCCAATTTAACATCAATTATCTTTAAACTCAATTTACTCAAAATCGACATTTTGTCACTTGTACCCCTTGGCTTCTGGGCTCCTCATATATTAATTATATCAATGCAGATAAAATTTCGATTTTTAATTTAATAACATTCCAATGTAATTTTGGAATGAAATTAAAATTGTAATTTAGTAAGAGAAAACGGAAAAATAATTTTCGGTCATATTAAAATGCAATCTCATGACTAAATTACATCTGAAAAAATTATTTTACTTATAATGCAAATATTTTTTTTAAAAATTAAGCAGGTAAATATTAAATTCTTAATAATTAATAAAACTAATTAAAATTCTCATACTCATTTTATTTATATTGAATGAAATTACAAAAGTATTTAACCAAAGCTCTAGCTATATAACTTTAAAAATTCATTGGGTATAAATAAAATTAAAATTATTTTTGCTATTTCTTTCAGAAAATTTTGATTCAGTTTTATCAATTCTTAAGAAATTAGCTTACATCCACTTGAAATTTAATTGGATTGTAAATAAAAATTATGTTTCTTACAAAATGTAAGGATATATATAACATTATACACTATATATATTATTTATATCATTACAGATAAAATTTTGATTTTTAATGTCGTAACATTCAAACATAACTCTGTAGTTAAAGTAAAATTGCAATTTAATAAGAAAATATGAAAAAATAATTTTCAGTCATACAAATGCAATCTCATAATTCAATTACACCTGGGGAAAAAAAAAAAAAAACTCTTTTTACACTACAAAGCTTTTTGTGCTGTAATAGCATACCAAAAAAAAAAAAAAAAAAAAAAAAAGCATATAAGTGTTAAAAAATTAATAAGACTAAATTTAAATTAATATTATATTAATTTTATTTATGTTGAACAAAATTCTAAAATTATATAACCAAAAATTAAAAATGTGACATTGAATTTTATCATTTTGTGCTGTATTTTTCTTAAAAAAAACAAAACAAAACAAAAAAAAACTATATTCTTTTATTTATATCTATTGTCAATAGATGGCTCCAAAATAGTGTTGGTTTATTTATATCTGGTTAACCATTGCTCATAATAGCTTCTTATCAATTAATTTTAATTTAGAATTTAAAACATGATTGATAGTCTTTGTAGGTTTTGAAGAAGGAGGAGAATAGATATGATACACTGCAGATTATGTGCATGTTTTTATATGTTGAACAGTCGCATACTTATGGCATCTAAATACTTATGCCTAACGTGGCATAAAGATTACTCAAAGATGAGGGGAAACCTAGAATCGTCACATGAGCATATTTTATAAACGGATACAAAGAGTTATAATTGTTATTAATAAAAATTTGTAAAATGCCCAATAAAGGCAAGGGATTGTTTGATTGATTAACACTTCAATTTAAAAAATATTTTACTGCCAGATTATTTTTTGTCCCTCAGGTGTCTGTTACAGACATTTCGAGAATTTTCTGCTTCTAGGTTGTCATTTAAAGTAGAATATCATTGCTGAAAAATTTGTATTTTTATCATTGTATAGTTTGATATGAGACAAAATTTAACTTTAGTTAAACAACAAAATGTTATATATATATATCATATTCTCCCGCTTTATCCGGCATGCTGCAAAATTTGAGGAAGACCAGATTTTTTTAATATGAATCCCTGGTCTTTCCTGGCAAGCCAGAAAAAGCGAGAATCTCCGAAAACGATAAAGAATGAGGTTCATTAATTGTATTCAGTAGCAGCGATTTCTGTTGGAGAAGAGAGGTGCAATATAGAGTTTAGTCTCCAATTTTCTAATTATTTATTCCTCCTTTTTACATATTCAAGAGAATACAAGCCTGATTCATGAGTCTCATACTCATACCATTTCACATAAAGCTCTCTTGCCAGCACCATCTTATATTTACAAAGTAGAAATAGATTATCTCATTAATTATTCCATGAACAGAAATATTCTTACTATATACATAATAGGAAAAAATACAATTGTCAAAATATATAAAGAAAGAAATGTGTCCTTACTATGTATCAAAAAATTATTTTACATGATTATTTTATTAAGTAGAAATTTCATACATGAAAATTTTGCTTGATAATAAGATAAGTAAAATCTGATAATTACTTAAGTATAAATGAATATATATAGTAAAACCTCTAAATAACGGACACCTCGGGCAGGGTTGGGTTTCTGACGTCAGAAACTGGTTTTTGACATGACAAGCGTCAAAAAATGGTTTAAACCGTCAAAAACTGGCTTAAACCATCAAAAACATGTAATGTGCTTTAAAACATTTTAAGAACAAGAGGGAAACATTGAATAAGTCTTAATGATTTAAGTAATTTTTTATTTAACATTACTGTAATTTAATAATTGCAATTAAAATTAAATTATTTTAATTGCAATGAAACTTTTTGTATTTCAGAATGTTCAAACAGAAGAAAATGATTTTGTACAGTTAATAATCTGGATCAATTATAAATTTTACCCCGCAGTATCCTATAGCACATAACCAATTTAACACATTTTATTACACCCCAAACGATTTCTGAGTTTAGAGTGTATGAAGCCAAAGTTAGAAATACTCTCTCAATTGATGCTGAGTAAGCACGGCTTGATAGCAAAAGTATTGCTAGCTAAGCAAATTTGGAGGCAGATTCAGCCAAAAAGCTATTGCATCTACTTATACTTTTCCACCAAGTAATGGGGTTAATTGCCCTCCCTGTAGCACTGAAATAAGGATTTGTGATGATCTGGAACGATCTGATTTGCTATCTGTTGACAAAACTTGCTGGTTTTTTTTTGTGATCTGTTGATGAAATTTGCTCTTTTTTGCAATCTTTTGACAATATTTGCCATTTTTTCGCAATCTGTAGACAAACTTTGCCGTTCTTCATGATCTATTGACGAAAATCGGTTTTTTTGCAATCTGTTGACGAAAATTGTCGTTTTTTCACAATCTGTTGACGAAAATTGCCATTTCACAATCTTCTGACGAAATTAGCATTTTTTCTTTGAATGATTGACGAAATTTATTTTTTTTAGAGATCATTCGCCAAAGTTTGCAATATATTTTATGTCCAAATTTTCAGATTTATGACAGATTTTTTTCTTTTTTTCCCTGGAAATGATCGTTTTAATTTTTTGGAAAATTCAGACCAGAATGACCCATAAGAGAGTAAAAGAAAACTGACATACCTACAATATATTATTACATTAAAACAACAACAACAAAAAATCTGCACTTCTCAAAGTTTTTTCTAAATCCTAGGTAATGCTGTAAGTTCACAAAAATAACAGAAAAATTAAAAAGACTAAGAAAAAGGGGGAAAAATGCGCAGCTCATATGAGCATAGTGAATTTTTAATATTACAATACACAACAATAAGCATTATTTTTAGCTCACAGGCTATCATAGCCTGAGAGCTAATGTGCCCGTCCGTTCTGTATGTATGTGCGTAACGCGATAACTCATGATAAAAATATCGGATCCACTTGAAATTTTGTATATAGGTATATCCTGATAAGGCGCTTCCCTGATTAGTTTTTGGAGTTCATTCGATATGTATAAGAGGGGGAACGGGGGGCTCATGCCCCCCGTTAGTTGATATAAATGGGATTTTCATGCAGAATTAAGTTTTCAAAATTTAGATTAGGATCATTCTGATGAGGCGATTCCGTGACTGTTATTAGGTGTTCATTGAATAAGTATAAATAGGGGGAACAGGGGTTCTAATCCCCCCCCCCCCCCCCCCCCCCCCCCCCGTTAGTTGATATAAATGGGATTTTCATGCAGAATTAAGTTTTCGTTCAAAATTTAGATTAGGATCATTCTGATGAGGCGATTCCGTGGCTGTTATTAGGTGTTCATTGAATAAGTATAAATAGGGGGAACAGGGGTTCTAATGCCCCCCCCCCCCCCGTTAGTTGATATAAATGGGATTTTCATGCAGAATTAAGTTTTCGTTCAAAATTTAGATTAGGATCATTCTGATGAGGCGATTCCGTGACTGCTATTAGGTGTTCATTGAATAAGTATAAATAGGGGCAACAGGGGTTCTAATGCCTCCCCCCCTCTTAATTTATATAAATAGGTTTTTCAAGCAGAATTTTCAGATTTCGTTCAAATCTCTGAATCGTTTTGGAAGTTTAATGGTTAAGTATAAAAGAAGGGGATAACTCCTTTTAAATTATATAAATGCTAAATGGGTTTTTATTAAGAATTATCTAATTTGCTCTGAATTTTGGATATAGATTTTTTATATGATAAAGCATGTCTTTGATAGTATAGGAGGTTCAATGATTAAGTATAAAAAAAGAGGAAAGGGGAGAGCTGTTTCCCCTTCTTAATTTTTTTTTTTCGAACGGAATTAACCCTTGAAAATATAAGGCTTTAATGTACAATTAGTATTTGTAGCCTGTGAGCTCAATGCCATCAGTTTAACTGGGCAGTATTCTTTATTAGCTCTCAGGCTATCATAGCCTGAGAGCTTATGTGCCCGTCCGTTCTGTATGTATGTTCGTATGTACGTAACGCGATAACTCATGATAAAAATATCCGATCCACTTGAAATTTTGTATGTAGGTATATCCTGACAAGGCGCTTCCCTGATTAGTTTTTGGAGTTCATTCGATATGTATAAGAGGGGGAACGGGGGGCTCATGCCCCCCGTTAGTTGATATAGATGGGATTTTCATGCAGAATTAAGTTTTCAAAATTTAGATTAGGATCATTCTGATGAGGCGATTCCGTGACTGTTATTAGGTGTTCATTGATTAAGTATAAATAGGGGGAACAGGGGTTCTAATGCCCCCTCCCGTTAGTTGATGTAAATGGGATTTTCATGCAGAATTAAGTTTTCAAAATTTAGATTAGGATCATTCTGATGAGGCGATTCCGTGACTGTTATTAGGTGTTCATTGAATAAGTATAAATAGGGGGAACAGGGGTTCTAATGCCCCCCCCCCCCCCCCCCCGTTAGTTGATATAAATGGGATTTTCATGCAGAATTAAGTTTTCGTTCAAAATTTAGATTAGGATCATTCTGATGAAGCGATTCAGTGACTGTTATTAGTTGTTCATTGAATAAGTATAAATAGGGGGAACAGGGGTTCTAATGCCCCCCCCCCCCCCCCCCCCCCGTTAGTTGATATAAATGGGATTTTCATGCAGAATTAAGTTTTCGTTCAAAATTTAGATTAGGATCATTCTGATGAGGCGATTCCGTGACTGTTATTAGGTGTTCATTGAATAAGTATAAATAGGGGGAACAGGGGTTCTAATGCCCCCCCCCCCCGTTAGTTGATATAAATGGGATTTTCATGCAGAATTAAGTTTTCGTTCAAAATTTAGATTAGGATCATTCTGATGAGGCGATTCTGTGACTGTTATTAGGTGTTCATTGAATAAGTATAAATAGGGGGAACAGGGGCTCTAATGCCCCCCCCCCCCCGTTAGTTGATATAAATGGGATTTTCATGCAGAATTAATTTTCGTTCAAAATTTAGATTAGGATCATTCTGATGAGGCGATTCCGTGACTGTTATTAGGTGTTCATTGAATAAGTATAAATAAGGGGAACAGGGGTTCTAATGTCCCCCCCTTTAATTTATATAAATGGGTTTTTCAAGCAGAATTTTCAGATTTCGTTCAAATCTCTGAATAGTTTTGGAAGTTTAATGGTTAAGTATAAAAGAGGGGGATAACTCTTTTTAAATTATATAAATGCTAAATGGGTTTTTATTAAGAATTATCTAATTTGCTCTGAATTTTGGATATAGATTTTTTATATGATAAAGCATGTCTTTGATAGTATAGGAGGTTCAATGATTAAGTATAAAAAAAGAGAAAAGGGGAGAGCTGTTTCCCCTTCTTAATTTTTTTTTTCGAACGGAATTAACCCTTGAAAATATAAAGCTTTAATGTGCAATTAGTATTTGTAGCCTGTGAGCTCAATGCCTTCAGTTTAACTGGGCAGTATTCTTTATTTATTTCTTAAAATGAAAATTTTTTTTCTAAAATCCAAAATAAATCAGCAGCCCATTCTCCAATAGTGAAACCTTATACTTTATGGCATGCCGGTAAATACAAGTTTTTCCGGCATGCTGGAGAATACGGTATTTTTTAAAGTGTATGATGAAAAATTTTATTTAATACAATTACGTGTTAAAAATCTAGGATTAGTTAAATCTCGATTCGCGTGTCACAATGCAATCAATCTGCCAAGTCAAATCTTGGTGGAAAACATCTAAAAACTCAATTTTAGTGGTTGACTCATGGGTTTACCAATATGTTTTCCTTTTCCTAATCCTCCATGTTTTTATACTTCTGAGTTCTGGAAAGCACAATGGTAAACTTACAAGTCAATTGTTAAAATTAGGTTTTTAAGTATTTTTGACCATGATATGGCATGTCAGACCGATTGCATTTTAATAAGCGAATCAAGATTTAACTAATCCTAGATTTTCATCCATGAACTCGATGAGGTGATTGTCTGTTCTGGCACCTCTCCGTCTGTTAAGTTTTGCATTTTATGCGAATAAATACAATTCTATAATTATTGCTATTCTTGTTGCCATTTTATTATAGTAATTTCACCATCTTTTAGAATTCAAAAGGTACTTTGGTACTTTTATGTCATTTTTTCCAGTGTTTTATTATAAGTCTTAGTGTTATACATAATTTTTATGTTTTATCTAAATCTTATGCAATTATAAACAGGGTTTAAAAAAACCCGTTTTTTTTTTTTTTTTTTTTTTTTTTGAAAAAGCCCAATTCACTGTGCCCACTAGTCTGTTGAAATTTTGCATAATTTTCATTGTTTAAAAAATTGTCTGTTAGTGTCTAAAATATTGATTCATATAATAAAAAAAAGGTGCATGTTTAAAGTGCCACAAACATTTCTGATATATTTTGTTTTATTTTAAAATTGTGTATTAACATGATATTTTTGTGCTTTTAGGTGTAGGAAGTACCCTTGGTCTTGGAATTTACATTTTAGTTGGCCAAATTGCTAGTCAGACAGCTGGTCCTGCTGTTTCCATATCTTATTTTATTGCTGCTGTAGCTTCAGTATTTTCTGGTATGCATATAGACAATGTTTAATTATAATTAAAAATGAGAATATACTCTACACAGTCAAAAGGCATCAAACACTTTCAATTTTAGGCACATTTGTCAAATATATGTTTAACCTGATATTTTCCAGTGAAAGTTTGATCACTAAGACTGTTAGAAGACACCATTAAATTTAATTAAAACAATATTTTCGATCACCTTGAAAATTAAAATGTTCAAATAATTTATATGTACCTGTAGCATATAATTATATGGATCTTACACAACATTTTTGTAAGAATAGCATTTTATTTATGGAAAAATAAGATTCTTTTAAAAAATTTAAGAAATTCCTGCCCCCCCCCCCTTTTTTTTTTCCGTCAGAACACTCAGACTTTTCAACCATGTTTAATGCCACATGAACTAAACTTAAAAAAATAGAGCAAAAGCAATATATTACTTTTTATTGGGAAAAAAATTAAATATTTGTTAAAATATGAGTATACAGTAGTGTAAGGAAAAAAAAAAAAGCAGATACATTAAAATCTAAATAAGGCAACAGAATAAAATGTTTAATCAGTTTTGTCAGATCGGTAAATTTATACATATGTAGTAGGTGAATTAGATGTTTTTAATACATTGGTCGAAGATTGAATTTGGTGATTAGTTCTTTTTTCTTTGTAATGGTTTTCTTTTATGATAATGCAGCTGGTATGTTTACCATGCATGCAAAGTACGAAAGAGTTAATTTAGCTGTTTGTACAAAATGAGTTAAAGTAATTGTTCATTCTTTCAATTATCAATGTCAGTGTAAAAGTGTTATGTGTAGAATGGGCTGTCTTAAGAGTTGTCTATAAAATCATGTATCCAAATAAATTGATTACTTCTTATGAATTTTCAAACTTTCACAATCAACTCTAATAGTTATATTATAGTTCAATTCAATAAATATGAGATGGTGAGAAGTCATCACATGCAGTGTTTTAATATGCGATGGTACTGTGCTGGTCATATGAAGCAAAGCATGAATTCTGTTATGTATTACTAGTAATCGATAATGTAATTAATTTAAATTAGCAGAGAGCATTAATAATAAAAGCATTTATATTAAACATTCCTGACCTCAAGTAAAGAGTTTTAATAAGTTAATCTGTTTAAAATAGAATTAAATTATTGTATGAAATTAATCCCAATGACAGAGAGCGACAAACTTTTAAAATTTCATAATTGGTTTGCAAATTTTGCATATAGTTTTAATGAAGGAATAATGCATTAAACTAAGAATTTTTTACCATTTTATTTAAAATATGGTAAGCAAAATGCAACCTCATTAATTTTGCTAATATTTTTTCGGCATTTATTTTCTTGTAGGATTGCTAAAACAGGAAATATAAGCAGAATCATATAATCACCAATAAAGATGCTTTTAAAAACCTCCAGGAGCTTCAGAGGTGATTTGTTCTTTCTTGAAATTGGGAATGTTTGGCTTTTTTTAAATAGGTTTTCCAAAATTTTAATCAGGATAATTTCCAATTAATATTTTGACCAGTGTATCAACCTTAAAAATGTACGCTAAGTTTTTTTTTTTTTTTTCTATCGTTTTACAAGATTGTAATAGATTCACATACCACACACTACCTTCAGACATGCCACAGACTCAGCCAAAAAAAAGCTGAACTTTCATGGCCTCATGCACGAAAAGAACTGAGTATTTTCCACAGCCTTTCAATTGGAAATTAGAGGATTTTATCCACCAATCTTTGACGAATTTTACCTCTTTTTTTTTTTTAGCGTCATCCTTTTAAAAAAGTTAGCATTTTTGAAATAATATAATTGTAAGTAAACATGCTCATTTTGGAAAGGAGTGTTGCTTACTATGTGAAAAAATATATATATATATATCTTTTGAATGTTCTAGTGAGTGAGAGGGTTAAAATGGTTTAAACTTCAATGCTAGAACAGAATTACCCATAAAAATAATGCATCAAAGACTGGATGTTGTATAATATGTATGTCTGCTTACAAAATACGTTTTAGTGCATGCAACATTAATAATGTACAGTCAAAAGTTCTGTAATCTGCACAAGTTAGGGCCAAAGGTTGTGTCGATTATGAAATATTGCAGATTATAGAGCATTATGGATTATGCGTCATTTTATTATTCCTAGATGGTGTTTTAATTCTATAATCAGTATAATATGAAAACTAAAAATTAATTTAATAGGCTAGCTCAAAAAATGCCTTTTTTAAAAGTTATTTTATTAAAAGATTTATGTGCATTTAAATAAAAATAATTACATAGGTTCTGCAATACAGTTTGTTTTTAATGTTAATAAAATAAAAAAAGTTATATTTAAAAAAAATGTTTTATTATGATTATTATTATTTTTATTTTTTATTAGTTGTTTAAATAATCTTTCCTTTTTGGATCACTAATTTGTAAATTTTTAACTGTTTATTTCATTGTTTACATTCATAATGTAACACGAATTATAGAAAATTGCAGATTATGGGTGTGCGAATTATAGAACTTAGACAGTATAGAGAACATAAAAAAAGGTAATAAATAAACATGTAGTTTATGGATTTATGAGGATTTTCACATAAAATAAAGCCAAATAATTATGTAAAACCTGCTTTTTATAAATTAATTTGCACTAATATGGTGTAGCACTCATTTTTTTCTTTTTTTTTGGCTCTAACTAAAGTAGAGGTATGTTTGACAAAAATAATTATTTAATTTTACTAGCAGTGATAGAAATTGGGAGATAAAAGGCAGGCGTCAAATGACGATTACTGTAAAAACCTTAGGCGTCAAAATAAGATTTTTAGTTGCAGTTTCTAAAATTCATATTAATATTACTGTAATACTGCATATAATTTCGGAGTGATTTGGAGTAAAAGTATAATTTTGAAATTCGCATCAAATTTTCTTTAAGGTTACCACAGAGACAAGAAAAAAATCCACTCCCAATATTTTGTAATTTTTTTTGGGGGGGGGGGGGGGATCGCGCCACTTTTACGAATTTTGAGTTTTTTGCTATCTTTTGGCCAAATCTGCCGTTTTCTCGCAATCTTTCGACGAAATTTGCAGCTCTTTTTGCGATATTTCGATGCAACTGCCTGTTTTTTTCCGTGATCTTTTGACGAAACTTGCCGGTTTTTTCGCGATTGTTTTAAATATTTTGCCTTTTTCGCGATCTTTTGCCAAACTTTGTCGTGTTTTTTCGCAATCATTTGGCGAAACTTGCCATTTTTTCGATCTTTTGGCAAGCTTTGCCATGTTTTTTTGCGATTTGTTGACGAAATTGGCAGTATTATTTCGCAATCTTTTGACAAAATTTGTTGTTTTCTGCAGGGCTGGGAACACCCCCCCCCCCGCTATATATGTGTTTTTTTCGCAACCCGTTGGCAAAAATTACTGATTATTTGGGATTCCTTGAAGAAATTTGCATTTTTTCGCGAGCCTTTGATGGAATTAACAGATTTTATTGCGATCCTATGACAAGATTCTTATTTTTTCTGTAATTCTTTGACAAAAATAGCTTTTTTTTTTAAAGATTCTGTGACAAAATTAAGATTTGTTTTCACGATCCTTCATAGAAAATTGCATTTTTTTGCGATTCTATAACAAAGTTCATCATTTTCCCCAGATTTTTTTGACAAAATTAACTTTTTTTGCGATTATTTTATGGAATTCGCATTTTTCTTGCGATTTTTTGATGAAATTTGCATCTCTATTCGCAATACTTTGTAGAAATTTGCCTTTTTTACGCTATCGTATAAAAAACTTTTACTTTTTTGTTACTTTTTGAAAAAAAAAATCGTTTTTTTCTCCCATTTTTTGCCAAAAGTGGTGATTTCTTATACGAGCAATTGATGAAATTTTTTTTTTGCGACTATTTCTCGAAATTCGCGATGTTTTTTTAGTTCTGATTTTTCAGACTAGACCATTTTTTTAAAATTTTTAGAGCTGAATGTCTAATAAAATTTTTAAAAAGCTAGGCGTCAAATTTGGCGACCAAGAATAATTTTCTAGTCGTCAAATTCAATTTTTTTAGTTGCATTTGACGACTAACGACTGCTAATTTCTAACACTGTTTACTAGTGCTTTTAAATGTAACTATGGTCAGTTAGGTATGATTAATATATTTTTTAAAAATCTCATTTACATTATTTAACTGTTTTTATTTAGTTGTGACTAGTGATTTAATTTAATATATAGAGTAATGTTTGGATTTTAGCTCTCTGCTATGCTGAATTTGGTGCAAGAGTGCCCAAAGCTGGATCTGCTTATGTATACAGCTATGTTACCGTTGGAGAATTCATGGCTTTCATAATTGGCTGGAATCTTATACTGGAATATGTCATTGGTAAATGTAACTTTTATTGTTTTCATTTTTGTTGTTGTATATTTTCTTTTTTAGTTTCAGAAAAGACTTATGTGATTATACCTCCTATAAATTACTCTGCTTTTTAAATTAAAGTGTTAGTTACGATAATTTTGTAAATTTTTTCATTTCAATAAATTTAGTTTATGTTCATAAGCACTGGCTTAAATATATTTTAAACTTTGAAATACTTGCTATAAATAGCATAGCCCAGCCAATCATATTTAAAATAAGAAACTTTGACTATGGATATTTTGTAACCTTGAAATTTTTTCCACCTTTCTTTTTAGTGATGTGTCTTTCAGTGGCTAGTATGTTAGGATGCTTCAAAAGTGAAATAACCAGACTGGGTGTAGAATTTTTAGAAAATACTACTAACCAGGCAGATGCAATGTATGGCTGACAGACTATGTGATTGAAGAATTATTCATTACCATTTTCATAGCAATAGATACACCAGAAGTGATATATGAATTTTTATCTCACAGGAACTTCAGGATTAAATAGAAGATCTAGTGTTAAATATCCTCAGCTCTTTTACTGTGAACTTATTCACTTGACTTGCCAAATAATGCATTCATCAAAAGCAAATATTTTGTTATGTGTTTTTATATTTGTTATATTTTATTGTTTTTTATGCCCAAAGAATTTTTATCTTTTTTGCTTTCTAAAACCAGTATGTGCATACTACATTTAGATTCAACATAAAAAAAGATTGACTCTACTAAATATAATTCCTGTAATGTGCACAAGTAGAACATTTTAATTCTCTATCCTTTATCTGATAGACTTATTACAAGAGGTAGAGTACTTTTATTATGTATGAGGTCAAGCATAGTTCTTTTTAACCTCTTTTATACTAAATCCAAATGAATACATGCATGAATCTGATTTTAAGAAGCAAAAGAGGAATAAATATGTAAGTCTTGTGTCAAAATAATTTTATTGATGTGAGCCCAAAGGTAAAAAAGGGTGCTGGATTGCACCTAGGGGTTGGAAGTCAGACTTCTGCAGCAGAGGATGTTCAGTAAAGCCCCAATAGATGACAGCACCAAATATTGCCATCTCCTCAATTTCGATATGTCACTAAAAGGGAGGGAAAGTTTCTCCAGAGATCAATATCTATGGTAACTGCTACAACCGATCACAGGACTTTCAGAACCTCTTTATTTAGCGAGTGTGTACACTGCACACACTCAGTGGGTCTTTGGTATTGTCGAGCATCAAACCCGGGAACTTTCAGTCTGGAGTTCGGTGCTATGACCACTAGGCTACCACGACTTGTCAAAATAGTAATATAAAAATATATTACAAAATATTTGTGTATTATATATGAAATTTTATGATAATGACAAAAATGATAGTGTGGAGAAAAAACAAACCTACATAAATTTTACTGCTATGAAAAACTTTTCTAATTTTTTTTCCTGTGATCTTTTAATGGAATACTAACTTAATATTATGTACTTTGCTTACTTATATGACATATATTTTGTAATATATTTCATTAAAATTAATTAAAAATTAATAAAATGCAGTTAAAAAGAAAATTAAACTAGTATAAACTGAGACAGGATTCTTCCTCTTCCCCCACCTCCCCTTAACAAAAAAAAAAAAAAAAAAAAAAAAAAAAAAAAAAAAAACACTTTTTAAACATTTTATAATGAGGTCATCAATATGTAGATGCTCAGAAATTTAGACACATCTATAATTATGTGTCACATTGCTCAATGGGTTTGTGAATACATAAGAAATAGCTCTGTTCCACTGTGTATCAGGTGTGCTGTGGAGTGAGACAAATGCTAATGTTATTTCCAAGCTATTTTTTCCTGTTTCTTTGCATGTATGTCAATAAATTTAGTATGCAAGATGCTCTTAATGAGCAGTATGTTCCATGTAGGCAGTAGTGATCACAGTTGGTAAATATAATTATATTTTTGAAAATATCAGGTATTTTTTACATATCTCTGATATTTTCAAAATAATCAATGTATCCATTATTATAAATATTTTCAGACTAAATATAAAATAATAGCTAAAACAAATTACATTTAGCATTAAAATGTAATAAAATGATTTCTTTAATTCCTTCTTCAACTTTCTCTTCTCCCATCACTTATATAACAAAACTGAAATTCTGCTAATTGTAGGCATACAGAATTTCTTTTTTACACTCACAAAAAACAAACTATAAAAATTATTATCAAGTATCTAGAAAATTTTGTTGTGTATAGCAAAATTTTGAGTAGAAAGTAATTTGTTTTTATTGAATAATTTGAATATAAATGTAAGCTTGTCTTTTTTTTTCCTTTCCTGAATTTGTCATGTTGTTTAAACTTACTGAATCAAAAAAGATGTGAAGCTTATCTAAATTAAGCAGTTAATTTTCCATTAACTATTATAAGTAGTAAATATGGTCTCATATAATTATTGATTCTACATTTAAAAAGTTCAGTTTCAAATGTAAAATTTGAGGGAGGAAAAAAAAGTGGGCTTAAAAAAGGTAATTTTTACAGCAAAAGTTCTGTGTGCACTGAACAGCAGAATTAATATCAGTTAAAAAATTCATTTACACTTGTACAAACAAAAAATATTTAAAAAAAAGTCACACACAATAGTTTATAAATAAATATCAGGTATGTATCATTATACATATCAAGATATACAGGGTGTCCACTCTCAGTTGTGGCCAATGGCTAATTCCTTAACTGTTAGTCATTGAATATAGTTCCAATCACAAAAATATTTTAAATGAGGTAAAGAAATATTTTAAAATCAATTTGGGTGGATAAAAACATTTCTTAAAAAATAACAAAATTTATTTGTATGTTTCTCCAGTCTTATAAGTTATATTTAGTAAAAAATTTTCTGTTACCACTGACAAGTATGACAAAAGAGTTTTGTTATTCTACAATTAAAATTGACTGAAAAACAGTTGTTTAAAGTTGAGCATATTTTCTGTTGTAAATTAGGGATCATTCAACAATTTAGTAGAAATATAATTTCGACAGAAGTTTTTTTTTTTTTTTTTTTTTTTTTTTTTAAAGGTTGAAAATAAAATTAAAATTGGAATATTGAATCATTTAAAAATAATAATGCAAAATATACAATTTTTAATAACCATATAAGAAAAATATATATATAATTTTTGTTTAAATAAAATGATGAAAATTAATAGCTCATTTCTTTACAAAATGATGCATATTTTAAAATGTTATCAGGTTACATTAGCCTGCAAAAGATGAGTTAGGTATTGTTTTTCTTTAGCTTTTGATAATTGATTCTTATGTATTCTTTTCTACTAAACCCAAAATTGACTTTCAATTTTTACCTTAATGTAAATATTTTTGTCAAATAGTAAATTATAAAGCTGACTATAAAAAAATATGTTACTGTTGTGTTTTTAACTTATGATAATTGATTTTTATGTTGTTGAATTGCAGAATGACCTTCAGTTTTAACCATCAAGTCAAGATTTGTCATAAATTTTAAAATTAAAATTTTACCTCTTCACCCATCTTATCAGGCCCCTCAGCTTATAGCTCTAAGAAATTGAAAAAAAAATTGAATAAATCATTGAATTAAATTGAATAAAAGAGTTTTATATTTGTTTTATACAATGAGATTTATGCTATATTTTAATTTTCATATTTACAATTTGTAAAAAAGTTTTAATGTGATGATTAAAAATTAAAGTCATTTTCAGATTTGGTGCTGAAAAAGTTCATAATCAATTATCTAACATTAAAAACATAGACATCCCCTTTATCTTATAATATCCAATTTTTGTCATTTTTTAAAAATTTTAACAATTTATCATTTGGGAAAAATCCTGACTTGATTGTTAACAATTAAGTTAATTTCCAGATTCACCGATAAAAAAAATACACAATAGTTAAAAAATACAACTATTAGTATTGTGTTATCTTATCTAAAATTTTTTCTGTTGGTAATCCCTCAAAAATTTTTTGTGTTATCCTGTAAAGTAAGTTTAAATGCATGGTAACAGCCCAAAATCATAACAATATTAGATTGTCATCATATATATGCTAATATGTAAAATTTAATATTGATTGGATATTTGAAAGTGTGTTAAAGTTTGAGTACAAATTTTGAACTTCAAAAATATTCATACGATCATTGAAATGAAATAAAAACAATTTTTTCTAAAAGAAATCATGAAAAGAAACAGTTTCAAATCTTTACAAAATAAGATATATGTTAAAATGCATTTATTTTAGCCTATCTAAAATTTAATAAAAGATAACTCAATTGCAAAATTTGTACGATTTTTTTCATAGTGCAGATACACATGCAATTAGTTCTTTAAATACTTTAAGCACTTGGTGTCAAAAGCAAGCAGAACTCATTTGTGTTCATTTGCAGAAAAGTGGTATAATAAGTCATGCATTTTTAAAGTTTCATAACTCAATCAGTTTTAATGTTATATGAACAAGACTTTGTTTCTCTTACTTGTCAGTGTAACAGGAAAATTTATTAAATATAACTTATAAGATCAGAAAAATTTATAAAAATTTAAATTTCGTAATTTTTTAGGAAATGTTTTTATTGACTCAAATCGCTTTTAAAATATTTCTTTACCTTATTTATAATTTTGTAATTGGAACTCTATGTCCATGACTAACGGCTTAGGAATTAGCCATTGGCCTCCATTGAGATTGGATATACTGTATATCCATTGATCCATCATAAACACTGGTAACAACAGATGAAACAATGCTTTAACCATCAGAATTTAATCATTTGCGTTAAGCTCTTAATATTTTTTCAAAACACCATCACATTGTGTTTGGTTCTCTCCTGTGTGTTTTACACGTGTCAGGTATTAAATTTAATGATTTTTTTGTGTTAACTTCTTAACAATAAGTAATTTATTTGTTTTCTTATAGGTACAGCATCTGTTGCAAGAGGGTATAGTGGTTATATAGATTCCTTATTTGGAGGTGTTATAGCTGGTAACTTAAACAAAACTATGCACATTCACCTTAGTGGCATGTCCGATTATCCAGACTTTTTAGCATTTGGTATCACATTGCTATTGGCTAGTAAGCATGATTTATCTTACTAATTTAGTTTTAATTGATAGCCATTATTTTATTCCTTCAATTTCTACATAGGATCAACCATACTAATTTTCATTTTTTTAAACTTAAGTTCTTTAGTCTCTAAATTAGATATAAGTTCACAGTTTTAATATTTTTGCCTTTTTATTTGGTTATATATATTTTATTTATTGCATTGCATTATATATACATATATTGCATTGCATTTTAGACATTGAAATAATAACTCATTGGTATTTTTCATACACAAGACTATTAAAACTATTACACTAATGAAGGTACTACTTGGTTATCCCGTCAACCATTTTTGCCAAACAAATAGCTAAGTTATACATGTTAACATAATTAATATTTTAAATAACAAAAAAACAAATAAATTAGTAAAAAATAAAATAAAAATGTAAATTAAAAGTGGAATTAAAAACCAATTGATGACGTTTTAACCCTTTAATTCCCATGCTAGAACACGTTCTAGAAATTATGTAGTTCATTTCATACCAGAAAAATTCAATGGCTAATTTCGTTTTTTTTAAATACGGGATGTTCTGTTATTGATTAAAGCAAATATTGTTGTTTTAATTTTCTGGTGGGAACTGAAATATACGAATTAAAATATCTCGGGCGGTTTGGGATCCAAAGGGTTAAACATGTGTACCATGCTTAATGTCATTGAATGTGAAATTCACAATCATCCATTATTGGCATTTAATCTTTTAGTTTGGCGATTTAAACTTAACTCTGAATCGATCAAAAGAAATTTTGGTCGATGGGATAACCAAGTAGTATTTTAATGAAAAACCTTGAAAAAAGTCTGCACTTACTAGGCTATGACACCTAATAGTAAAATAATATTCTGAGTATGGCTGTTAAAATTTTACTTGTATTAGCCAGTGTGGTGAGTGGCTTATTCATTGATAACCTGTATTTATAAATTACAAAATCAAAACTGTTCTTCACATTTAGAATTTTTCTGCTTGTGAATATGAATGTAAAAAGAAAGTTTAAATAGCTTTTCTATATCCTTTAAATGTAAAATAGTACCAATGTGAGAGAGAAAATGTAACAAAATTACGTTTTAAATTAAAGGAATTGACATTTTTAACTCTAATCCACACAGTTCCAAGTGACATGGGTTGTCAGCCACAAATCACATAAAATCAGTTCATAACTTAACTCTGATGATTTTATGGTGGTTGAATGCAATAGATATTTATTCTCCAGCTTAAACCTATGAAATGCAAAGGGAGGGGGGAGGATTTGTGACTCTGCATATAAAAGATGATTTCTTTCCTAAGTACATAACTGTTAACCTGTAAGATTTAACTATACAATATGAGGTTTTTGATTCTAAATGTACAGGTAATTGGTAAAACTGTATAGTTTTTCTTTTTCTTTTCTTTCTTTCTTTTTTTTTTTTTTTTTAAATTACGAAGGAATTTTAAAGAACAATTGTTTTTAAGCGTATTTTAAAAATATATCACAAAAATTATACATTTCTCAAAATTGACTTGTTGACAAGTATGTTAATATTTGTAAATGAAATTTTTATCATATAATAAGCATATTTTGGTACAGTTTTCTTTAACAAACACCATAAACTATGAAAAATTTTCTATGAAACCTATTTCTCTGATTTATAGTTGGTGAATTTTTTTTAATTTCTTTATTTAACTATTGCGTGAAAATGAAACTTGCCAACCGCATTTAATGATTGGATATTTTTATTCATGCAAAGCTGCATAGTCACCTTTACAAATCATGGTGAGCACAAAATCTAACCAACATCAGAGTGTTTCTAGTCAAGCATACATGGAAAGTTTGAAAATTATAAAAAGTATTTGGTCATAACGACAAGTGTTGATTAGATATCAACAGCTTTATTAATTTTGCAAAGAAGCCTAAACTTGTCCATGGCTGTTATTTTTCAAGAATTATAGTACAATTTAAAAATTCATCTTGCAGAAATGCATTAAAAACTGTATTGTTAAGTAATAGGAAAATGATTTAAAGTCTTAAATATTTTTTATTCATGTCTGTTGATTTCTTTCTTTTCTAGTAATCCTTTCTATTGGTGTTAGAGAATCCTCAAGTTTCAACAATGTGTGTACTGTCCTCAATCTGTTTGTTGTGACATATGCAGTTATAACAGGTTGCTTCAAAGCTGATATTAACAACTGGAAATTAAAAGAGTCTGAAGTTCCTCATGATAAAACACCTGGAGGTATTGATGCAGGTTCAGGAGGATTTTTCCCATATGGTTTTCATGGAGTTGTTTCTGGAGCAGCAACTTGTTTCTATGGTTATGTAGGGTTTGACTGCATTGCAACAACAGGTAAGTTGAAAAGTAATTTTTTAATTTTTTTTTCATGTTATCCCCAAAGCAGAATATTTTGTAATGTTCTGCAATGAAATTTAGTTGACCAACAATGTTCTGTGGGCATGTTCTGGCACTAATCATGTTTTTTCATCTCTTTGACGAAATTTGTGGTTTTTCACAATATTTTGACAAAAGTTGCCGTTTTTACATGATCTTTTGACGAAATTGGCATTTATTACGTTATCTTTTGGCAAAATTTGCAGTTATTACATATGATCTTTTGACGAAATTTGCTGGTTTTTCCTAATCTTTTGATAAAATTTGCATTTTTTGTGATATTTTGACAAAATTAGAGGGTTTTTTTCTGTGATCGTTTGATGAAATTTTCCGTTTTTTCGTGATTTTTTCATGAAATTTGTCATCTTTTTGCGATTTTTTGACGAAATTTGCCGTTTTTCACTATCTTTTGACAAAATTTGCATTTCTTTGCAATCATTTGACGAAAGTTTTTTTTTTTTTTTTTTGGCAAGCCTTTGACGAAAGTTCTTTGCAATCCTTTGCAAATTATGGGGGTTTTTGCAATCTTTTGACATAATTTTCAGTTTTTTCCGTGATCCTTTGACAAAATTGATGATTTCTTTGCCCATTGATAAAATTGCAATTCCTTAAGGGAGTTTGCCACTTTTTCACAAATACTTAACTGAATTTGATATTTTTTCATGATTCTTTGACAAAATTTGTCATTTTTCATAATCCGTTGATGAAATTTGCCGTTTTTTCACGATCATTTGACAAAATTTGCTGTTTCTTTGCAATCCTTTGACGAAATTTGCGTTTCTTTGTGATCCTATAACAAAAGTTCTTTTTTTTTTTTTTTTTTTTTTTCAGTCTTTTTACAAAATTTCTGTTTTTTCCTCAATCTCCTACAAAATTGGCAATTTTTTGCACATTGATGAAATTGATTTATTTCGGTGATCGTTTGTTGAAATTCACGGTATATTTTATGTTTGAAATTTTCAGATTAATGATCGATTTTTTTAAAAATTTTTGAAACTGACTGCCTTAATTTTTCGGAAAAATCAGAACCCCTGTGAATTTTTCAATTTTTCCTTCGATTGAAATGTGAATTTTTTAACTGATTATTTGAAATGTTCTTGCAGAGTGGCTTGTTGTTCTGCGATGTACATCATACTTTTGAGCACATTCTGCTTTAGGGCATGTTATGAATGACAGTACTTCTTTTTATTTTCTGAATATAATAGTTTAAAGGAAGTCTATGATTTGTATGTGTGAGTAAGCATAACTACCAAACAGTACTTCTGAATGAACTTTATCATAAAAAAGCTATTTTTATTTTTATTAATTTTCCTTTTGTATCTACAAAATTTTTTTTAGTGACCTCTCTAAAAAAATTTTTAAGCTTTGGTTCAAATTCTTTTGATATATTAGTAGTAACAAAAGTTTGTTTTATACATTCTGTAATTCTCTTCCAAGATACTCTTTTAATATTATACTTTAATTATATAAAAAATGAAATTTAGCATCATTTAAACTGTCAAATTCATTATCAAGTAATCATAATCTTCCAGTAGATTTTGAAAGAGTCAGTAATTTCATTCTTTATCATCAATGCTTTTTCCTAAATCTTCCACACTTCTATAACTTTTCTCTTTTCTGAAGTGTCACAATATTTAAAGGCAATTCTTTGTCTAAGTTAAATATTAAAATTTTAAATGTACACAGGCAAAAAGTCTTAGTTTCTACTAGGAATTTATACTTCAAATTTCAAGGTGTTAAAAATTATTGAAGGGTCATTAAAATGCTTAATGGAGAGTTCAATTTCATAACTAGAGTAAGTTTTCAATACAACCAGCACATTTCTGGCAACTCTTCAAACATTTAAGCATGTTGAGTGTTGTTAAAAACTTTCCTCTTTTGGCCAATTTTTACCCTTTTTTAATCCGTACTATAAGGCCTTCTGATTATAGAGTTTTTCTTATTTATATGGTCATCTGCAGTATTTATATTATCGCTGTTTAAAAACAATTGGAGGTTAGATATTATTACATTTTCCATTTAAAGTTTACTTTCAATAAAAAAAAATTTTCTTTCTAAATTCACAGTCAATGCATAACTGTTTGCCCATAACCTCTGCACATATGCATGGCTACACATGAAGCAGTAAATAACGAGTAATGGATACAAGTAGATGGTTGGTTTAGGTTACAAGAACATTTCCAGCCCTCCATTTAGAAAAGTATCATAGCTTCTTTTTTGAGGGTAGTTCACATCTTTGAATAAGCAATTTTTATATTAAAAGCTGTTTCCAAATGGCTACTTTTCTATGCCTTTATCAAAAAATAGAAAATTTTAATCAATCAAACTTATTCTGAATAAGTTCACTTGTAAATTTATAGCACCTGAAATGAAGAATTACTTCATGTATATATCAAAAATTACCTATTTTGAATTTAAGTAGAACTTCAATGAGTCTGAAAAATTATCATTGTTGAACACAGAAAACAAAATATTCTATTTGTAATAGCTGTATATAGTTATTGAACTCTGTGATAGGAAAGTAAACTGAAGATCATAAGTGTTCTTCACAATAGAATTTATTTATAGTGAATATATAAAAAATTATGTAAGATACAGTAATTAAGGACTAATATTTCTCTGCAAACAAAAACATAATTTTGAGAGTTTTCAACTAATATTGTCTTAACAGTTCAATTTTTTAGCTTAACATCACATTTTTAACCTTTTGAATATAAATAATTTCTCTAGACTCTTAAAATATTAAATTAATTAAGTATACATATTCTTTGAGATTTCAACAGAAGCCATAAACAACACAAACAGTGCTGGTATTGCTAGGTTTTGAAAAACTAGCAATGATTGTCAGCATATAGATACTAGCTAATTTCAATCAACAAATTAATTTATACTGTAAATCAGTGATCATAATTTTGTCTGTTGAAATTTAATTTTCCTAAATGTTTAATAAAATTTAGTAGATGCATGAAGAATGTTTAAAAGGATAAGGCAATTTATTTTTAAAAACTTACCTAGATTAAATAAATTTACATACCTGATGTCTTTGAAATGGTCCATTGGCCTGTTGCAAAATGGATTATATCAATTGGAGCTCTTGCAAAAATCATGAATTCTGATTGCAACTAAAATGGCTGAATATGAGCTACCTCAGCTGAAGAACTAAACTTATTAGCTCTTTTAATCAAAACAAATGGTTGAATTAGCATGCATCCTGGAAACAAGCAAATAAGTAAAATGAATTTAGAAAATAAAATGTTGGAGGTCCAGAAAAGTAATAGAACATAAAAATAACTGAAAAAAAAAAAAAAAAAAAGTGAGAAACAAATAACACACATCCAATAAAAAAAGGCTGCTGTAAATAATAAATATTCAGTGATTTATTTTTCTACTAATGCCTAGCATGTCACTAACAGGAAAGTATTGTTTTTAATAAACTTCAAAACTTTATTTGAATACTTTTTTTCATATTAAAATGCTTTTTGTTGTTATTAGTGAGCAGTATAAAAAAGAATATATTAAATGTAAGGATTCTATCAGAGTTTTCAATAAAATAAAATATAATAAAAAAATTTATTGATATTCTTTAACTTTGGAAACCTTGATTTGATATGTAAGGTAGTTTATGTAATGATCGTGCAAATCTTATATATTTTTAATAATACCGAAGAAAAGTTTTAGAAGGTCAAAATTTTCATTAATTCATAATGTCTGGCCGAAAGTGTTAATCCAGAACTCTGCAGTTTACTTATATATCAATTTCATGACTGTTCAATATATTTAATCTTTATTCTGAATATATTAATTTTCAGGTGAAGAAGCTAAAAATCCCCAAAGGGCGATTCCTATTGCCATTGTGACATCTCTCTTCATTGTCTTCCTGGCTTATTTTAGTGTTTCTATAGTTCAGACTCTGATATGGCCTTACTATTTGCAGAATGTGCCTGCACCATTACCATATGTCTTTGAAATGGTCCATTGGCCTGTTGCAAAATGGATTATATCAATTGGAGCTCTTGCAGGACTGTCTACCAGGTGAGATTCAGACATTATTATTACTCTAAGAATATACTATCCTTGAAACTAATTTTCCTGTTTTTTTTTTTTTTTAACTTTTAAAATTTTTTAATACATTGAATAAACCATACATTTAATTCATTATTCTGCACAAGCTAATTCATTCAGAGCCATATCATCATGTTTTCATGAATGAATTACACCTTTTAAAGTTCACACATATTTTGGAGGAGAGATCGTTTATAGATCTTTTTCATGCTGCATTAAAAAAGAAAAGAAGAAAATAAAAGGATTTATAAAGTCTGGTTATTTCATACTGTGACAGGAATAATATTTTTCTGTATTTTAATAAATTTCTGCTTAAGAAAAAAAAAAAAAAAAAAAAAAAAAAAATCATTGAAATTTTTTTTTCTTACAAGATTTTGTTTTTCTTTTCTGTCTGAAATTTTCATTTTGCTTCCCCCCTCACTTCAAGGGTAATTTAAAAACCTTAAAGCTCTCATTTTTAATTTTTGTTTCTGTGCTATTTGTTATTTTGTATTTATAATAAATATCAACAATCTAAATTCCCCCTCTCCCCAAGAAGGAGAAGTTTCTAGACAGTAATTAAGACCAGGGTTGGAAAAAAAAAATCATGATTTAAAAAAAAATAAAAAATAAAAAAAAATCAGATTTGATTTAAATCAGATTTTTTTTATTTGAATCGGATTTATTTGATTTTTTTAGAATTCCATTTTTAATTATTGTGTTTTTGTGTTTTTACAATATATGAAGCATATCAAATGAAAATAAAATTTTGAATTGCTTAAAAGGCGCAAATGCCAACCTAGTGAAAAAGATTCCATGCCGGGAATCGAACCCGGGCAATTCAAAATTTGATATATGTTATATTCAAGGTGAATTTTCTCTCTGGGAAAAATTTCCACGCATTAATATATGAAGCAGTTTTTTATAAAAATAACTAAAAAAAGAATAAATAATATTTATAATCTATAAAAATAATAAGAAATAATTATATAGTTCAGTAAATACTACAATTCTAGTTACTGATTGGTACTAAAAGTTAAACATCTAGGCTTTAATCTAAAGCCATTCTATAATTTTCAATTGATTTGTGCACACTTAATAAGAAATAAACTTTAATAGGTTGTACATTAATAGAAAATGGTAAAGTTAAAAAAACACATTAAATATTCATTTGATGCAAGCTATTTATTAAGGGATAAAAATCACAATTAAATCAGTAGTTTTTAAGCAAATAGAAATAAATCAGGGATTTAGTTGTTTGAACAAAAACACTAATTTAGAAGCTTTCTTCACTTCTAATTTATTACAAAGGCTTGAATGAACTAATCCAAAAGAAGAAAATTGCCTTTCTGGTCCAGCAGATGAAGCCATGACTGTTGTTATTTGGTAAATAAATTCAATTTCAATTTCGCTGATAATCTCTTTACCTCCCATTATATAAAAGGATTTCCACCAATCATAATCTGTCATAATATCTGAAACTTTTTTCTCAAGCAATGGTAATTTTTGGAATGGGCCATTTTTTGCTTGAAAATGTGCTACAGTGGTGAGAAGATTTGGACAATTTTCTTTAATGAATACCAAATCTTCATTATTTTCCTCTACACTAAGTAAAAGTTTCATTTCAATTTAAAACAGAGGGACATAATAAAACTCCAGCAAAATAAGCCATTAATATTTTGTTCATATTTTGCTTTAAATTTTGTAATTCTATCTCAGACTTGACAAGTTCTGGAAGTTAAAAATCAGGAGATTTTATTTCAGAAATCAGGAAATATTTTTGTCAATGAAAACTTGTTAATTTTTTGATGTAAACATCTTTAGTAAAAGTTTAAGTTTCAATATTGCTTAGTTATTACTGAAGATTAAAAAGAAATCTATCATTATTACTCAAATAAGGAAAGTATGTATTCCTTACAAGTAGAACACATTTAAGAATATTATGTTTAGGATGTTTTAACACATTTTTCATTTGACTAAATATTATAAAAAGAGGGATGTTTTGTTACTCATTAACTCATATAAAACTATAGTAAAAATCGTAAATAAGTCTTAATAGAGACTAATTACACTGATAAACAAGGTTTCTGTTTCTAACTAAGTATGTGGTGACTTTTATATTTTAGGTGGTGCTGTGAAAGAATATGCCATTAAAAAGTTTCCATCACCCACAGATTTTTAAAAAATTCAAAATCCTGAAAATCTCAATTTTGTAGTATTTATTCAACACATACACCTTATGAAATTTATCATTTGGTATTTTAGCAATGACAAAATTTTAAATAAACATTTATAAAGCTTAAAATTAATATTTAATACACTGAAAGTATGCATTGTTTATAAAGTTTCAGAAAAATATAGATTTTTTAGTAAAAAGAAATGATATTAATAAGAAATTTCATACTTTATGTAACTGTAAATGTCTTAGCTGTGGGTGCTCTGTTATAGGTCATTGTTCCGAGTTATATTGACAATTTAAAGCAGACATTAAGCTACTTATATCATTACAGTAGCGTAAATCATCTTTTGTTTTAAAAATGTTGAATATTTCTTATATCAATCTCGATAAATAGATATCTTTGTATTGTTTTTCAGGAGATTCCAAACTTGCAATCTTGATCAAGTAATTCTGAGTTTTTCTTTGATAAATTTAAGTCTCTCACAAAATCATTTAATTCTTTTTGAGTTATTAGGTGAGGGTTTTTCATTTATGCCAGGAGAATAGTTCATATCAGATGTACAGGAAGTTTCGGTTTCATCGATTTCCGTTTCTACTGCTACATCATCACATGTAAAATTCTCTGGAAGTTTCGGTATTTTTAAACTATCATTATGTAATGCTGGTCACATTGCTGAGTCTAAGTTTGTGTACTTAATTTTATGTTTACTTCTTGCTAAGAATACTTTAATTTTTGTAATACATTAGTAGCAGTCAGCTATTTGATCCTTCGGCATGTGTCATATCATGGGTGTAGCAAAGGGCATACACTTTTTTGTACCTTTCATCCACGTCCGGAAGTTTGTAGCACGTTGTGTATAATAAGAACGAGGTGCTTATTTCTTATCTCGTTCAACTACTTTATATCCAAAGTACATATGATAGGCGCATCGAGGCTTTTTCAAAGTTAGCTCCTTGCACACACAGCAAAAAGAATCAGGTTTATTAACGCATCCTCTAGACATGTTTTATATATTGTAGAGGAAGATATGATAATTATAATAAAAATTTAATTAAAAAGTCTTACAGAACAAAGAAACAGTAGTATATTTGCCCTGAAAGATAAGTTTCCACTGTCAGGGATTTGCGTTAAAGTCAAATACTGTGGGGGTGGCTAGAGCTGTCTGTTCAAGGTCGCTAACATAAAATTTATTAGGGGGACATCTGTTTCTACTCTCTTGCTGTATCTTCTATCGTTGTAATAAGAAAAAGGAATGTTTGTGTGAATCAAATACATGAAAGAGAATAATATAATATAATTATAATGCCTATATGATGCCTACATACTCCAAAACGTATTAATGAAATTTCTCAAAATTGGAGGGTGATAGAAAATTTTTACAAACATATTCTTTTTCAGCAGCTTGAAATCTATAAGAAACACCCAACGTATATAGAGAAATCGAAAATTCATTAAAATTTGTTTATCAGTGTTATTAGTAATTCAATACATGACCATAGTAACAATAATAAACCTTAAATATTCATAGTTTATAATGAATCTGGGTGTAATCCATTACATAAAACACTACTGGTCAAACATACTAAAGAACAATTACACCTGTACTAGAGCTTTTCTCACTGAATCACAGCACATTTGATTGTTAAATAACAGAATATTTAAAAAGCGTGAAAAATTAGGAGAAATATGTCAAAAATAAAGAGTATGGGAAACATCTGAAAATCAGGAGACTTGGTAACTCTACTATCTTTATCTAATACATTTTCTAACTTTATACTCAAAAATTTTAAAAATTCGTAAGTTTTGATTGAAATTTGACAGTGTAATATGGCAAGTTTTAAAACTTGTTCCTTGCACATAGTATCCAATTTTTTGGTGAACATTAATGAATTTGTTTAATTATTAACTTGTGAAACAAAAAAGATTCAAATAATTTAGTTGTCAAGATAGGCAAACAAAATATGATTTATAAAATGTTTCTGTGTTTCGCCTCATCGTCTAAAGTTTATTACATAAGAACTAATAATTGAAGGATTAGGAGGGGGACACCTGAACTTAACCTGTACCTGTCACATTCTTTTTGATAGCAATCCTGAAAATACCGGAAAAACACCTCTTACATATTTACACCTATTTCTTATTTCTCTGCTAACTAATTTCAAAAATGAAAAAAAAAAAAAAAATAAAATAAAAAAAATAGAAATTCATTTAAATCAAATGATTTTTTTAAAAAAATCAGTTGATTTAAATCACGCTAACCCTGATTAAGACGATGCATTTTTTCTTTTTTTTTTTTAGTTTGCCTATTCTCATTCTGTATGTAAAAATGAATCTAGATAGAGCTAACATATGCAGAATAACAAAAGCATTTATGAAAATCATTGCTATTGAATTTTGGATTTGCAAGATGAGCAAAAAATAAGTTGCCCAATTCAGAGGGCTCTAGAATGCATTCTGTTGGCCCAAATGAGATCAAATTTGAACTACAGATAATTCAAATGATGCACTTGATTTTTATTTAAAAATTTTTTTAATTAAAAATGCAAAATTTTGACACTAGTGTTTAAAGGTATCAAAACACCTCCTAGCAGCAAAATTGTCTTTCAATTTTTGTAATTTTCTTAGTAAACATCAAGCACATCATTTGAATTATCTCAGAATCAGTATCGAAAATGAAAGTGTCCCCATTAAAAATAAGAAGCTTGAATAACCTGTCTATTGTACATCAGCCGGCTGAAATTCACGTAAAAAGTATTGGAAATTTGTTTTCAGTGTAAGAACCGAAAATGACAAAAGGTGGGGGAAAATTTCAGTTGAAACATGTTTTTCACACCCATTTTCTAAACTGTCTCACTCAGTTTTTATTTAATTAAGCAGGAACATCTCATGAAAAGTATTTAATTAAGGGGGGGGGGGGGAAATAACATTAACCCAATTGGTATAAATTCGGTTTTGGAGGATTTTATTTAAATAAGTGAGATATTTGATTGTTCGTGACCTGATTAAGTGGGGAGGGCTGTATTATGAAAATTTAAATATAATATTTAAAAAAAAATAGTTATTTTCTTCCAATTTTTCCAAATGAAAATAAACTACTTCAAGATGCCCGCCACTTTCCCCTAAAAAACTCCTTTTTCCTCATAGTTGCTTTTTATATATTTATATCACTATTTCTTTTGCATTTTCTCAACACTTCAAATTAAACTGAACTGTTTCTTAACTATTTCACACAAAACTTTCTAAAATTTTGAGAAGTTCATTTTAAAGTATTATTCTAAAATTAGATCAAAACTATTTTCCTGATTCATTTTAAAATGTTATTTCATTTTGCGATTGTATAACCATATCCTATATTATTTGGAGGATCTAGCAGGTTGTCAACATAAAAATACATTAAGCAACATTGCACACCCCCACGTAGAGTGAATTTAATGAATTATATCCCATCTGAGATGACTGCCGCCATAGTCAGGTTAACATTTATCAGTACATATTAACATTTATTATCTGCTATTAATTGCATTTAGTGGACTCCACAATGTTTTTAAATGTAATCTTGAACTGCTGGCAACCTACTTATTTTAGCTAAGCTGAAAAAATTGCTTTTTAAATGTATCTTGCAACCTGCATCAAATAATTAAGTAAATTTCTTCACCAACTCTAAATCTAATATATTTACTTGATAATACTTTATTTATTATCTTCTAATATTTATTAATAAGAATGTGAAAAGAAATCTTACTATTATTATCATATTCACATTTTTATATTTTTGTAAAATAAAATAGAATAATTAACATAATACATTCACCAAGTAGGCTAAATTGATGTTATTGTTGATCAACGTAAGCCTATTAGGATTTTTGTGCTTGCCATTCACATGATAACTATCAGTGATGTTACTAATGCATTATAACACATCATTTACTCACACACTAAAAAGGAGGGGGGGGGGGAGAAGGCATATATATATATATATATATATATATATATATATATATATACATGTATAAATGTGGTCTTTTAGGATGCTTGATTTTTCTCTTGTAAAGAATAAAATATTTTGCAGATAATTACATATTTTGTAGTAAAAAGATCTAATTGTATCTATTTTATTTCTAAAAAGAGGATCTATCTATTCTTTAGTGTCTTAGTTTCAAAGACCAAAGATAAATCCTAGTGACATCACTGACTATCACAAAAAGTATTTGATAAGCTTAAAATTAGGCATATATATTGTTTGCCATACATGTATGAAATTAGCTGCATAACTGTTAGTTTGATTTGCTTGATAAACATATTTTTTGTTTCATATCTTAATACTTTTCTATGAGTAATGACAGATTTAAAATTTTATCATTTACTGTAAAGAAAAATATATCTGAATAATTGATTGAAATGCTAAATTATTGATCCTAAACTTTCATCATGCAAATCTTAAATTTATCTGATTGGTTTGAAATTTTGCCAGACTTTCAAAATGAGCCTTATACCTCTGGTGGAGTTATGTGCATATGGTTTTAGGAAACAATTTCTCACTTTAATAGTTTAATATTTTGGCATAGTTAAATTAAAACTCCAACATTTTATTAACAAAAAAATTGTTT
The DNA here is from genome assembly GCA_964019185.1 of Maratus speculifer. Classification (NCBI taxonomy): domain Eukaryota; kingdom Metazoa; phylum Arthropoda; class Arachnida; order Araneae; family Salticidae; genus Maratus; species Maratus speculifer. The sequence continues at coordinate 341,423,770 of OZ025297.1, forward strand.
ATTGATTATTTGGTATGCAAAATAGATTGATTTATTTAGAAAAGAACTGTTTTCAAAATATTTTAGAATGAATAAAAATTTTACAAAAAATGTGAACTTTTAAATCATATATATTTTGTAACAGGGATTTGTATATGTGTCTTTATTATACAATTTTATCCAAATTAAATAAATAAATAAATAAATAAGGTTTGTGGTTGGCAATTAAATAAGTATTGCTTTCAGAATAGTATAAACTCTTCTGTAAAATAAAATGCTTATACAGTAGATTTTTAACATCACACCTTGAGACAAGAGTTTGTGCATATTATAAAATTTTGCATTATGTTAATTACATTTCGCAAATCATTAAACTTTTTTGTAAATTTGGCAGAGTATGTCTGGAACATATTTGGGGTTAGAAGTTGTGCAGATTATCAATTTTTGCATAATATGCTTCATTTCACATATTGTTAAATTAGCTTATAAATATTATCAAATAGACCTGGACCAAATCATTATGTTGCTCATTTCCAAAAATTTGTAATTTAATAATAGCTTTTTTTCAATTAAAAAATGAAGGAGATAATGAGGATGATAAATCAAGATGAAAAATGTCTGAAATTTAATTCCATAGAGCAGCGTTTCCCCAACTTTATTGGTATGTGACCTAATATAAAAGTGTATATCAGTATGGAAATTGTTGTATGACCTGTATAAGCTATCAGGTATCCTATCCTGTGAAAAAATGCAATTTTTGTGTGAAGGATACACTGTTAACAAAAACAAGAATCGAAAATCTGATAGTGTGTTGGTGGAATAATGATACATTTAATTATTATCAAAATATAGCTTTAAAATTAGTGCATTTTCTGGCACTGGTGTTTATCAATGAAAACATCTATATCAGGGTTAAAACTGGTTAATTTTAATCTTAATTCACTTTCAACACACAGTTTTTCTATACTTGTTTTTCAGAAACAGCCAAGTACAAAAAGCATGTTCACACGAGTATGTGTTTTGAATTCCATCAAGGAATTCAAAGCTCATTTAGATGTTTCTGGATATTCTGCTTGTATATTTCTTTATAAGGAAATTAAGGAATTTCCCTTGAAATATTATTTGTTGGTGAAATTGTTACATTTTTTAACAGATGAAATACAAAATATATTTTTGTGACAAACCTCAATTGTTTCTGCAACACACTAAAATAACCGCCACGATCCACCAGTGGGTCGCAATCCATAGTTTGGAAACCATTGCCCTAGAGAATAACAATACTGTGTAGATTATTATAATGTAACTGCAAAACTCCTTGTTTACATCTAAGATAGGGAGTATTATATGGAGAATTACATTATAAAAATCTTCCTTGTGTGTTATTAAAATTGCAGTATAAAACGTAACCCATAGATATGTACTCAAATCTTAAAATTGCATAACAATTGAGAATTGCAAATGTAAAATTAATGAGACAATGATGAAGTATAGAAGGTAGAATTAGTTCCTCTATAAAAATGTAAATTTTTATTTTTAAAATATTACAAGAATAAGAATGAGTAGTTTAGGGCCACCATAGCATGAAATCATGCTTAGTGTATCAGTTCTTAAAAAATTCTATTTTCTGAATCTACAGAAAATCTTCTATTGTTACAAATATATGTATGAACTAAAAATTTTAAATTTTATCTTGTAAGATATTAATTATGTAAAATAAGATAAAATAATAATGATTTGTACAACTGAAGTTGATGTCCTAATCGGCAGGGGGCTTACTCAGCCTAGCATCTAACATGTTGACTTCAAAACAAGAATATTGCACTGATTTTTTCAGATTTGATAGCCACATAGTCTGAGCAAGTTACTGTAGAAGATTTTCTTTGTGTGAGATCACTAATTTAAGTCATTTTCCCTTCAAAAGTTCTCCCTGAAAACATGTGTCCTATAGAAATATGACGCAAATTGGCTGATACTTATCACATTACCTCCCTTCTTGATCTTTTGAGTAACAAATTGAATATATTTCAAAATGTGGAATAAGTCTTATGTTGTGCAAATGCATCTCACATGGAAATTATATAATATTTATTAGGATGCATTTAAGATATGGTACACAATTTGGTAAAGGATTATGTTTCTATGAAACTAGTAATTTAAAATTCAATAATGTTAAAATTGTAAGCTAATGCAAATTAAAAATAGATATATGTATAAAAATAATCTTCATTTTAATTTTTGTAAACTATAATAGCTTTCGTAATTCAAGTATTTCATGCTGATACTAATTTTGGTGCTCATTTTCCTGAAAATTTATTTTTTTAAACATATTTAGCTTACTTGGAGCAATGTTTCCCCTTCCAAGAGTTTTGTATGCAATGGCTAAGGATGGTTTGATATTTAGATTTTTATCTAAAGCTCACCCAAAATTCAAAACCCCTATGATTGCTACTTATATATCTGGAGTTTTTGCTGGTATGTAATATTTTATCATGTAATGTAGTAATGTAATACTTAAAATGTACAATATTATTTGTATTTATGTGAGTTCTTTCTTTTAGCTCTAATGGCTATGTTTTTTAATATAAAAGAACTTGCTGACATGATGTCCATTGGAACTCTTCTAGCATATACACTTGTTGCAGTTTCTGTTCTCATTTTAAGGTTTGTAAAATTTCTTATGTCCTCAAAAAAAAAAAAAAAAAAAAAAAAAAAAAAAAAAAAAAAAAAAAAAAAAAATTGATTTTAATATACTTTTTATCTACTTAAAGTTCATTCTAATCTTGTTTTATTAATAATTGCATGTATACATTACACAAATCATCAAGCCCAATAATTTCAATTTGGTACTACAGGCTAGAACCATAAAACAAAAATAAAATAATAACTTTCAATTTCCACAAATAGTAGCAATTTTATCTTTGATAACATAATATAGCATTCAATTTAGACCTCAAAACTTTTAAGCTTATAGGTTTATATTTACTATAAGTACAATAATATATTGCATATGCATCATAAGTATATATTAATTTTCTTATAAATTATCTGCAAAGAGTTGTTTTTGAATAGTTAGTTAACTTTAAATAAAAGGAATTGCTTAATACGTAAAATTATTTTAATAACTTAAATGAAGTACCCTTTCATCAAATAAATTAAATAAAAATTATGGAAGCTAATTTTTGAAAACTTGCAATTTGCAGTTGCAATAAAATTGCCCGTATACAAGCTGTACCACTTTGAGCAATTTAAACTTAGTGTTTAAAGCCAAAATAAATGATCAAACATTGTTTTCATGAGCTGAAAGCAATAATTAAGATTTATGAAAATTTACTACAAAAAAAAGAAATCTATGAGTTTAGGAAACAAAAATATTAATGGAAAATACTAGAAGTAAATGGAAAAGGATGAGAAGGTGTCAGTATATATTGAAAAGCTGCTTTCTTGGTATTCATATTAAGAAGATTCATCCATTTTGTCAGAAAATTTATTTTACCTACCAGTGGTGAGTAGATTGATGTAATTTCTTATCCCTAGTCACAGATCAAAATTCATATATTTAATCTAATATATTCAAGTCTCATATATATCATCAACACAAAATTTTGACAACAGATATTTTAAAATCATTTTCTTCAAATTTATCTGAAAAAAAAATTAGCTTAAGAACCATTCTGTATAAACCACATACTTATATTGTTACCTTTACAGAATATTTTTTATCTGTAGGTATCAGATTCAAGAAGAACGCATTCCCTTGGCTCCATTGCTCTTGAATAATGAAGTGACATCATCTCACAGCAGTATAATGGAGGGGTAATGTTTAGTTATTTAATTTAGAATAAGCTAATGCATTTTTTTACTTCAATTTGTAATTTCAATTTAGTTTTTATGTAGAGTGGAAATATTAGTCCTTAACATATTCTTCGATTCAAATCTGTGGCCAATCCATATTGGTGGTTTTCCAATGCCTCAATTACTAATGAACACTGAAGTAACTTCTTACAGCAATATAATGAAAGGGTAATTTTTAGTCATTTCTTTCTTTTTTTTTTTTTTTTTTTTAATGCTAAAATCATGTTTTCTTAGTTTATTCTGATTAATAGTTTAGTTTCTGGTAATGAGAGATTTTCTAGAAGGTGAAAATCCACCTTTTCAAAAGCAATTTAAATCAATGCAAAAAAATGTAAATAAAATATTAGGAATGTATTACTATGGACATGTCTTAGAATTGTTTTCCTCCCACTTCTTGCCTTCTCTAACCTTTAGAATTGCTTCTATTAATTTGACTTCGTATGGAACCAAAGGTTATGTTATAATGATTTAAAAATTGTGTGAATGATTAAATTAATTTTTTTAATCACTTGCTAGTCTTCATCGTCAGGCATTTAATTAAAAGATAAGCTTCACCTGTTTCTTTCTTTTTTCTCTTTTATACATGCTCAGGCTTTTAGTAAACAAAATAATATATCCTGAACTATATAATACAAAATTATATTGTTCAAATTACGAATCCAAGCTTAGAAAGGATTAAAAAAAATTAAATTTCTAATGAAAGATTGAGTCATTAAAATGTATTTAAAATGAGACTGTTAAAATGTGATCACAGGGCCAATTTATTTTTTTACTATTAAAGGAAAGATAATTTGATTAGGATTATCTTCATGCAAGGCCAGTAGCTTTTTGGTCAATGTTCCTGGCTGCCGCAGCCTACTGGTCTAGAATTTGACTCCCAGTTGGATAAAGTTCACTCAACCTTTTTTTCTCTTCAAAGATTATTAAAATGATTACCAAGCTAGCTTGGAAATTAAACACTGAGGGTCCTGCGTTAGGCTGACCACCTGACCAGGATTAATGCTACATAGCAGGGATGTCCAACCTTTTATTAGCAGGGGCACACCTCGACTGTTTGTAAACAGAGAAAGGCACTATTATTAATATCTCAAATCTTTTACACAATTCACAGTGGTAGCAAAGTATATTTCAGGAATTCTACATATAAAGTAGATCTATATACAAAAATATCTATAATATTCTATATATAAAAGATCTTCTATGTATAAAGATAATTTACAGAAAAAACATTGTGGTTAATTTTTCTGAGAAAAGATCTATATAAAAAAGTTTTGTAGGGAAAGAGACAGAGAAGTTAATAGTGCCTATAAGAGAAATAAAACATAAAGCTAGGATTAGTTTTACAGTAAACATTTTTTTAAACAGATTTTTATATTATTTTTAAAAACAAAAAGTTAATAACAGAAGACATACAAAAGGGCATCAAGAAAATTGCCCAAGGGCATCATGAAGGCTGTGGTTTATGTATTAGACAGCTGTGCTATATTCCACCTTGGTGCCTAGGATCAAGAAAACATGGTTGGGCACTGTAGGCCTTGTATTGTAAAGCCAAAGGTTTAGTTTATTATTATGCAGTGCAGACCTGTCATACCAAAAATTTTACACATACAGTAGACTCCCTCAAATCCGCACAGCTTGGGACCAGAAGTTTTGTGGATTCTAGAATTTTGTGGATTTCTGGTCATTGCTTTGTTTACATTTTTAAAAAAGTAATTTGAATGTGATTAATAATGGAATCATAAGTATAATGAGTGCTTACAATATGTTAAAATATTAAAATAAGTGATAAACTAAAATAATAAAAATTTAGATAGCTTTTAAAATGATAAAAAATATTAAAACATTGTTCGCACAGACTCCTTGGACTCCTTAGAAACTACTTAGAAATGAAAACGTTCCCAAGTAGTACTTAGAACTACTTAGATAAACAAAATACTCCTTAGAAACTCTTTAAATTGTATTGCGGTTTTGCACGCGAGCGATATTGCTCCCGAAAAAGAAAAAAAATCGCGACTGTAAAACGCACGGTAAACCCTTTATGTACGTTATTCATCAGAAGTACAGCAGTGATTGCAGGGATCCCGCAGACGCGCTATAGCGCATAAAATATGCAAAAAATAGACGATGAGATGCAGTAAAATAGTCTTACGCGTCCCGTGAAACGCGCAATTTCGTTAAAAAACACATTAAAATGGCAACTTTCGTTAAAAAATTGAGAAATAAGGACTATTTTTTGGCAAATTTCGTCAAAGATTCACTAAAAAATGGCTAATTTTCACTAAAAATTTCGAAAAAATGCAGAGATTTCCTCAAAAAGTCGCGAAAAAACAACAAATTTTGTCTAAAAATCGGGATAAAATGGCAAATTTTGTCAAAGAATTTCGGAAAAGCAGCAAATTTTGTAAAAAATTTTCTATAAAACGGCAGATTTCGTCAAGATACACGAAAAATGGCTAATTTTGTCACAAATTGAGAAAAAAGGCAAATTTCTTCAAAAGATCCGCGAAAAAATCGCTAACTTTGTCACAAATCTCGAAAAAAAAAACCCGGCAAATTTCCTCAAAAAAGTGCGAATAAACAACACATTTTGTCAAAAATTCCCGATAAAAAAAAGATTTTATCAAAAAATCGCGAAAAAACGACAGATTTATTCAAAAGATTCGCGAAAAATGGCTAATTTCGTCACAAAATCTAGAAAAAACGGCAAATTTAGTCAAAATATTTGTGAAACATCGGCAAATTTCGTTAAACAATTCTCGAAAAACGTAAATTTCGTGGGAAAAAAATCCCGAATAAACGGCAGATTTCTTCAAAAGATCGTGAAAAGACTCAAATTTTGTCAAAAGGGGAAAAAAAAGTTAATGCCTGAAGTGAATTTCCTTTTCTAAAAGCTAATTTTCTTGCTTCAAAATTATTATTATTATTATTATTTTGCTGCTCTAAAAATGGATTTTCGTGATTCACTATCACGAAAATCCGTTATTACATATTGTTACATATTGACTGCTCCAAGTCTTTCTGAGTAAATGTGACTCGGGAAAACACCCATTCATTAAACAAAAAGTCTCATCACTTTACTCAACAACAGTATTCTTTTTTTTTTTCAGCAAAAATGTCTTTTTCTATAAATCAGTCTTGCCCCTTTTTTTTAAAAAGAAATGCAAACAATAGTGATACTTGTTATCTTCTACTTTCAAATGTTCAATATTTTATAGTTAAATTTGTATCTTGCAAATTTATTTTTAAACAAGTAAAGAAAATTTCTCATAATTTTAAAAACAACTAATATTGGTTTTATATTTTTATTTATTATTAAAATAATAATTATTGAATTTCATTTTTCTAATGCAAATGAAAAAGTTCAATTTTTGCATCTAAAAATATGACTCATTAGTAGGGATCCGCTTTTGATAAAAAGGGACCTAGGATTTTTCAAGTCCAGCGGCATCCCTGGGGATCATACTAACAGCCATCAAAGTGTCACGAAATATCGCAGATAAAATGCTAATTTCGTCCAAAGACCGCAGGAAAACGTCAATTTCGTCTAAAGATTGCGGATATAATGCTGATTTCATTAAAAAATCGCAGGAAAAAATGACGACTTTGTCAAAAGATTGCGGGAATAAAACGGCGTTTTCGAGAAAAGATCATATAAAAATGCAAATTTTGACTAAAAATGCTCGAAAAAACATAGATTTCATAAATAAGAGAAACAGGAAAACACAGATTTTTATCAAAAGATCGCAGAAAAACCACCGATTTCGACAAAAGATCGCAAACAATCACCAATTTTGCTAAAATATCGCAGATAAATCACTGATTTTATCTGAAGATCACGGGAAAGCACCGATTTTCTCTGAAGATCGTGAATATGCCCCCCCCCCCTTCTTCAGGGCGGTAACTCGCAGAATTCCTGCGGAATTGGAGCTGTGCAAGTGCCATATGCCACATAAATAACAACAAAAGTGGCAAGTCTTTATATTTATTTGGACTCCTTGGATTTTTTATGTACTCCTTGGATTTTTTTCTTCCCAACTCTGTATGAACCCTGTAAAAGCAAAGGTCAAATTAATAATCAATAATGTACAATTAAATATTCATTAGAAAGATGAAATGTGTTTTTCCTAAATTATTCAATGAAACTTGCCTCATAAAGGCACATTACTAATTCACATCAAGATCATAAATTATTGAAGCTTTATTTCAGGTTTAGCCAGACTTAATAACTAAAAAAGCTTGATTAATATATAAATATATCAGGTAAGATTATGATTACCAATAATATCAGCAATATCTTTATTTTTTCAGAAATAAATTATTCTTTCTTCATGAAAAATCATGAATTCAATGACCTTAATAACAAAAATTACAAATTAAAAAATATATGGAATTGATATAAAACTAAAAAAGTCAAATTTTGCACCTACATCTGAACTGAATGTTTCATTGTTTACATCCGTAAAGTATGTGCGGATTTTAGAGAGTTGTGGATTTTAGGAGTGCAGATTTGAGTGAGTTTACTGTATTATAAACATCTGAAAATTATGTGGGCTATGAAGTTTCGTAAAGTGCCTTTGCAGGGGTAATTTATTTTTTTACTTGGAAGCAGAATTTTATACGAATTGAATATTTCCAACTGAGTGAAAAAAAATGTCCAGGCCGGGAATCAAACCCAGATACTTGGCTTAAAGACATTGGCCTTGTAAGTCAAGTATCTGGGTTCGATTCCCTGCCTGGGTATTTTTTTACTCAGTTGGAAATATTCAATTAAAGCATTGGCCTTGTAAGCCAAGTATTTGGGTTCAATTCCTAAACACTATTTTCTTTATTAAGTCGTTAACAATAAATCTCTGAAAAAACAACTCTATAAACATACAGAAGAAATATAAATATTATACACTAGTGATTAAAATTAAGGAAACCTTTTAGAAAAAATGTTTTTTTCTCTTTAAGTTTGATAGCTCATAACACTACACTATTTTGGAAGGAGGGAGGATGATACTATAAAAATGTGTATCACTTAGATGATGATTTAATTGTCTGAGCGAAGCGAAGTCTTTATACTCAGAGATACGTAACGATATTAAAATTAAAAAAAATTCTTTCATCAAGCAAATCTCAAAAAGTACTTGTCGGATTTTGATTCTGTTTGTACCAATAGGTACCTATGAAGGTAATCTGGTGAATGCACCTACTTTTAAAAATTAATTCCAAATAGTTTAAAAGTTATATTAAAAAAACTGATAAAAAAGCACAATTTATGTCCATACGTCACAGAAATTTGGTGAGCGTGATTTTCACCGGCTGGACATTTTCGTAGATAACCGAATCAGTACATGGAGTAAATAGTAATCATTTTCGCACTCAGAAATATTGAATGCAATAAAACATTTTAAAATTTAATCATGCAGGAAAATAAAACTGTTATTTTTTTATATTAAAAAATGTCATAAAAACTTTGATTTTGAGATTTTGTGATAATCTCTTAACAGCACTTTTTGATCGCTAAAAGAATGTTTTACATATTTCACGTGTGAAAATTAGAAACATTTACGTTTTTAAATAAAAAGTTTCTTTTATGACATCATTTTCCTTTTATATTTATTTTCATTGAATGTTTTCTTTTAACTTATATTTTGTTTGTGTATGGAAGTCAATTCTGGTCACTAATTTTTCGGCACGGATACCACAAGCGCATCAGATTTGGTGCAATTTTTTTCAAAGCCCATTTGGCGAAAACTCCCTTTTCAAATAACGCTTACATACACATTTTTAAATTATTTTCTATTTTCAAAAAGAACTTACAGTAAATAAAATAATAATAATAATTAATAACTATAAAAGGAAATATTTTGTATAATTAAAAGAAGGAAGTGAAAGTAAATAAACATTTTATGAGTAAATAAACAAATAATAAATAAATAAAACCGGGTTACCATCTCAGGTAAAATAATGCCATTTCGAAGCCAATTATGTACCCTGCATATGTGACATTTTTTCCCATTTTTCATCCGTTTCCTGTTGGCATACAACTTTGAAATATGGAGTATGTATGCATACCTGGGAGCAATACTGGAATTAGACATTGATTTTTTTTTTTTATTCGATCCAAAAAGGGGCAACGGGGCTATTTTTTAAAGTTTTATACAATTTATACTGCATGAAGGAGCCACTTACCTATTTCTATATACCAGAAGAAGTAAGTGGTATGTAAAAACAATTATAGTATACATAAATAAAATACTTGAGATAATATACTAGATTTATAAGCACCGGGTTTGGCGAGATTTTTTATGCCAATTAGGCGAAAACATCGTTTTGATTACCAGATGCATATAGCATGCTATAACAACACGTTATTTATTTATTTCAAAATGAAAAAAAATTTAATAAATGAAACATTTCCTGTTATTAAAAAAGATATAACAATCAATAAATGATAATATTTTTAGAACAAACAATTTATTATAACATTTATACGATAACCAGCATATTAGGCAACTAAACGCCATTTTGGCACCAATTAGGTACCTCGGTGTTTATAGGGCATATATGTGCCATATTTATTTGTAAAACTGAGCATGAAAGTTTACCAGGTGTGTTTTCATAGGCGCTTATATCTTTTTGCAACATAGCGCACCTTTCGAAGCCAAAACTGCACAAAAGAAAAATAATCAATATTTGCAGCATTTTTTTTTTTTTTTATGTAATGCACATTTTGTAATCAGTAGGCTCGATAATCAGACCTCGTTTTTTTGCTTTAAAAGATGATATTTCATACGACGTCTTTTTGGAATTTGTCGTTTTCCCATATTTGATAGTATGTGTCTACTCGTTTTGTACCCTTTTTTGTAACTTTCTTCTTTATTAACAGCGACATCTGGATTTCCTATTTAAATAAAAATTCTTCTAAATACAAAGAATTTTGTTAAAATAAATAAATAATAGGAAATGCGGACATCTATTGCTCAAAACACAAAAATTTTCCTATTGAGTTAATAAAAATCAGTAAAAACACAATTTTTATGATAATAAAAAGGTGACTTATGTTATAAGAGTCATATATTATGTACGTTATGGATTAAGTATGAATATTTCAATGAAAAGTGATATTTCAAAAGTATTACGAAATTAGTTAAAAACCATTTATATTAAACTAAATGAATAAAAGATTTATATTTTTAATCAAGTAAATGGGATTTGAAAAATTATTGGAAATTTATCACCATAGATGTATCAATATTACAATCAGTACCTTGTATGCAAAATGGAACAATTAGCAATACTTTTTGTACCCGAAAAATGGTCGTTGCTTTTTTTAAGGTTAAAAAGTAGATTACGAAATATTCCTATATAGAGATGCCAAACCCTCGCTTATTGCATAGCAGAATTTTCTTATAGGAAAAGTTATTTTTTAAATTCGCAGAATGTTCCAATTTAATAAAACATTTTCTGTATTAAAATACCGGTACCCAAAATGCCGGAGACTTGGCAGCTCTGCCTATAACATTTTAATTAATCACGGTACTTCTTTTAATCGGATTCAAATTTAGTGAAGACAACGTTTTTTGGCCGAGAGCAGCTTTTTTCCACATGTGTAACTACGATACAATTCCTTGATGTTGACTTATGAATGTTTTGACTTATGCTATTATTGCTTCCTCTCATTTATTTATTTGAATTTTAAATAAGAAGACTCAAAATCGTGTTTTTTAAATATACGAAAAAAATGCATTTCGAGAGAGGGCGAAAAGGACAATATTTGGCGATTTATTACCTGCGTTTGGCTAAGTGTCTTACTACCTTGTATTTAATACTCTTCACAATACTTCACTGTTATATGGACTTAGGAGCTTTTATAAAAAGTTTGACGTAATTCGGGCTTAAGAAAGTGTGTTTTTTACTGAATAATACAAATAAATGAAAAATGAATACTAAGAAATACTAATAAAAGAAAAATGAAGCATTATATTGATCTATGTATATTTAAAAATTCATCTGCTAGCACTAATTAGATAATTTATGTCTTATGTGTATGTAATAGGAGATGAATAGCTTTTGATTCTGTATTTCTATGCTATAAAGCATTAACGTTTGTGTGTTTTTCGTTAGCATTGGGAGTACCTAGCCGATTTAAAAAATAATGTGGGCAAAAAATGTTGGTAACCATCTTTGCTGCAAAATATACTATATTTTGCGTAGGAACAATAATCACCATCAATGCACGAGCGAAAAAAGTTCTAAAATTAAGAATTCTTTGATGTTGATATAACTAAATATTTAAAATCTTTTTTTTTTTTTTTGTGGCAACTTTTAAGATATAATATTCTCGTTATGAACGATTTCTAAAACATTCGACAATTTAATTTCACATATTAAACATTTTTTTTCTAGAAAAAGTTTTAAGCCCAATTTATTGAGAATATTGCAATTTCTAGGATACTGTTGGGGTCAGAAACTATAACTTTGGCATCACAGTAACTTATAAAATGTAAGTGCTCGTTTAGGACAAATTTTTAAAAAAGGATTCCTTAACTCTTATCGACAACCTCATTGCATCCGTGGAAAACAGATATTCAACTTTATAAACTATTCGGACGGATTTCACACCATATAAAATACACTCCATTTCTCTTCAAACATAATAGTTTGTTATTTATAGTTTCTCAAATCGGTGCAAAGCTTCTGTTTATGCTCATGACATCATTTCAAAGAGCTATATTTCCAATATAGGAAAATTTGGTGTTTTATTTTCTGTATTACTTTTAACATTTTGCATATTTCCAATTTTATATCCATGCATGGTTTGCTTTTCTTTTATAAAAATCGTATATGCAACAAGATTTTGTAGTTCTACGATTCGATATGCTTATTTTCATCATTATATTTTATCACAATGAATGACCAATTAAAGGTAACATCTCATTTTCTTTACTTATCGCAAGTTATTAAATGTGTATTCTCAGCAATATCGCTCAGACTAATCCCTCTGAGGGAAATCCTAGTGTAAAATATAATGCAATACAGTTTGTCCAGTTATTGATATTTCATCAAGTGTTATCATCAATGTATATGAATGTTTGGAATGGCATTTAGACTCAGTTTTGTTTAACAATGGATTGAGAATGCTTAGATCTAAACTATTGATATCCTATATTGATATTTATAGGAGGGTTTTTGTCAGCATATTTTATGATTGCTATCTAGCTGGTAACATTTCATATGCCTTTTCATTTATAAGTAGAGCATGATAGCATTAAAAAAAGTTGTAAACAGTTGATTGCTTTTTTTTTTTTTTTTTTTAATCAATCTATATATGTATATATTACGCTATCGTATGTGGCACAAAAATCCTGATTGTTTGTTAATTGTTTAATAGCAATGTCTAAATGGAGTACATCTTATTGATTACTGTGCAAAAGTCCTTTGGTAAGATTTAGGCTGTGGTAAATTGGATTTATTTAGGTTTTGTTCCTTCGCTGCAGCTATGGAGTTTCAAAATATCGTTTTTTAAATTTTTTTCTGTTATTTTTACTTTAAAAAAATAAATAAAAGTCATGAATTTTAAACTTTTCAGTTTCAAATTAAAGTTATGTATTATAAATGAAATGAGTGAAAGGATTATAATTAAAAGTAATGAATTTTAAACTTTTCAGTTTCAAATTAAAGTTATGTATTATAAATTAAATGAATGAAAGGATTATATTATTATTAAAAGTAATGAATTTTAAACTTTTCAGTTTCAAATTAAAGTTATGTATTATAAATTAAATGAGTGGAAAGATTGTATTATTATATTTTAAATAATTGATGAAATATGAAAAAATGTCAAGGGTTCCATATTTAGCGATTTATTATCTGCGTCAGGTAACATAAAAATACTGAGTTTTTGATTTATCAACACACATGTCATATTTGCACCACATTGGTGTGTTATTTTTCTGACGTCAATTTGGTAAAAACTTCGTTTTCAGATACCAGTTACATACATATTTTTTATCTAATTTCTATTATTTTAAAAGGGAAATAATAATTTTTAAAAAAAGTTTAGCTAATAATTATAGAATTAAACAATTTGTATCATTTTAAGAAAGAAAATAAAAGCAAACAAACAGTTTATTAATAAATAAATAACAATAGCCAAGTTACCATGTGAGGCACATATAATTGCCATTTTGTTGCAATCGCACCAATGTAGTGCGTATATGACATCTATGTCTGTTTTTCTAGCAGAATCTTCTAATTTGGCAAAACAAATTGAGCAATTAAAATAAATTATGAGTAAAAGCAATATGATTTAATGCTTAGTATATATTCAAGGGACACCAAACTGGTGGCCAAGGATGGCTTAGTATGTAATAATTCTTAAATGTAAAAGGCTGCAATTATGTAGAAATTAGTTGAAAAATTAGTATAAAACAAACCAAAGGATGTGTAAGTTGCACCAAATTAGACTAATAAAGACAAGAAAAGACACACGAGCAACTGATAGTACAAAAATAAAGAGTATGTTTAGATAACAGTAAAAATGAAATGATGCAGATCAAGCAAAATATAGTTTCATGCATATTACAGTCTTATGGTCTGAATTTTAGAATTCCACAAGAAAACGTTTTTATCAAATATATAAAATAAAGGCTAAAAAGATTATATTAAGCTAAAAACTATGCTAACTCGATGCAGAAAAAGTGGGACTGTATTATTTGGTTTAAAATTTTCTGTGTTTTGATAGTGATGACAGAAAATATGTAAGTAGAGAAATCGAAAAATAATATTTTGAATGCATCACATTTTCTAAGAAAAGCATAGTTGGTGTTATATCTCCGTGTTGTATGAGATCGAAAGGTAAACATATAATTTGTGATGTTTTAGAATACAAATACAGTACAACCTCGGTATCTCAAATATGTTGGGTACATTAAAAAATTCTAAATATAGAGGTTTCGAGTTATCAAGGTATTGACAAAATTAAAAAATCTAATCTAAAATATTTCGACATATCGAGGATTTTGGAAAATTTATTTCGAGAAAAATATGGAAAATGCAGGGAATTTTTTTTTTTCGAGATATCAAGGGTTTTGAGATAAGGAGGTTCGAGATATCAAGGTCTGGCTGTACCAAAAGTAAATGAATGAGAAACTTGAACCCAAACTGTAGCCTTCCATATGGATATTTTTCATGACATTCAAGTACTTCTATTTCAACAAAATTTAACTCCATGCCATGTTGTTACTATATGTTGAAAGTGGTTTCAAGAGAATCACAGCCATAACTGGTATGGCTTGAGAATTATTCAGTCATTAATTTAAATTTTAGAGATACAGCAAAAGAAATATGTTTGTATGAGCAATTCTGTAATTAAGACTAACTATCAAAAATAATAACTGAATATTGGTTTCATATTTGGACAGCTACAGAACAAAATAATTTGGTTCACTCCATGAAAAGTCCTTTCAGCTGTAATTAATGCCAAAATTTACTCATTTGAAACTGGCTTGGGAGATTTTTTTTATATAGTTAAATATGCTCAGTTTTCTTCTTAACAACTGTTATCTATACTAATAAAAGAACAAAACGCTCTGTCTGTGTGTCCGTGTGTGTGTCTGTGTGTGTGTCTGCGATGGCTAGCAAAATCTACAGCATGTACCAAGCTCAAAAATTTCTTGAGAGTAGCCCTAAATCTCTCCTGATGCACCTGAGCTTCAGAATTTCGAAATTCCAATTATTAACTGAGTAATTAATTAAAATCGAGAGGTCACTCTCATAAAAAATCATCTTTTTCCAATGTTGTACTCTTTTGTTTGTTTACGGTTGGTTGGTTGTGTAAAAATTTTCCAGAAGTAATAAGAAAGCTGAGACAGAATTAAAGAAGCCCAAAGAGAAATGAAATAAGTAGAGGTGAAGTAAAGCCTCAAAAGAGTTTTGCAATATGAAACCATTTATCGCTCAAATTTTAATGTGCCACACAAAAGTACGTGGAAGGGATTTTGTATTATAAGACGAATTGAAAAAAATGAATTACAATTGAAGCATATTTTAAGAGGAAATAGCAAATTTTTAAAATGGTCTTTGTTCTATTATTATTTATTAAAATGAATGTTCGCTTTTAAAATGGAAGAAATTGGAAAATTAGCAATAATTAAATATCAAATTAATTCTTTTAAAATCATGTATGAAAACTTAAGTAATAAATATTAATCTAAAATATAGATTTCTGACTGCAGACGATTTTAATGTATTAACAAAAGAATGTTATATTTTCAAGCAAAACGTTAAAATAATTTTCTATATTGACAGAGCCACCGCTAAGACTTTTTATTGAGGGGGGAGAGGACCTAAAATTGCCAAGTCAAATTTCAGTATTTTCCAACTCATTTTACAATTTTGCCAACTTACCACAATTACAAAATTTAATATAGCCCCTATTTGTTAAAAGGTTAATAATATTCCCAATTAGTTTTGTAATTTTTGCCAATTCTATCAAAAATTGAAAATATATTATAGTTTTTATTAAAATTTTAAAGAAAATTTGCCAACTAAGTTTGTGAATTTGCCAAGTGTAACAACATTCACGAATGTTTGGGGGGGAGGCTCCCCCCATCCCCCCCCCTTAGCGAGGCCCCTGTATATTGATATTTAAAACACATATGATAAAATCTATACTAATAAAAGAACAAAACGCTCTGTCTGTCTGTGTGTGTGTCTGCGATGGCTAACAAAATCTATTTGACGTACGAGGCTCAAAATTTTCATGAGAGTAGCCCAATATCTCTCCTGATGCACCTGAAGCTCAGAATTTCAAAATTCTATTTATTAACTGAGTAATTAATTAAATTCCAAAGCTCACTGTCATAAAAAATCATCTTTTTTTGCTTTTTTCTCTTTCATTTTCTTATGGTTGATTGGTTGCATAAAATTTTCGCAAAAATAATTAAAAAAGCTGGGACAGACCTTTAAAATTCATAGACTAGCAAACTGTCAGTTTAAATGAGGCCTTTTGTTTTCTTTTTTTTAATCACAGTTGCTGTATGCCATGGAGAAAAAGATAGGTGGAGACGAAGTAAACCAAAAAAAAGTTTGCAATATTAAACCATTTATCGCTGAAATTTTAATGTCTCAAACAAAAGCACGAGGCAGGAATTTTGTATTAATAAAACGAATTGAAAGAAATGAATTACAGCTGAAGCATATTTTACGTAGAAATAGTAATTTTTAAAAATGGTTTTTTCTGTTATATCATTTAGGTTAAAGTTAGGTTAAAGTTAAATTGCATTTATGTTATGGTTAGAATAAGGATATGTTACAATAAAGTGAAGGCTAGGTTACATTTATCTTATATTTAATTTACAGTAGGGTACTATTAAGTCGCTGTTAGGTTACAGACAGGTTCTGGTTACGGTACAAAAGTTTAAGGTTAGGAATTTATACACAGAGTGAACATTACGCAAGATTTGATTAAAAATAACACTTACTTTTGTTAAATAGCTCTGAAATTATAATGCTATATACCAATCTTTTAGCTACCATAGAGTATCGATTTCATTCATGGTATAGTCGGATTTAAGAGTGATATAATTAGTTTGAAATTCAAAATATTTCACTTGGGATTTGTATGTGAAAATAATAATTAGTTACGTGACTTAACAGTGATTTTTATGGGTAAATATCAACTTTTTAACACGAAAATCACGCAATCGTTGGATACATATTCCCTCCTGCGTTTCTCATCGCTCATTTTGAGTATTTTTAGAGCTTAATGTTAGTTGTTGTTTTTAAAACCGATTTTTCACACAGTCAGTGGCTAAGTATTTCAGACAATGCATTTCTGCATGTAACGAGTTAATGATAAAATCATACAAATTTCAAGTTCGTTTAATATTGTTAATACGGACCCGGGCAATGCCGGGCGGATCAGCTAGTTAAAAATAAATATCTTGATGATTATGACATCATATTCTGAATTAAATGATGTTCTCATTAATATGTAATTTTATGCCTTTACTTCGAAATTAATTGCTGCTAATCAATTGCCATCAAACTTTAAAAATCAAGTTTTTCAAAAAAGTTTCCATTCTTTTGGCCACTACTGTGTTTCTAATGTGTAAATCTGCAGATCAATGTCTCAATTTCAACTTTGCAAGTCACATTTTTATTTTAGCTCATTCATCTTAGCCCTCAGTTTTTCCTTTTGCATTAATATTATTAAATACGAGTCGGAACCCGTCGAATGCGATGGATGATGATTTTTAAAAGAACTGTTAAATTGAAGTTATAAAAATATTTGCGACAAATAATCAATCTTTATTGGCTGGCCTAACTCAGAAAACAAATATTATTTAGAGCTAAAGTATAACTTAAGCTTTTCAAGTTATAGAAATATCAAACATTATTTCTATAAGTAATCAATAACATATAATTCAGATTATAAATTATTAAGTTATCAATTGAGGCTTTGATTTCTGGTATTATGCAATGAAAAGTTAATGAAAACAGAACTACTATGACACAATTATAATTTCTGTTTTCAATGAAATCTGAAAATGACTGTTTTCACCATCACAAAATTTACATGCTGACTTTTCATATTTACTATTTTTTTAAAATATTTTAAAGTGCAATTTGTTGTTAATAAATATATATCCAAGTGTGATGTATATTGGATGTAAAATTACTGGCAAGTGTGGCATTTCATTTTTACCATGACACCATTTTCACCTACTGAGATTAGCGTCTCAATCTCAGTATCAGTGGAATGAAAGCAGCAATACTGAAATGTAGCAGATTTATGAGTATAAATGAGTTATTTTAAAAGTAAAATGTCATTTTCTGTTCAAAAGTTTTAAAAGTTATTAATTGTAATACGAAAATGACATCCGTAATGATATGGTGATTCACATTGTTTCCATTTTCCACTGTAATAATGAAAGTAATCAGATTGCCTTCATTACAAAGAAATTTCACATAATAACTTTTAAAATTAAATTTAAAAATAAAAGGAATTATTTTTAAAAAATAGCAAGTACGAGCACATCTACAAATAAAGTACTTTTGTTTTAAAAAACAAAAAAAAGAAAAAAAATCAAAATTGGTTATGTAGTAATAATCTCAGGCCAGATGACTAAAAACCTGACCTGATCTTTTAATATATAAATTTTCAGATTTTTTTTTTTTTCTCTTTCTGAATTGTAAGGAGAAATATAATTTTCTAAAAATACTTTTTATTATAACATTTGATAGATGAATGGATATTGGTTTTGATAATAGCATTAGTAATAGTTTGAATTAATTATTCTTATAAATATTTTATTAACTGCTGGTAATCCTAAATGTTCAACTTATT
The DNA here is from genome assembly GCA_964019185.1 of Maratus speculifer. Lineage (NCBI taxonomy): Eukaryota > Metazoa > Arthropoda > Arachnida > Araneae > Salticidae > Maratus > Maratus speculifer. The sequence goes on from OZ025297.1 coordinate 341,442,941, forward strand.
TGAAACTGATTATCTCAGCCCCTCTCTTAGTGTTTGAATTGTCATGCCACTGAATACTACAGTTTAAATTTTGTAATTTAATGTTTCAGAACATTGGAGAATTCATGTTTAGATAGTCAGTCCATGATTGATACTGATAATCCATATTACATAAGGAATTTAGCCAAGAAAAATTTTACAGCTATCACATCCTCTACCCACACGCTTCTTGCATCAACTCAGCATTATACTTACAAAGACATTTTAAATCAAGTCTTCAACAAAGAAAAAATAGAGGTACAAACAACATTATCATCAAAAGTTAGCATGATTCTTATTCTCCTGATAGGTTGGTATTTATATATATATTGATCTTTATTGATATTGCTATTATATGTGATCTTTTATAAGTTTTTGTTTAGATTGTTATATATGTTAGACTTATATTCATCTTATTATGTGTATAAATTTTTGGTTTTGTTTATTCTTTAAATATGGATATACTTAAGCAAAATGACTTAATAAAAGAAAATTTGGTACTACTTGGTTATCCCGTCGACCAAAAATCTATCACCAAACTATAAGATTAAATACCAATAATGGAGGATCGTGAATATCACATTTAATAACATTAAATATGACTAACGTGTTTAAAACAGCATTAAATGATTTTTATTTCAACTTTTTATTTGTATTTTATTTTATTAATATTTTACTAATTATTTGTTTATTCGTTATTTAAAATAAAAATCACGTCAATATGTGTAATTTGGCTATTAGTTTGTCAATTTATACAATTTGGTGAAATTGGTCGACGGGATAACCAGGTAGTACCGGAAATTCTATTCTACACTGATTCTAGTATGCTTTCAAAATGTACATATCAAATTAAAATGCTGACAGCATATTTATTTTTTATGTTCTATTTTTACTTCATTTTGGAATTTCTTTAAATTAAATGCATATTAACTATACAAATTTTTGATTAGGAAATAGCTATTTGTTTATGTGACATTTAGTTACATATAATAAGTTTGCTAGGAACAGAGCCACTCTAAACTGAAACTAGGCATTTAAAAACACTATTAATTATATTGCTTTTAATTGTTTTAATTACAAAGCATTTAAAAACAAATTTAATACATATATAACCATTGATGAGATTCAATTAAACAACCAGCTTGCTGCCCTAATGTTTTTTTTCAAATGTAAACAAACAAATTATGAAACACTTTCCTGTATCATAAGAACATTTGTTACAAAATATCGATCGTATGAAACAATGAAAAATATTTGTTCTTGGACATAGTTTTCACCTAAAAGGTATAATTTATTTAGCAAATATTCTGTAATCGTGAAACAATGATCCCTATTTTCTATCAAGAAATACTTGAAAATAACATAATAAAATAAGCAAAACACACACACACAAAAGAAGAAAAAATCAAGCTTGTACATTACTACTCTCTTATAAACTGTGGAACACCAGTGCTTTTGTACAATTTTAATTTTACAATGTAACTCAAAGCTGAAGGAAATGAAAACATGTCATGGCATCTTGCTTAGAATACGCTGTTGTGCAGATAAACATTTTAAGAGGGTGAAAAATTTAAGTTTGTGATTTCTGCATTCTTAATACCATTTTAACAATTATTTCATTAAACTCAATTAAAACTTAGGTGCAGGTTCTAACAAACAAGGTGTGATTTAATTGCATCCTGCCATTGTCTGTAACTATACTAAGCATCATACAAGAATTTAATTTTGAAAAAGATAAGTAAAATGGCTTTAAAGTAAATTTAGTCCTATAATTACTAATGTATTCTTTATTATTTTATTTTATTGTAACTTGAAAATAAGTCTTTTGCCATGCAGTCTTTTTTATTCTAAGGAACTTTCAAATATCTATCTAAATGCATTAATATTATTGTTTGATGAAATGAACAAATCTATATAGGGAAGCAATAATCCCCTACTTAAATGGAAGGTGATTATTTTGATTTGTTTTATCCCTTTAGTTGAATTTATAATAAAAAAAATTAAATTAGAATAATTTATTCTTTATATCAATTTGCTGGCAGACGATTTTTCCCTTTTTAAGATGTTTCCTGAAGTTTAAACGTGTAAAAATAAGTTTTCATTTCTTTAAATTTTCTTTGAAATTTTCTTTGAAAATTTAATTTAGTCACAATACTGTTTTCTCCATCTATTCAAATAAAAAGTATTCATTCTTATAATTTTTAATGACATAAAAGTAAAATAATCCCTATTTTCTTTTTCCCCTTTTTCATCCACAACAACACGTACGAAAAGGATGTCATTTGGACAAATTTATTCAAAATTGCAGGGCCGTAGCGACCGCCCCCCATACCCCCCATTTGGGGGGGGGCGACGAAGTCAGGGGGCCCCCTAATCGATTCTATCGACCTTTTACCGAAGTTTATTTGTTTTGAAAATGTAAGAAAACACTTCTTTTAATGTTTTTATTTTTTCAAATTCACCTTTTCTTATTCAGGGGCCCGCCAGGTCATTTCCCCAGGTGCACCTTTTTAAAGCTCCCCCCCCCCCCCCCAATAATGAGGATTTTCATTAAAGGGTGCCAAATGCTTAAAATGTGCCAAAAGTGACCGAAATTCATACGTCTTCAAACATTTAGGAAGGGAATGTTGTTCACCTTTTCCTCTCTTCTTCCAGCGTTCCCTCCATATACGCAAAAAACAAACTATATCATTAGAAAACAAATTATTAAAATTTTATTACAACAAGGGCCCGACTTAGATTGTGGGGGGCCCCTTTCTAACTTTTGGATTTTTTTTTTAATTATGCTAAAGTGTCTAAAACTAACCTTTATACTAGTTGTCTATTCGCATTTGTATGCAGAATAGCACAAAAAAGATAACTTTAAGAAATTATTGAATACATTTTTTTCTTCTGTTATAGAAATATAAGACTAAATGTGAGCCATTAAAATGTAAATACAACTGTGATGTAACTGTTAGATCCAGGGGAAGGGGGAAGGGGCATGGGGTTCCAAAACAGAGGAGAGATGAGAAAAGAGCCCCAAATAAAGCTAAAAATAAATAAAGAAAGAAAGAAGGAATTTTTGCCATTTTTTATTAGCCTTAACAAAAAAAATTATATTTGCCCTTGAGGGCCCCCGAACGTCAGATGCAGTTTACCTGCATGCCCGTGACTTAGCTAGGCCCTGATTACAACAACATAGTATCCTATAGCTTTTAAAAGAAATTTTTTATTAATGTTTCCTCGTAACGTGATAAGTTAAAACTGTTAAGTCCAATTTTGAGCCTTCTTTTTTAGACATCTTGTAATGTACACAATGTAAGCAAAGTAAAAATTTGCAAAGAAGTACTTATCTCAATCAATCTATCATTTTTTCTATAATTATCAAATTAATATTTTTAAATAAAGTTGTGACCAATTTTTTGGGATATCTTGTATATAGATGTGAGTACAAAATTTATGCATGTGTGCAATATGTTTTTTATTTTTAGTGTTTGCCACTTCTACATTATTTAAAAAAAAAAAAAAAAAAAAAAAAGAAAAAAGAAAAAAAATTTACAAATAGATAGAGGGGGGGGGGGTGTCAAGAATGATGTTTGTTCCGGGGCCCCCAGTAGCCTTAACGGGGCCCTGTTTTTATCAAAAACCTTGTTTAGATTTCAAAAACGCAGAACCAAGAAACTGAAAATCCTTATTTTTTTACTCGTTTTTCCCCCCTCGCTTTTTGACCATGAGTTTTTGCATGGAACTAAAAAAGTTAAGGAAAGAGTACCGGTCATCGGATCGACTCTGAAGAAAGCCAGGTTCTTGTATAAAGCTGCTAGCGACAAAAGGGTGTTTTCTTTTGAAATACCAGAATATTATGTTCTTAGAAGATAGGTCATTTTTCACACCGATTTCACGACGTGGGTGACACAAATAACATCTAGCGAATCCCCTTAAAAGTTAACAGCTTAGTTACTTAGTAGTAACCGGATTCCTTGACCTTGAAGGGAGTACTGGTCTATTCAAGTACTTTAGCAGCTCGCTAATGCATACATGTATATGTTTGTAGACAACACAGCACTTCAGATGTGGATTTTCGTATGTTTTTTTCTGATTTATTTTAGTAATACGCATAGTATAGTATTTATAAAATTAAGTGTATATCTGGAGGAAAAAAGATCTACTCCTATACTAATCTGGTAAGTCATATTTATTACTTTATGTAATTTATATAGCAGTTATTAAAAATTTTAAGTATTAGAAAATTTTGCACAGCTTGGAAAATTATGTGTATACTAATAGAGCACATTTTAATAACACACATTTCTCAGTTACATGTTTTTCATTTAAGCGTTTTATTAGGGCTCCTTCACAAAATTCTTTTTAATAAATCACACCATTCATAAAATTCTATTCCATAAAAATATACTCTAATTAATTTTATACTGTTAGGTTTTTAAATATGTGTTTTGCAAAGGAAACAAGTTCACCTGAAATGAGAAATTTAGCATATAGACTTAAATAAGTTATTTTTAATAAATGTTTGATGCGAATTTCAATAACTGGAATTCAAATTTCATTACAAAATACAATAAATTTCATAAAAATAACTTTATTTTTCACAAAATGGGATCCAAGAAAAAATCCCTGCGTCAACTTCCGATTCCATTGCATTCATATGTTAAACTACTATTTCGTTTGTTACAAGTATTAAGTAAATTCTCATTTAATTTATACTCTTATTTCCTTGAAAATCTAGAGTTCTAAATTCATGTCACAATAAGAAATTGTGCTATTTTAAATTTTTCTATGCTCTTTCGTTCTTTCTTTCTTTTTTTCCGTGATGCTAAATAATCTCACAGGCCCATAAAGCCCATTCTTACCAACTAAAATACAAAGGGTCCCCGCAAATTTACTTTTCAAAGCTAATTTTCAATTCAATAAATTCAATCAGAGTAAAATATATATAGTTTTTTTTATTATGAAATATTTTTTCTTACTATGCTGCAATTTGTAAAACATAAGAAATATTTTGAAGTTCAAATATTCTCAACTGTAATTCCATATATGTCTTTTACAAAATTAATTGGTTACGTATAATTATGTATTTAATAAAATATTTTTTAATGTGTATAATATGTAGATAGTCAGTTTTAATTTAATAGTAAAAACGTTATTTAATCGAAATTTGCATGGTAAAATTTCGAATAATTTGAACATACGAAAAAATAGATTTAGTAAATGAAAAAACAACTGATAGGATAATAATAAGGAGGGGGGACCCCCCCCCCTCTGTGATGTCGGGCTTCCTCTACTTCTAATTCTTAATGGGCTCTGAAACTGACAAGAAATGGCACAGTCGTCGAGCCTGTTAAAGTGTTGCGGGCTTGTCTTTACGCACAATTCGAAATCTTTTGCCTCTTTTTAAAATAATAACAATTTTGCTTTCACTTTATCATTTAAGTTCTTATTTTAAAAATATTTTTGTTTATTTATTTTAAGAAAAAGTCGGCATGAACTAGAGTTTATAATTGTCTTGAAACCTGTAGTTACTAGCATTTGATATTTTAAAAGGGGGAAAAATGTATATAAATTGTTACTTCTGTAAATTCTTTGTCATTCAGAACTTGGTTATGGAATGAATTTGTTAATCGGTGCTCTTTGAGGATAGCTGAGATCGATCTGTATACGTACTGTTTTTTGCTTTTTCAATTTTGTTTACGGATAATTTTAATGAGGTCACTTTCATTTTTAAAACCGGTTTCGAAAATTAAAGCATCCTCTTAAAAAAAAAAAACTTTGCAAACAAAATAAAAAAAGATGAAAAAAATCTGCATACAGATTGATCTCAGCTATCCAGTGAAAAAAAAATCATTTAAAAATATTGAAATGCAACTGAGATATAAATTTCTTTCATAGTATTCCATTCCATTCTTCCATGCATTAGAGAATGGGTCTTTTCGCGTAACTGAAATAGCCTCTTAAGTAGCGAACTGTTAAAATTATGTGTTTATACAATTTATTTATTTTCTATACTTTATAATAAAATCTTAGCATTATGCGCTTATTTGTAAAATGTTTTAGACAAATTTTATTTTAACATTGTTAATTTATCTTTAAGCCCGGGGGCAGAACTATCTTCAGATATCTGCAACGCTAATATTTTCAAAAATAGTCTGCAAAATGCAACGTATTGTAGTGCTAATTAATTATGGTAACATGCATGTGTATGTGTAAATTATTTCCATCACTTACAAAATAATAATAATAATAATAATAAAATAGAAAAATCCACTTCCAGCAATATCTTTCTTTTTTTCCCTTGTGCCTTTGACGAAATTTTCGTTTTCTTCGCGATCTTTTGACGAAATCCGTCTTTATTTTCGAGATTTTTTGACAAAATTTGCCGTTTTTTCGCGATTTTTTGACGTCATATGTCTTTTTTTTCAAGATTTTTTGATGAAATTTGCCGTTTTTGGGGTATTTTTTTAAACAAATTTGCCCTTTTTTCCGCAAGTTTTTGATGAAATCTGCTTTAGAGGGGTTTTCTGACAAAATTTGCCGTTTTTTCGCGATGCTTTGATAATATTTGCGTTTATTCTCGCGATCTTTGGATGAAATCGCTCTTATTTTGCGACGAAATTTTGACGAAATTACGCGTCCCACAGGAAAGAGCTATTTTTTGTGCCCCGTGACCGATTTTTTGCATAATTTAAGCGCAATAGCGCGTCCGTGGCATTGCTGAGTCTGCAGGTGTCTTTAAAAGTCTGCGACGCCCGTCACAGTGTCGCGCGCATTTTGCCACGGGTTCTTTACGCAATGCATATTTATTTCGTATTTGTGCAGAGTTATGAATGTTATAATAATTTTAATAATGATTTAAAATACTTATGATAATTATTAAATTTGTTTATTACATTAATATAATTTGAAACTCATTGGAAACTTCAATATAAATATTTTTTAAAAAGTTCAGTTGAAAGTGGGGGGGGAGGGGGGCCCAAAGTTATATTTTTGGGGGGGGGGCCTCAAAACACCTTGCTACGGCCCTGCAAAATTGATTCAAGTTTATGAATTAATGTAAATGCTTACAAAAATGTATTTTTCCGCTATTAAATGATTGTGCTTTAAACGTCTATGTGAAAATTTTAATTGCAATCTGTTAGAAGGAATAATTACTTAATAAACTATGTTTCTTAAGTTCATTTCTTATAAATAGCATGAAATAAATCTTTACTTAAATGCAAGGAGCACAAATTTATTTTTTGTTTAATCTTCTCAGTTGAGTGTAAAACTGAAAATAGCTACAATGGACCTTTTTTTAATGCCCATTCCAAATCAAGAGATTTTATTTTACTTTCTAAAATAAACTAATTCCTGAAACTTGAATATGTGAAAATGGGGTTTTATTTATCTGAATTTTCTTAAAAATATATATGAGTCATGTTATTCTTTTTATTCAAATTAAAGATAATTTCATATTTCAATTTTAAAGAGAAAATAAAGTAAAAAAATTCTAATAATCCACATCGTTTCCCCTTTTCAAAATTTTATCCACAAAAATGGAGTCATTTAACCGCCATCATGTTTGCTTTCACATTTTGGCTATGAAATAGAATCTGTTTTGAATTTCCTTTTAGTTTGTTTCCTGTTTTTATATGAATTTAAGGGAATCTGCTCCTGCTTATCAGCCCTCATAAACTGCTTTAAGCATCAGTGTAAAATCAAAATAAATAATGCACATCCCAAAATCTTAATTATATTAGTTTTTTAAATTCTTGTATGTTACATTATTAATTTTGATCTTATCTGATTTACTTATCAAATATGAATATTGAAGATCGTTCAATAAATAAGAAAGGGCTCCCCCTTTTTTTTTTACATGAAAAGAAAAAAAAAAAAAAATTTGGTTGAATGTGAAATCATATTAATGTGAACATAGTAAAATATTTTAGTTTCAAGGAGGAACACTCATCTTATCTTTTGAAAATGTCATTTCTAACATTAGAACCATTCATTCCATATATTTGAGATTGCTAACATAATTTGGGACAATTTTCAAAAGTTAATTTTTTTTAATTCCTTCTATATGACCTATTGACATAATTTTCTGATTAAGCTTGCTCGGTTTTAACAAACATTAAAAAATAAATAGGGGTTGGAGTCTATTTATATGCAAAAATGAAGGATAGCAAATCTGAAATCATAAAGGCATCTTCATAGAAATTTTTTTTATTTTCATAGACGATTTATTTTTTAGAATGATGTCATTTTCACCATCATAGCCATTCTGCCATTAGGTCGTCATTTTACATATTCATTTAAAGATATTTTAGTTTTACAAGTATAAATAAAATTTCTCTTTAAATATGACATTTTCACTGGTTAAAGCATTCTTCTGATTGGTGAATTACGATTAAACAAATTTTTTGTTAAATTGAGAAATCTTGAATGTTACTTATTTTCATTCTCAAAATTCTTTTGACCTAGTTAAAAAAGTCTTGTTTTAAAATTTATTTTATAGTTCATTAAAATCTTTAAATATTTTGTCAACTAATTAAAGTGTTTTTTTCTAGGTGTTTTTCTGATTACTATAGATGTTTTACTTGATGTATTAGAAGATGACTTGTTTAGTATGGATACTGGTGCTCTAACCACAGTTGGTTTTGTATTTATTATCATCGTTATTCTAGTGATTGCATTAGCCATGCAACCTTGTGACCAAAAGAAACTTTCATTTAGGGTATGTTTCATTTGCATTTAAAAATGCAAATCTCAACTTTTTATGTGTTGGCTGTTTTTTCCATTGAGAATGATATACAGATATGTATATTTATGTGGCATGTTTAAGAAGATGTTTTTGACATACTTTTGAATTCATTTTTGTTCAGAAATACATTAAATTGGCATTTTGTTCATATTCAAAAAATGTGTAATCAAATAGTGTTTTTCATATTTTGGTAAAGATAAAAGATCTTTCAGAAAATAATCCCAAAGTGGGCATTTTGAACAGAATTTTTTTATGCAAGAGTAGGAGAAGGGAGAAAAACCTGTTGTCACTTGACAACAATCACATATAACTCTATTTTGATAATTCATTTATCAAAAAAGGCACCATTTGATTCAAAATTGTTTGAACCTTCAGGTATGAAGGACCATACTTTTGCATTTAAATGTAAATCTGTTAATGTATCAGAAAAGTTTCCATTGTTGGCTGCAAATCAGAAATAGCTGAAGATTATGAATGATCAGTGACATAACTAGATGCAAATTCATTGCGAATTTATTTTGATTAGTAAATCTTAGTTGACTCGATATGTATGCACTTTGCAACAACTTTTCCAACAACAAAAGCTATGTTATAGAGATCAATGCTTTCTCCAGGATTTGTCATCATCGTGTCATTGCAAGCAATAGACTGTAACATTTAAAATTAATGATGATGGGATTTGTTAACAAAGTGTAGAAATAAAAAATATTTAATTATTCTATTATATGGAATTAATTTAAAATTAAGGCAGAATTAATCCTCTAATCTGCAAAATATAATCTGCCTCTAATCAGCAAAATTGCTGAATTCAAACAAAAAGTGGTAGCAGAAAAATGTTCAAATTTTTCGTTGAAAATTTCATGTACAAATTCTTACTTACATGAAACACAGTCTTATTTGATGCTTAATATAGTAATTTATTTGAAATTTAACATACTTTCTGTACATCTTTACATTATAATAAATTTATTAATTAAAATACAAGTTATAAAAAACAATAAACTGCCTACATTAACCCTTTGTATTCTATCTATATTAGCCCCATTATAACATTCTGAAGTTAGGCATCAATTTTATTCATTTAAGTGATTTTAATATTTTAAAAGAGTTTATAGAAGTAAAAAAAAAAAAACAAGTTACACTTGCCTTATAGCAACTTGTTTATTTGGATTTAAAATTTAAATTCTTTGTGCTGCTAAAATAAAAAATAAACTTATTTTTTCTTTTCATGCTTTAAATTAAACTTCTTGCAACAATTCAAGAATCAATTCAAAGATTTCCGGACAAAATATGCCAAATTTCTGTAGGAACTACTCTATTCTTGTTTTACTTCTATTCAAATATATTTCACAATATGTTTGTCCCAATCTTTTGTTTTTAAAGGTATTTAACTCCTCAACTGCCAAACGAACCATATGGGATTCACTGTGCTGTGTGAAATGTATTTTTGTTTTCAACTTCATAGCTCATTGTACACTATCTACCAAAAAGTATTTGTACACTTTCAGTTTTTGACATTTTGTCAAATATTTAAAAATATACTGGTCGGATTCTTCTGGAACTTCAGAAATATAAATATTATGTTTCACTTTATATTTATTTACATTCATTTGTTAAGTGGGTAATTAGAGGGCCGGCAAAAAAACAAAGAATAATAGAAATATTTGGGATCGCCCTGTACATGAAAATGCACAAAACGACTTATCGCTTTAGAATACAAATATATGAATACAGTAGAATATGTACGCTAATTTTTGTGAGCTAGCATGTATATTTATGGCGATAGAGTGATTTTTTTGAAAAATTCAAAAAAATTCTGGTATGTTTTTTGTTTATATCATGCTGGGTCTTTGACCAAATTTAACGCAAATTTCAGAAAAATTGGCAAAATGCAGTAAAAAAAATGTAGCGCAATTGGAATATAAATATATTAAATATTTTATGAAATATGAGTAGTTGTATAAAATAATTTTTATCTGCGCATGCGCGAACTAGAAAAACATTTTTTTACATCATTTAATAGTCAATTCTATGGAGTGACTTATAAAAAAAATCCAATCAAATATCGTGAAAAATCATTATTTTAGTGAGATGTTTTTACTCTGCTCTCTAAAAACGGCTGAATCTTAAGGGATTCTCCACAAATTGACATTTTTTAATAACTGACTTTAAAAGAAAACTAGTATTGAATTAATACAATATCTAATACAATATTGCTGCTAATAAGTACTTGACAATTGTGATAGAAAAGAAAAAGAGCTGTATTCACATTTAGGGCCAAAACTAAGAGAGGGTTGGGGGAAAAGGGCATGTGCCCCGGGCGCTAGGATGAAAGTGTCCCAAATGTACATTTTGTTTGGCGATTTTTTCCATATCTATGTTTAGCATGATATTGTCAAAATCGTCCCATTCAAAGCATTTCTCCTATACCAAAGCATAGAAGAATCTAATGATGATGGCATAAAGATCCGGCATAAAGCAGATTTTTTTTCCGTTTTGATTCAGTTTCACGATTTTAAGGTATCATTTTTTTTAAACAAAGCAGACTACTTTAATCAATATTACATATTTTAAGTTTTAAAATAAGTCGGCTATTAATAAATTAGAAAATTTTTCTTTGCAAATACTTTTGCAGATGCTTTGCAAAGAAGAAAAGGGAGGGGGGGAGGGAGTTCACCAAAATTCATTGAAATATAAATATATTAAATATTTTCTAAAATGTTCTATGTCATGCAATATTTTCAACCAAATATAAAGCCACATTCAGAAAAATTCACAAAATGTAGTAGAAAGAATAAGGTGCTATTGAAATATAAATATATTAAAAGTTTTCTAAAATATGAGTATTTGTATGAAATATTTTTTAATCAGTGTATGCATGAACGATAAAATTTATTATTTTACATAATTTAATATTCAACTCTATGGAGCTACCCATAAAAAAATCCGATCGAATTTCATGGAAATTCAGAAAGTTATTGTGGATAGGAGTGAACTGATTTTCAATTGGTCTCTGAAAGCAGTTGAATGACGTCAGATTTTACGCAAATTGCCAAATCTCCATTTACGTTTTTTACTGGTGATTTACTTCTTTTCTTAGATAATTACCAGAACGAACCTATTTCAGGATAAAAATAATTATAAAAAATCGAAGCATTTGTGTCAGATCTACCCATTGATACATAATTGATAATGGCTCTTATGCAAATGCCGATATCTGCGATCCTGAAATACGTCAAGTTCTCCACTGTTAAATGTGGTGTCGAAAACAACACTGACATCAATCACATGCATGATGCCAAGAAGAACAGAGCTGTCTGATTTTGAGAAAGGTGTGATCATCGGGTACCACCGAAATGGCCGATCTTTAATCGACATATCTAGCGAGCTTAATTACCCCAAAACGACTGTGGCTTATGTGATTAGAAAATGGAAGCTGAATGGTGATTGTCAGAATGTGGCCAGAGTAGGCAGACTGACGAAACTGGGAGATAGAGACCGACGGGTTCTGTCTAGAGAAATTCGGAAGAACCGCAACCAACCAATGTTACACATACGCCAAGAATTTCAACAATCTTCAGGATGTGTTGTTTCCATGAATACCATCCGTAAGGAAGCTCATCTGCTTAATTTTTATGGCCGTGCTGCCGCCCATAAGCCTTTAATCACCAAGTCCAACCGCGCAGCTCGGTTAAGTTGGTGCAAAACACGCCAGCAATGGACTGTACAGCAATGGAAACAGGTTCTCTGGAGTGATGAATCAAGGTTCACCCTCTACCGTTCTGATGGTAGGGTCTGGGTCTGGCGTCTGCCTGGAGAACACCTCCTACCAGAATGTATTGTGCCCACAGTTAAATTTGGTGGAGGGGGAATTATGTTCTGGGGTTGTTTTTCCTGGTTCGGACTAGGACCCTTGGTCCCAATTCATGGTAAGCTCAATGCCGATGCCTACTGTAATATACTGGACAACAGTGTACTTCCTACGTTGTGGCAATACTATGGATTGGACCCATGTTATTTCCAGGATGACAACGCAAGCTGCCATGTAGCGCGGTCCAGCATGGATTGGTATGCTGATAATGGAGTGCATCGACTCGAGTGGCCTGCCCAGAGCCCAGACCTGAACCAAATAGAGAACCTCTGGGACAAGTTGGATCGTCGAATTAAGGCGGGTGACACACACCCAAAATCAGTAAAAGAGCTTACCTGCCTTCTGCAAACAGAGTGGAATAAAATACCATTAAATGTAATACAAGGACTAGTTGAGAGCATGCCCAGGAGAGTCGCAGCTGTAATTGCCTCTCGAGGAGGATCTACAAATTATTAAATGTGAACAGGGCCAAAACCAGTCTTTTTTTTCCCCGAGGCAAACGTAGATTTTGAAGGTACCCCTTTCCCCCTCCTTCACAAAGCATACTTACAAAGAAAATTTCTCCAATTTATTAATAGCCAACTTATTTTAAAACTTAAAATATGTAATATAAAATAACGTATTCTGCTTTATTAAAATATTCCAATTTGATACTTTAAACCGAATCAAAAAAATTCTACTTTCAACAGGATCTTTAAGGCCCTTGTCCCTGCCCGCGAAGACACTGCTGAGCTAATGCTATCCTGTGGGGAGGCATTTTTCTAATAACTCTTTCGCATTTTAAAATTTTCTTTTTTTTTTTTTTTTTTTTTTTTTTTTTTTTTTGCATTGGATAGTGGAAGTCCCTCTCAAAATCGCTCCTTGACTACTTTTTCGATTTGAGTCATAGATATTTTTTATAAAGTTAGTTTCACTTTCAGAACCGCTTTTGGAAGTGAAAGAAACATTATAAAAATGTCTACGCCAAAATTGAAAAAGTAATCACGGAGCGATCTTGAAAAGGACTTCCGCTATTCAATGCAAAACATATTATTTAAAAAGGTCCAAATGCAAAAGAGTTAGAAAAATGCATCCCCATAGGAATAGCATTAGCTCGTGAGCATCTTCGCGGGTAGGGGCAGGGACCTTAAGCCATCATCATTAGATTTTTTTATGCTTTAGCATAGATCAGATATAATAATTTTAACAATATTATGCTAAACATAGCCATGAAAAAAATCGCCAAACGAAAGATACATTTGGAACACTTTCATCCTAGCGCCCGGAGCACATGCCCTTCTCCCCCCCCCTCTCTTAGTTTTGGCCCTGAATGCGAATAAAGCTCTTTTTCTTTTCTATCACAATTGTCAAGTACTTATTAGCAGCAATATTGTATTAGATATTGTATTAATTCAATACTAGTTTTTTTTAAAAGTCAGTTATTAAAAAATGTCAATTTGTGGAGAATCCCTTAAGATTCAGCCGTTTTTAGAGAGCAGAGTAAAAACATCTCACTAAAATAATGATATCTTTTTGAATTTTCACGATATTTGATTGGATTTTTTTTTATAAGTCACTCCATAGAATTGACTATTAAATGATGTAAAAAAAAATGTTTTTCTAGTTCGCGCATGCGCAGATAAAAATTATTTTATACAACTACTCATATTTCATAAAATATTTAATATATTTATATTCCAATTGCGCTGCATTTTTTCTACTGCATTTTGCCAATTTTTCTGAAATTTGCATTAAATTTGGTCAAAAACCCAGCATGATATAAACAAAAAACATACCAGAATTTTTTGAATTTTTCAAAAAAATCGCTCTATCGCCATAAATATACATGCTATTCTCACAAAAATTAGTGTGCATATTCTACTGTATTCATATATTTGTATTCTAAAGCGATAAGTCGTTTCGTGCATTTTCATGTACAGGGCGATCCCAAATATTTCTATTATTCTTTGTTTTTTTGCCGGCCCCCTAATTACCCGCTTAACAAATGAATGTAAATAAATATAAAGTGAAACATAATCTTTATATTTCTGAAGTTCCAGAAGAATCCGACCAGTATATTTTTAAATATTTGACAAAATGTCAAAAACTGAAAGTGTACAAATACTCTTTGGTAGATAGTGTATAAACGTTTCATATTAGAGATTTGAATTAATAAACAAACTTAAATAAGTGATACTTAAAACTTAAAATCTTGTTTTCTACCTCGATTTTTCAATTTAATAACAGATTTAAAATGTTGAGAATAACAATTTATAATTTAGCCTTTTTTTCTCACTTATTTAAATGACTATTGTGTAAACTCATGTGATGGCTTTATGGCCACTGACGGCTATAAAATCATTTATCTATGCAAATTTTGCTGTTTTATTGTACATAAATATCCTATAAAGAATAGATTAGTTATGTACTTAATCAAATGCACCCTAGTCTTGAATTAAAATTTTAGGTAGTAAAATGCAATAAAAGTTTTCTTATTTTGAGTTACCTCACTGTAATGTCAAAGTATAAAGCAAGCATATGTATTCAATTTAATTTTGGAAAATCCCCGCTGCATCTTGATCATCTAACATATGATTTTATAATAAAATTATAAAAAGTGACAAAATTTGGATAATTTC
The DNA here is from genome assembly GCA_964019185.1 of Maratus speculifer. Classification (NCBI taxonomy): domain Eukaryota; kingdom Metazoa; phylum Arthropoda; class Arachnida; order Araneae; family Salticidae; genus Maratus; species Maratus speculifer. The sequence goes on from OZ025297.1 coordinate 341,458,185, forward strand.
AAACTATAGAAGGAAGATGCACATTTTTACTTTCTTCTATCTGTATAAGAAGTAAGTATTGGATTCATGACAATTTTTGAAATCCAGTTTTTGGCAGATTTACGCATTTTAGGAATCAGAGAACCTGAAAAACATGTTTTTACAAAATGTGTCTGTCAGTTTGTATGTGACATAAATTTTATGGGGGCTCTATCTCAAGAACTAATGCATGGAATTTCACAAAACTTTAGATTCTGTTAGATTTTGATACAAACTAGATCTGATTAGTTTTTGGTGCATATCGCTCAACAGGTGGTGCTGCTATGCTGCATTATTCACAATTTTCACAATAGCCATATCTCAAGAGCTAATCGATGGATTTTCATAAAACTTTATATTTAGTTAGTACTTGATATAACATGGTGCTGATTATGTTTTGATGCAAATTGCTCAACAGGTGGCGCTGTCATGGTGCATTCTTTCTGATTATCGCAATAGTTTTATCTCAAGAACTAATGCATGAAATTTTCTAAAGCTTCAGATTCAGTTAGTCCCTGATATAGATTAGTGTTGTTTAGTTCTTGATGTAAACTGCCCTGCAGATGGTGCTACTATGATGCTTTTTTCACAATTTCGCAATGAATGTATCCCAAGAACTAATGTACAGATTTTCAATAAACTTCAGATTTAATCAGGAGTTGACGTGAGTTATTGCTAATTAGATTTTGGTGTAAATCACCTAAATGTTGATACTGTTATGCTCATTTTGCAGGAAGTATTAACATGTATGAGATATAAAAAAATTTTTGGATTGCCACATGTGATTAATTTAAAGTAGGCTTGCAACTATTTTGGCTACTATTTTTGTACAAATGCTAATTTTTTGGCCACTATTTTTTTTTTTTTTTCATAGGTTACTAAAGCAGCTATTCTTGCCATTACACATTGGTAACCCTGCTAAAACTGCAGATTTATTCATTTTTTGTAGTAGCCTCTTAACGCAAACTTACTGTAAAAAAGTTTTTTATATAATACATGCACACTTTGCATTTTTCTTGTATTTTTTATGTTCAGGGCCAAAACTCGCCCTTTTTGCACCTTAGGCAACCATTAATTTTGTCGCCCCCCCCCCCTTTCTTTCTGCCAGATCATTTTACAAAGGTAATTTTATTAATTTTCTAATTTTTAAAATTTAAAATATGTAATCATATGTAACACTGAACTATATAATCTGCTTTGACACATATTAATTCATTAAAACCTTGAAAATGGAATTGAAAAGAATCAAAAACAATTTTGCTTTATACGGGATCTTTAGAGTAGTAATTTCCTTCTTTTCTGTATCATCCTCAGATTCATCGATGCTTTTGTTTGGCATATCCCAGACAGTACAATTTTAACCATACCATGCTAAATATAAACATGAAAAGAATCAGCAAACAAAATCTTAAAGAACACATAAACATGCTATGGACTCTGGTTTGAACCTGGCTCTGGCTAATTTTTCATTCCATGTTGGGTTATTGTATTACTTGTGCTCATGTCTGTCTTAATATACAGTGATGGCCAAAATTGTGGAAGCCTTTATGTAGCTTTCATTTCAAAAAGTAAAAGGCTACCTATTGAAGCTTTTCAGAGGAAAGCAATTTCAGAAAATTTTGGTATATTTTCACCGATCATGATTCTCAGACCCCAAAACCACATTCTGCTCAAATGTTGATATATATTTGTAGTTATATATATCCATGTATCTATGTATATATATAGAGAGAGAGAGAAAGAAAGAGAGAGAGATATATCTCTATATATAATGTTTGTCGTACTGTAACTCCTACATTTATAAATCAATTTGAATGTAACTTGGTGTGTACGTAGTACATACCAATGTCTCAACCAAGTCCCTTGGCCAGCTCCATCCACCATATAGTTTCATAATGGTGGTCATTTAAATTTTTGACATTTTTTTATGTTTTCTAACTTTGTATACTTATGAAAAATGTTACATTTCAGCACTAAAATGCAAACTCTTATATAACATTTTAAATAGAATGTTAGAAACATTAAAAGACATTTTAAAGAGTTACACATTATAAGTTTACAACATAGGTCATTTTAATAAAAAAGTTAGAAAACATAAAAATTTCCAAAAGTGTCCACAAAATTCAAAATGTTTGCCATTTTGAAAAAAAGATGGAGGATAGAGATGGCCAAGAAACTCTGTCAAAACATTAGTATGTACTATGTACACACCAAGTTGCATTCAAATCAATTCATAAACATGGGAGTTGCAACATGACAAACATCATATGTACACACGCACGCACAGGGACGTCCAGCGAATAAGACCTTGATTTCAAAATTAAAATTTTCAAAAACAAAGATCAATAGAATTATGCAGTAAATGGTTTGTTTATAAGGTAAGCTGTAAAAATTTTATATAGAAGTTTGGAATGGTGAATATTTTGAAAATATTGTTTTGATCGCTAAGAATGCCTGACTTGACATTTTTCTTGTTTTAGATTACTTGTAGAGAACAAGTTTTTTGGCGTACAGTGCCGTATTTTAATGATTTATTTATTATTTATTTTATTTTATTTATTTATTTATTTTTATTTTTTTTTAAATTTTAAAATTCTAAAAATTTAATTTCAAAATTTTTTTTTTCTCCAAATGTCTGCAATGGGTAGCTTTCAAATTTTTGTAATGAAAGCTACCTAAAAGTTGTCACAACCTTGGCCACCACTATATAGATACCTTTAATAAAATTTTCATTTGGCACCCCCTTCGTTTTGGCATCAGGGGCACATGTCCCTCGGACTTTTGGCCCTGTTAATGTTATTTTGCTAGAGTCATAACTCATATACAATATTTAATATGTTTTAGAATTTTGTTTTTAAAGTTGTTTGTGAAATGAAAACAGTATTTACTGTCTCATCTATCTTCCCCACATTATAATCTAGATATGAACAAAGATTTATAACTCACTTGAGGATACACAAGCCGCATTTTGAGAAAACTGCTCTATTGTAGTATTTTCTTTGCCAGGATCTTAAAATTTCCCATATAACATGTGATTCTGATATGAGACAAGTTTTATTTTCACATGTTTTACTGCATTTTTGAAAATTCTTGAATGAGTATTTTTTTATAAATATGCAAACTTGAACATCACTTGTATGAATTTAGGTTATCTAGTCACCAACAGCATATTTCTAAGATCAGTTTAAAAAAAGCAATTAAGTAATATGTTATAGTGATTCTTTAAAAGTTAACCAAATACTATCTTTATTTAGCTTGCTTGTTGTATTATGACAATTAGACTTGCTTTTGATTATAGTTTTCGAATTAACAATTTATATGCTTCATTTCTACTTACTTACTGATTTCAGGTACCTTGGGTCCCTGTTGTTCCTGTTCTTAGTGTATTTGTAAATTTCTATTTGATGTTAAAATTACCAAATGCTACATGGATACGTTTTCTAGTTTGGATGGTAATTGGTAAGTTATGTTTCTTTTGATTTCTTTCTGTGTGTTAAATAATTATTTGAATAACAGTGTTAAAATTTTAGTATAGTTTTAATATGTTGATTATTAATGACTAGTTTTGCTTGTCAAAATGTGTTGGCAATTCTTTTAGTTCCTTCTCAGACATCGAGATTTGAATTTTAATTTTTGAAGTCTGATGTCAAAGTCAGGAACTTTTTAAAAATTTAAATTAACTGACAGAAAATAAAGTATTCTTAAATTGCAACTTTATAGCTTTAAATTTTGTAATCAAGAATAAATAAGGAATGACACGTAGTTTACTGCCTTTACTTTATCTTCCATATTGTAAGATTAGTTTCCATTCCTATTTATCTCCATCCCACTGTTACTCAGAAATATAAATTAATAATTGATGGGTGAAAGTTTTCCACCCTGTGACAGAATTAAATCTTTTACTTACTTTGGAAGATGGAATTTGGTGGAAAATATTATTCATTTCTGGCTGGGCCTAGTTTGTCTAGTGGTCTGCATTGTAAAGAAATTGCGGCAGTGGTGAATCCTTATAGATAAAATAAAAGTAAATATCTTAGTTATAACTGATGAGTTAGAAATTGATCTTACCTATCAGATTACAACAATAGTTTGGTTAATTATACAGTGGTTATATATATTTTCTTGTAGTGTTGTAAGATTTGGTAATCTACTTTCTATGTCATTTCAAACTTCAAATGATTTTAATAGGATTTCATTTTTCATATTAACTATACATAAAGACAGTATAAATACTGGTTTTAATGAATTATTGTTGTGGTAATATCTGAGTTACTTTGGTTTTATTTGTAAAAGTATTTATATATTTATTTATTTATATTTTTATCCTATGAAATTTTATGACTTTCCTTCATGAGTATTTCTCTGTGGCATCTTTTAAAATAAGTTGTGCTAAATCCCTATTCTCAACTCTTTCCATTAAGGCTGTAATTTTTCCATTTCTTTTCTCTTTTTTATCCTCCCCCCCCCCCCTTACAAATAAGCACATTAGACGTTATTCTAATATAAAAGATTTAACATATTGAATTCTGTAAGATGTATGACTTGTCCTTGAGCATGACCTTATTATCAACAATGGGGGGGGGGGGGGGGGGGGAGTAATACAGAACTTGGCAGACTTAACTCTTTTCAAATTGTTAAATTTTGTTTAGCGTGAGTTTGATGATAAATATCATGATGAAATGTTATCTACAGGGTAGTCTAACAGATTCTAAGTGGTTTAAACATCAATAACAGTGGGCTTACTTTATTTTTCCAAATTTTGGGAATATTTCCATTAATGTTAACCTGACTGTTATGCTTAAATTAAGTTATTGCTGTTAAATTTGATTTTGCTACCCTTGTTTTCGTGGTTCTGGATAAAGGATAAGGAAAATTATTGTGAATGCATCCATTTTGCCATTGATGATGAAATATTGAAAATCACAAAATTTCAAAGAGTCAGTTCGATCTAGTAAATTCAATGCATCAATACGATCTTATACACTGTTAAAAATCTTCGGCTGTTGCTGCAGGCTCACTCCGCTGCTTTTAGAGAAAACAATTATTTGACTACATTATGGAGCATTCTTATTGGTCAGTATAGAGACATTCTATAAAATGGGTGGAGATTATTCTAGACACTCTAACTTGGATAAATAAAACAGTAAAATAGTCGGAACTTTGTGGATTTAACAATGTTTACCCTAATGCAACAGGCTATTTTAATTCATTAAAATGACATGACTTTTTTTTTAAAGCTTGCGATAAATTAGAATTTGAACTTTTTGATGTCTATTTGATGTTTTTTGACTATTTGATGTCTACTCTGATGTATAAGGGCATTCTAAATGTATGAAATAGTGTAAGTAGCATATTTATCATAAAATTTATTTTGTAAAATATGTGTTTTAAATTTATTTTGATTGTTTTGTAAAAATACGTCTTTTTGTGCTTTGTTATTCTTAATATATTTCCCATGATTGAAAGTTGTCAACGTGTTAGAAAACAGTATTTTAGCATGGACTAGAAAACCACACCAATCTAAAAGTCCAGAAACACCTGTGCATTGTCGAAACACATCTGTTCAAAAGTACTTAACATTTCATCCACTTAGCTCTTCAATTAATTTGAAATCCCTCACAAAGGCACAGAATACATGTCTGATCAAATGGGTGTTGTTTTAATGTTCAGCCAGTTATCCAGAATACATTTTGGTCTTGACCATTCTGGATAAATAATTCTTTTCTATACTTTTACTATGCCAGTGTATATATTCACTAAATAAATCTGTGTGTATATTTGAAGTGAATTCAGGCACTTAAATTTAACATTTATGTATGTTAATATCATTTAAAATTCTCAAGATTAGTTTTCTCAGCTAAAGAGTTTTGCTGATTACATTTGAAGTCTCTTTGTTTGTCATTTTGTCTTATATGATTATGTTTATATCAATAATATAATGCACTTAAAAATGTAATCTACATAAGAAATTCGCATACTTTCTGAAAAAAATTGCTCAATTAATATGAGATTGGAGCCTGCTGTAATAGAAATAAAGATATATATTAAAAATTGAAGTTTTTTTTTCTGGTGATAAAAATTCACCTCAACATCTATTCATGAAGGGTTAATTCCATTTATCAGAAAATTCTAATCAAAATTAAATTACATTAAAATAAGAGTGCTAAGCTATGTCTGGGGGAACAGCGATCCAAGCAATACTAAGCAGCAAAACTTATTAATAAAGAATACTGCCCAGTTAAACTGATGGCATTGAGCTCACAGGCTACAAATACTAATTGTACATTAAAGCCTTATATTTTCAAGGGTTAATTCCGTTCGAAAAAAAAATTAAGAAGGGGAAACAGCTCTCCCCTTTCCTCTTTTTTTATACTTAATCATTGAACCTCCTATACTATCAAAGACATGCTTTATCATATAAAAAATCTATATCCAAAATTCAGAGCAAATTAGATAATTCTTAATAAAAACCCATTTAGCATTTATATAATTTAAAAGGAGTTATCCCCTTCTTTTATACTTAACCATTAAACTTCCAAAACGATTCAGAGATTTGAACGAAATCTGAAAATTCTGCTTGAAAAACCTATTTATATAAATTAAGAGGGGGGGGAGGCATTAGAACCCCTGTTGCCCCTATTTATACTTATTCAATGAACACCTAATAGCAGTCACGGAATCGCCTCATCAGAATGATCCTAATCTAAATTTTGAACGAAAACTTAATTCTGCATGAAAATCCCATTTATTTCAACTAACGGGGGGGGGGGGGGCATTAGAACCCCTGTTCCCCCTATTTATACTTATTCAATGAACACCTAATAACAGCCACGGAATCGCCTCATCAGAATGATCCTAATCTAAATTTTGAACGAAAACTTAATTCTGCATGAAAATCCCATTTATATCAACTAACGGGGGGGGGGGGGGGGGATTAGAACCCCTGTTCCCCCTATTTATACTTATTCAATGAACACCTAATAACAGTCACGGAATCGCCTCATCAGAATGATCCTAATCTAAATTTTGAAAACTTAATTCTGCATGAAAATCCCATTTATATCAACTAACGGGGGGCATGAGCCCCCCGTTCCCCCTCTTATACATATCGAATGAACTCCAAAAACTAATCAGGGAAGCGCCTTATCAGGATATACCTATATACAAAATTTCAAGTGGATCCGATATTTTTATCATGAGTTATCGCGTTACGCACATACGCACATACATACAGAACGGACGGGCACATAAGCTCTCAGGCTATGATAGCCTGTGAGCTAATAAAAAACTAAGCTCAAAAATAGTATTACCGGAAAGCGGATTCTCCAAATACAGCCAGCTCGCATCGAATAGTACTAGACATTGCGTTGTAAATTTTAATTCTGTTACTATGAAAATTAATAGTGTTGGTTGAATCTTTTAAATATTCTGAAATGCATAAATCCAAAAAAAAGAAGAAGAAAAAAATGACTCACCCCAAGATGGTTGTGCAAATGAGGACGAATATATTATAAAAATTATACCTTCTTTATTTTTTTTAAATATTTCAACTATTGATCAACTGTGGCCACAGATGTTACTTAGAATTATTAACAATGCAACACTATTTAATACAGAATGTGATGAATGAGCACCGAATGGTAGACCATGGTAGACGAAACAGTTTTTACGATGTTACAGTTCTTATTGTTTAAAAAATTCACACTCTGCAGTCCTCCAGGTAAAAGATGCACCTCGATGACACTGAGATTAACTGTATTAGATGACTCCTCCTTACAGCTTTGCATGGTCTATATTACTCCAAGATGTACCATACCAGATGTATATTCTACTATGTAAAATGCTACAGGTTAAAAAGGTGTTCTATGATGTTTCCGGAAGGAAGCTATTGAGCTGAAGAAGATTCGATGGAAAAATTACTGCGACGATGACCTTCTTATTGTATGAAAACTTAACTCGACGGCAGGACTGGAGATATTGCGAGACTATCTAAGATGAGACAACAATCCAAACATTTGAAGAAAAGTTGCGACAATGTTGGCCTCTGAAATGTGTGAAAACTTAACAGTGGGGCTGGAGATATTAATAGAATGTCTAAGATGAATTACCACGGTGAACACAAAGAATTATCATGAGGTGAAGATATTTCCAAGATTTTTTAGCCGAAGAAAAAAAAGGGGCCTGCTACCGATGCAACTGCAAATTTCTCACTCCCGGCCAAAAGGCCAGGAGCGCTATGTACGTTCGCCTTATTCCACTGTTCTGCTGAATCTATCACATAAATCAGAGATTACTCCAGTCCCTTTCCTGATGCACACTCAACAGCCAATCAGAGAGATTTATTTTTCAGCTTCTGGCTGCTTCTAGAACTTTCTCGATGAGCATCAGTCATACTGAGCAGCGAATCCTGTATTTTGGCCCGGAATTTGTTCCGATGGAAGGTTGTCGAAAGATCTGGAACTTTTTCATCTACGATGAGTCATGCTCAGCCGGGAAGAAACATCAAAAAAGGAAGATGGCGATACACCATTTTGAAAACTCGGCCAGCGTTATTTGAAAAATACTGAAACAGTAATTATTTTTAAAATTGCATAAATGGCGAAGTAATTGTTCAAAAAGCTGAACGATTATGTTAAAATAATTTATATTTAAAATAAAGGCCGATTAATATAATTTGAAGAGTAAATAACTGATATTAAAATAATTTAGAAAAAATATTATTTGGTAGATTGCTATTACTATTTAGTGGCATTGGACGATGTATAGATTATATATATAAAATCCCTCCATGTATAATGATTCCGGGGTCAACCCATCCACAAAAAAAAAAAAACACTTATTGTGACCAATGACAAATTCCATTGTGAAAAGTTATCTCCGATTTTAAAGGCTATCAATTTTTTGTCCAATGCAAACGTTTCAGAGTCGTAATAGAGTGTTCTCATTTGTCAGATTTACAGTTTGAGCTGTAAATGACGTCACTACATTTTACTGTGCTTTGAAATCTTTTCCCTATTTCAAGCACAATATTCACACTGTTAAAAATTTGACTCATTTGCTGCAGCATCACTCCACCACTTTTATAGAAAACGATTACTTTGCTGTGTTATGGAGCATTCTCATTGGTCATAAAAGAGACATTCTATAAAAGCTGTGGAGTGACGCTGCAGTAAATGGGTCAAATTTTTAGCAGTACACTGTTAAAAATTTGACCCTTTTGCTGCATCATCACTCCCCAGCTTTTATAGAATAAATACATTGTAAGTAACACATACAAAGTAACCGTTTTCTATAAAAGCGTTGGAGTTATGCTGCAGCAACTGCTAAAAATTTGACCCATTTGCAGCAGCATCACTCCTGTGCTTTTATATAAAGCGGTTACTTTTACTGTGATATGGAGCATTCTCATTGGTCATAAAAGATATTCTATAAAAGCTGTGGAGTGACGCTGCAACAAATAAGTCAAATTTTTAACAGTGTAATACGGCAAAGTAATCATTTTCTATAAAAGCTGTGTAATGATGATGCAGCAAAACATTTAAATTTTTAACAGTGTTAAATTAAAACTTTTTATTTAAGAAAAGCGAAGGTGCGTTTTAAATACAATATTGATAGAATTTTTATATTCGTGTTGCTTTATTTTATTTTATTTTATTTTTTACAGCCGTGAATGACTTCATTGTCACATAACGAATCACGATTGTTTACTCTTTATTGTTGACATTGTTTTCGACCTTATAAAGTATTTTCTTTTAAGTATTAGCTAATAGTATAAAATAGTTAATTCTCAAATGTTTTAAAATAGCATTATTAGTACATATTTGGCATTATTAATGCATGTTAATTTGCATGTTTGTTGTGAAATAATTACTGTAATTTTGTGAGTGAAATTCATTAGCGGCATATTCTATGCCATTATTTTACCCATTCAATTAATAATTTGGCCACTCTCTCATATTCGTCTGGAAATGGCCAAAATGGGGAAATTTTTTTATACATTTTGGATATTTTTATTATTTTCTCTCAGTATTTTAAAATATTTTTGGCTGTAGTTTCACAATGTATTATTTTATAATTGATATTTTACCTTACTTTATTCTTTTAAAATTTATGCATTTACCATTTGTTCATTACAATCCCTCCCCATCCACCAGATACTTTTGTTATAGTTTTAAATGCAGATTTCTATTGAATTTTTTTTTTTTTAGATTTTTCCCTCATGTTCAATTTTTGTATTTTTCAAAATTGTTTAAACCTAAAGTGGCTATGATTGACCAAAGTTGTTGTTATGTTTTATCATAACTAAATAAATAAACAACGTTAAAGAGCACAAATATTATAAAATAAAAGATGTTAAAAGCCTACAGCTGTTTCGGGACTACCAAAGTTCCATCATCAGTGCTAAAAAGTGTAAAACGTAAAAGAAAGTCACATCGTAAAATAAAATAAAATAAACTGTGTATCAGAGCTCGCCGCTAAGGCGAACTGACTAAGAAACGTCGCAGAGCAACAGTAAAAATAAACTGGCACGCGCATCCAGAGGAGACCAATCATATGTTCCATCTCACTGGACGAGTCCAAATCAAAGAGAACAGGAGGGGGGGGGAGGGGGAGTGAAATTACAGGAATGGAAACCAGACATCAGAAAATCTTGGAATACTGGACATGTCATTAACTAAATTACTAGAGTTTTTCCATATATGATAAGCTTCCCAAAAGTCTAAATCATAAACAGATGAACAATATTGTATTATTGAGGCTTCGGAAAATTTAAAATTATGACTCTTGGACCAGCAATGGTTGGCGATAGTGGAACGTTTTATTTCACAATTTTTAACGTTAGCACTGTGCTCTCCCATACATTTTTTCAAGGTACACTTCATCTGACCGATGTACATTTTATCGCATTCGCAAGAAATCTTATAAATACCCCAATGTGATAAATCATCTATTGGATCTTTGAGATTAGAGAATTTAATTTTATTGAAAGGAGTAAAGGTTATTTTAAAGTCAAATTTTGACAAAATTTTGGAAATTTGATGACTGATTTTTGGAAAATATGGAAGAATAATTAAATTAACATTGCGGTCTGAGTTGAAGTTCGAAGGAGTACGTTTTCTTAATTTGTTATGAATGGAATCAACGATTTTGATTGGGAAACCCCGATTAATGGCAATGGATTTGATATGGTTTAATTCTGCTTTAAGTAAACTATCGGAGGAGCAAACATTTAAGGCCCGGTGTACATAAGTGTTAAAGGCAGCTAATATCTGATTAGGGGGGTGAAATGAAAGGCGATGGGGGGGGGCAAAGATACAGCGAATGGTTTACGATAGACAGTTGTGTACACACTTTTTTCACACTCAGAGTTTCACTGTATTGTGTATGATATATAAGTTTTAAATCATGTTATGCTTGTTACATGATTTTCTAAAAAATTTTGATTAATTCTGTCTAGGTTTTGTCATTTATTTTGGCTATGGTTTATGGCACAGTAGTGAAAGGTGTATAACTGTGCAGCAGTTGCCACCCCTTTACGAGGAATCACCATCTGAATCTGACGAGAGAGATGATTCGAAAACTGAACATTCTCCATTATTGGCTGAAAAGAGTTAATTTTACCAATGGAGAGAAAAGACTAAATGTGTCATTTTATGTCACAAATCTTCTCATATTGAGAATGTGATATGTATTTTATTATTATTATTATTTTGTATATTGTATGTTAAAAGCAGTACTATTTTGAATTGTTATTTTGGATTAACATATAAATTTAATGCACACTATCTAGAAATTTTCAGATAGTTATTTTTTTTCTACATAATATATTTTATTCATCGATGTAAAAGTGGTCTTTAAAGTTTAGATTAAAAAAATTGTTCTAAATTTTCACTTTTAAATCTTTATTGAACTATTATGTAAAAATTTTATTTGTGATGCTTTTTTTTAAGCATATTCCCAATTTACAATTTGTACATGTAAATCTTTTATTATTTAATTTTAAATATTTTTTATTTTATATAGGTTTTTTTAAATATTAATACCTTTATTAATTTCTTTAATCAAAGCTAAAATAATGTATTTTAGTATTTAATTTGGAAGAAGTTTTTAAAAACAGTTGTGAAAGTATAAAGTAATAATATGCTATAAAATAATATATGGAATTTCTTAAATTTACAATGCAAGTATTTAAAAGACTGTTTGTCTTTAATTGTGATACTATGTTTTAGTATATAGATAATGAATATGTTAAAGATATTTGACATATTTCCTTCATTGAAAATTGATATCCATGCTTATGTTTATTAATATCTAAATAATTCTGTAAAAGTTTTAAATATTGTGTTCATTCTTTTAATGATGTTTAATTAGAATTTAAAAAATATTCTACCAATAAAAACTCAATTTTCTATTCATTTTGTTAGGTTTGATTCATTTTAAAAAGCTATTAAGAATGTGTGAATTGTTTAAAGCAGTAGATTTTAGCATTACTTCTAATAGAAGATCCAAAAGCAGATTCTTACCTAATTCATTTCATTTCATTTTTTTTAAACCACAAAATATTTTATTTGTTATACTTTGTGACTTGCACTTTTTTCTGCTCTAAATAAGAAGTGAATTAGTATTTAATACAGACCCCCCCCCCCCCCTTTTTATTTTCATCTCTTTTAGATTTTAACTTACAGAAAAGTGTTTTGTAGCTCAATCATGCCTTGTTTTGTAACTATTTTGTCTGATTTAATACTAGTTTTTTTAGTGGATATAAATAATTGAATGGTTATAATAATGTGAACAGTTGTGTTTTATTACTAAATTGGGTAATAAGGTTTATTGGTTAAATTTACAGTCCATCTGATGTATATATAAGTGCTGATTTATTTAATATGGACTATTCTGATACCTGTTTCAACTACAAATATAGTAAGGAGCTCAGAATTTGTCTATTATTCAGAGGTGTTTGCTTGCTATTTAGAGGTAATAACATATAGTTATTGGGATTAAAAAAGCATTTGCTAACTAGAGATGTATGCTATGAAAATTTTATTGCAATTTACAAATATGAAAATTAAAGAAGCAATGTGGAAACATTGTTAATTTTAATGGGAAGATATATAGTATATTTGGGCTGAATTTAACTTAGCTGTTTGAACTGAAAGAAATGCATATAAGAGCTAACAATTTAAATTTAAAACGTATGATTATTTTTTACTTTATAAAAAATTGAGAAGATCAATTTCATTTGCTGGGTTTTCAATGCATACGTGGATTAATATTTCTCCAATATCTGTCTAAATTATATATTATAATTTTTGATTGTGCATGTAAAAATTTGACTTTGTTTTTGTGTTATTATTATACATTTATTTTTAAGACCTAATGTGTTTTCAATCTTTATTGAAAATTAATAATTTCTGGTAAATACAGTCAACTCTGTGAAATCCACACTTAGGGACCAATTGTTTTGCGGGTTATAGATTTTTGCAGATTATACCTTTGTTTACATTTTATGTTTTAGAGATTGACAATAAATTTGAAACATTTACTGAACAATTGCAGTAGAAAAGGAAAATATAATGCAAAATTGGTTTAATGTATTTAATGAATATATTAATTTAAAGAAAAATTAAATATATAGAAAATAAATTGTATTGATTATTCATTTTCTTAAACTTGACACAACACAATGATAGTTTAAGCTTTTTTTTTGTAGTCTATGAACATCCATATCTTCTTGCCCCAAGATAATATTTTCTTCTTCAAGAAAATTTAAATAATTTTATCTCTTTTATATTTAAATTGCTTTCAGCATGATATTGTCAGATATATTCAGATCAGATTATCAGAAACACATCTCAGGTTTATTGCAAAAGGTTTCACAAGAAAATACATTAATGATTTAGCATATGATTTTTAGATCACTTGCACTTTTTGTAGAATTGAGGGGGGCTGCATGAATGCTCTGAATGTAATTCCTCAGGAAAATCTCATGTAGATGCACTAGTATAGATTTAATGAAGGAAATATTCATATGTACTGCAAAATAACCAAAACTGATGTTGAGATAAAGTCACTTAATGTTGCAGTTTCACTGACTTTTAATCAAAGCAGCTTTGTGCATAACCAAGCAAATAAACATCAATGCTTCTTGAAAATGAAAATTTTGATTTTGTTTTGATTGTCACCTTTAATTACTTCAAATTACCATTTTCAAGTCCAGATTGCAAAATGTAAGAATTTTCTTTAATCACAATTTATTTCATTGGGAAATTGATAATTTTTTAATAAAAACAAACGCTCATTTAATTTCCTCCATGAGCTTGAATAGTAACTGCAATTTTTATTGTTTACTTTCCAATTCTTAGTGCGGATTTATAGATGTTTGTAGATTGTACAGATTTCACAGAGTTGACTTTATTGTACTTTTCAAATAGTATTTATTGGTGTGGCATTTCAATAATCTTTCACACTATAAAAAAAGACTATAATAGTATATGTAGTATAAAATATATAACATGTTATCTACTACATGTCATTTTGATTGCGTATTTTGTCAGTAGAATAATATTATTTTAAAATGTTAAGATTATTTTTTCCAATATTTTCTAAATCATTTTATCAATGGTATTATTGATTAAATGTTTAAATTCAGATTTTTATTTATGTGTGTTATATTGAAAATTAATCTAAATTAACTACTTCAGTTCATAAATTAAATATATCAAATGATAAAATTTAGTATACCATGTAGTGTGATAAATATCTTTCTATTTTTAATATTTCTAGTATTTCTAAAGTTTTTTTTGTTCTTCTGTTTTCTGAGTATCAATCTATTCTTTCATGACTTTTTGATAGGTATCTAGATACATTCATTTTTTATAGGTTCAGTGTTTTATGTAGCAAAATTGTCACAAATGTTTGCATTATAGAAGATTATAATTATGTAAAAGGAATGGTGCTAAATATTTCAGTGCTGAAGTTCATTTTTCCCTCCTCATATTTAGACCAGTATGATGTAAAATAAAGACATTGGTTGTATGTATATCAGCTGATATTATATTTATTTCGTCTACTTTTAGTATTTATTTCATTAATTACAGTGTTTTTTCATAGAAAAAAGAATGTAATTTTATAATACACTTTTTTGAGCTTAACAATAGAAATAGGGTGCTGGAATTGTAGAAAATATATTTGCAGTGCAAAATAAAATACCTGCAAGAAGAAAATATATTTGCAATGCAAAATAAAATACCTGCAAGAAGAAAATAAAGATGTTGCTGTAGTATCAAGTTAAACTTTCATTTTGTTTATATATATATATATGTTACAAATATAATGGTATCAAATTGGACCAAAAAAGGTTAATAGTGGTCATAGGGAATTGTTGTTAAATCTTGCACTATGCTTACTTTGTTGTAAATTTCTAAGTACGCAATTATAAAAGTAAATATTTTTTTTCTTTATTTCATTAACCAACATTTAATATTATTTTTTCAACATTTACAGTTTAAATCTTCAGAACTTAAACAAAATAAATTCATTATTGACTTTGTTTGAGAATCTTCTGCTTTTTATTGTACATTGCTGCTTTTTTACGAACTTTGAGCAAACCCATCTCCCCTTGCTACAATTTCTGCTTACTTTTTTATCTTCTCCATAAAATTTAAAATGTTTAAACTTTTTAGTTATTAAATAATTTTCTGCTGTTTTTTTTCCCCCTTTATTTATTGATTTGAGGGAAGGTTCAGATGAAAATATTTTTTCTTTATTGTAATTTGGCACTTTTTACCTCTGTAATGCTTATATGCATTCTACTAATATGTAGTATGATGCTTGGTGAAATATAGAAATTAAAAAAATCCCATGTGACATTGTTTGGCAATCGACTTTTATTTAGTTGAATTTATGTGGCATTGACTTCCCAAAAAACTTGTTTGCTACTATTTTGATAGGTGTATAAAATAATGTTGGCTACAACAATGATTGACATTAAAACAGATTTTAATATTAGCAGAATGTCCTTTATTATTTTAGTCAAAATAGATAGCATTTTTTGGAAATATAATATTAGTGTATCTAGTTTTATTTATTTTATATTTGTAAAGCTCTATTTAAAAAAGGAGAAAAAAACCCTCCAAAGAAATCCTTGTAATGTACCTTTAAAAAAAAAAAATCCTAAATATGCTTTTTAATTCCATAATACAATTTTATTTAGAAATTCATTTTTATGTAGCATTGAAAAGAAGAATGCTGCTGAAAATAAAAGAAAAAAAAATTGGTGTGTAATACACAACCATTTTAAAATTTATTATCAGTTGAAATTATTTTGTTGTGTTCAAATACATAACTGTTTCTAAATTTATTATCATTTGAAATTGTTTATTTCACTGTGCTCAATTTTTCATTGTTAATACAATCAACCTCAAATACTGTACTTATAAAACTTTTTAATCTTATCATTTTTGACTTATATCTGATGTTAAAGGTGTTGGTCAGTCAGAAAACAATTTGCATTTTCTTATACAGAAATAAAAGTGTTTTTCTCTTAAAACTGTCACAAATGTGAAAAAATATTTAGGTTTATTATTGCATATTACCATTGCTTTTTCGCAAATTTTATGGGACAATATTATTTCTCGAACTGTGTATTCAGTTATTTACCCTGTTACTCTTGTTTTTTTTTTTTTTTTTTTTTTTTTTTTTTTTTTTTTTTTTTTTTGTTAATTCCTCATTTTTTACAAGGGGAATGAAAATTTCAACTTTAAAGTATAGAGATGTAAACATGTAAAGCTTAGATTTATATTCAAACAAAATATTTGTAAGTTTGGTAGGCGACACTCTGAGACAACTCAAGGCAATATGGTGTGTGTGTTAGGGGAAAAATCAGTTTTCTTCATTTTTCCAACCTATTTTTTACTTACCCATCATACGTAGTATAGGGTAAGTCTTGCAATCGTTTTGAAAATCGAATTTTTTTTTTTTGACGGATTTACACGTTTTAGATAGTGAAGATTCCGAAAAACATATTTTTAGAAAAAAAATTTTGCCGTCCGTCTGTCTGTCAGTCTGTCTGTCTGTAAACACTCTATCTCCCGAACAAATTGAGATAGAGACTTGAAATTTTGTATATAGTTAGTATGTAAGAATGGGACGAACCCTATTTAATATCAGCAACCTCGATTATCCTGAACTATTTTTTTCGGACTCTCGAAAAATTCGTTCTGATGAAAGGTATATAAAAATTTTAAAATTTTTTTGTTCTAAGGAATGGGCGTAAAAGGCAATAAAATAACACACATTTTACATATGGAACGAAGTCGATCGGATTATTAGTTGCCGAGATATTTGTAATCTTGTTTTTCACATTCTTCGATTTTTCATGACCCTGTATTTCATTCAAATTGCAATTCAGAAGTATATTTCAATTGGAAATGAGACGCTTAATCCAACACAGTTAATTGTTAGTTAATAGAATTATTATTTTTGGAGTTATAAGGATGTTTCTTTTACGCAGTTTGGTACTACTTGAGTAGGTTGGCGTTTTATAAAATTTGTCGAAATTGGTACATCAGCAGTTCTTTAATATAGCATTACTAAGTATATTAACAACATTTAACTTTTGTTTATGAATTGCAATGCATTTTATAAATAGTTTCACATGTTTTATTTTCATATACATATCCATGATGGGTAAGTATTACGGTGGCCCCCCAACGACTAGTTTCTTTTAAGACCTAAAGATGCTGCCTGACTCGTCTGAACTTTACAGCCAGCCTATGAATAAATGAGAACATGTACTTTATTACTGTCGTTTTTAGATTTGGGAATTGCCCAATAGCTTTGCAGTAATATGGTTTTGTTAACATTTCCTTAATATTTTAATGTAAGAAAAAATTAAATAATTACCATATATTTCAGCATATATCATTCACCTAAAATTTATGCCTTTACTTTTGTATTTTTAGATGCATTCTCTGTATTATGGGCTATTTACAGTAAAGCATCGTTTATACGACGATCACTTATACGACGTTTACATTTACACGACGTTTTAATGTGGTCCCGATTCATTCCTATTCATTTTAATGTAAAAATATATCTTTTATACGACGCCCAAAATCGTTTATACGTCGATTTTTCAACTTTGTATAGGTTTATTTTTGTTTATTTTTCTTGTGTATTTTACGAACGAGCGGGAGTTGGCAGCTATGAATGACACCAAAGAACGTGCACTCCACATTATAAAAATGTGGGCTGGTGTTCGATTAGTCTGAAAAATCAGCTTACGTGTAACAGATTACACTGTGGGAGGGGTCATTCTTTTTTCGGGGATGGTCAGCTTTCCCGACCTGTTTTAAGTTGCAAATAGACTATCCTTCTAACTGTTATCAGTATTGGCGACTTTTAGTTGGCCACGCAGGGTTTTTAATCGTTGACTTTAAATGGAAAGGAAATGATGTACTGCAAATGAGGAACCTTTCGGTGAAACATAAATAAAGGTACGCATATTTAAATTGCTTACTAATCCCCCCTCTCCCCCGTTTTCTGGTTATTTGTTTATTTTGGTTTGTTTAATTTACAAATTCATGCAAATCATCACGTTAAACATTAAAATTAAGTGAATACAAAATTAATTCTAGTTTTGAAAGTGCAAATCGATTATACGCCGTTATCGTTTATACGACGTTTTTCGGTAGCCCCTTCGGCGTCGTATAAACGATGCTCTACTGTAATATTTGAAAAGAAACTTTAATGAGATTGGTAGCATGATATACAATAATGAACATTGGATATTATGATAACAAAAAAGAAATTAGAAAAAAAAGAGGAATTGTGAATATAATAAGCGTAATACATATAATTTTTTAATGTAGAAATATCAGTTGTTATGCTCATCTTGTGTTACTTTTTATCTCATTTTTTTAAATAATGTATATCTTGCACTTGGGAGAATCATCTTATATAAAAAGTGTACCTTATAGGCCAAAAAAAGATATATATATTTGACATTTTTTTGCACTAGAAAAAATATACAGAAATAAAAAATAAGAATTTAATTTTTTGATTGAGAAATTTTGAAAATTATGAATGCATTCTGTTGCTACATGTTGTTACTTCCCCTTAGCGGCCCTGGTTTGAAAAGAAAAAGTTTCAAAAGTACTTTCTAGCAATTTACTATATTATACAAGTAAGCAATCTTTGATATTGAGGCAATCTGCATTAAAAAAACAGAAACATGACATTTTGTAACTTTGATGTCATTTTAACAGTGCCAATCATTTGATCATAATGATTCACAATTCACCTCAATTTGACACTTATTGCAATTTGTTTAATTTTAAACATTGTACCGTTTAAATTTTTACATAATTGAATAGGAAAGCATATACTTTCAGAATTCATTTGTTTGAAACTGTATCTTAATTTTCTGACTTTCTGTTATTTTGAAAATAGTTTTCCAGCAGGAATTTTTAAAAATGTGTGTGCAACTTACAGAAAAAAAAACCTCTATTTGCACTTAAAACAATTTAATTAATTTGGCATTTGTTCTTGTATAATACAGTAGACTCCCTTAAATCCGTACAGCTTGGGATCAGAAGTTGTGCAGATTTTAGAATTTTGCAGATTTCTGATCATTGCTTTGTTTACATTTTTTAATCAGTCGTTTGAGTGTAATTAATAATGCAATTGAAAATATAATGCTTACAATATAACAAAATATTAAAGTAAGCAATAAACCAAAATAATAAAAAATGTAGATGATTTTTAAAATGATTAAAATATTAAAAGCAAAGTCCAAGTTAATAAAGTATGATTAAATATTCATCATAAAAATGAAATGTACTTTTCCTAAATTATTCAAGGAAATTTGCCTCATAAAGGTACATTACTAATTCACATCAAAATTATAAAATAAGGAAGTTTGTTTCAAATTTTGGCAGACTTAATAACCAAAAATGCTAGATTAATACATAAATATATTTGGTAGGAAGATTGTGATTACCAGTGATATTATCTAATATCTTAATTTTTTTCAGAAATAAATTGATTCTTTATTCACGAAAACACATGAATTCAGTAATATTAACAAAAATTTTAAATTAAAAAATATATGGAATTGATGTAAATCTAAAAAAGTCAAATGTTGTCCCTCTATCTGAACTGAATGTTTCATTGTTTACATCCGTAAATTATGTGTGGATTTTAGGATTGTGGAATTGAGGGAGTCTACTGTATTCCATAGCTAAATTACCAAACTAAATAATTTCTCTGGTACTTCACAAAAAGCATTTTTTCTTTCATATCTACAGTACTGGCCAAATTATTATGGTAACAGAATAAATTACATATAAATCAGCTTAGAAACTAATTTATTGTACTATTTTAATATTGAATGAATATATTTATAGAAATTTTATCATTATGTCCAAAAATTTGAAAGCATCCAAAAATTATTTCATGAAGAGGCATGTAATTTGTATATGGTAATCTAAATAAATATTTCCTTGAATGAGATTTTACTATTTAATGCTGCGTTTTAGTGCTTCGTATGTCCGTCTTTAACAGCATATGAATGCCTTTATACATCTTGGCTCCCCCTACTTCTGATGCAGTTGTTCCATTTCATCACTATAATGCTATATACACAAATTTATCACTCAATTAGTTGATGCTATTTTATTGACTCTAAGACTAGAGTTAATAAAAGTTGCAATAACAAACAAGGTTAAAGTAATTGAGTAGTTAATTCATGGATGGCATCATAGTCATGAAATGGAATGTCTGAATCATAAGTGCTGCTAAAGACGGGCATACAGAGTGTTAAAACCAATGGGTGTACATTTATAAATGTGTTCATTGTAGGTTATAATTATAATTTAAGCAGTATTAAATGTAATACAACAAACTAATTTCTAGTCTGATTTATGAGTAAAATTATGATAATAATTTGGTCACTACTGTTCATAAACGTAATAGTTCATCAGTTTTTTCCATTGTTCTTTAGATCATTTGGCAACAAATTGCATTTTGTTAAAAATAAATTGCACCAAGCACATTTTCAAAACTGCCAAGATCTATGAAAAGAAAGTGCCCATAACTTTAAGAAAGATTGAAATCTGACTGATCTTCACCCTTAAATAGAATTGGTGCTTTATCTCTGGAAAAGATGACTTAATTTTTGTATTTTTAATTAGTTATTTTTGTTTAATTAGTTAATTTATTTTAATGACTAATTTATTCTTTATTTACTCATAAGCAGCTAGCTAATCAAGGCCAAGTAAAATTGTATATAAAGTCAATTTTGATTATTCCTCATTTTATATGTGTAAACATGTCTAGTTTTACAGTGTTTAATTTATAAATAAATGTAAATTTTGTATATATTGTGACATTCAAATTATTTATGTATTTCTTTCATGAAATCTAATTACTATTTTATGTCTTAATTGGATTATGTGACTTAGTCAATTGACTTAGTTCCTTTTTTAAATTTAAAAGGTTTTTATTTCTGTGAGATAGTATGTTTTTGTTTTTAAAATAACTTTTTTAAGAACTAAAACTGTATTAATATGTTAATTTTTTATTATCGTATTATTTTATATTATTATTTTAACAATGTATCATAAAATGAAATTTTATCACTTAAAATTAATGTATGTCCAGAAATTTGGAAGTATCCTTAAATTACTTCATGAAAATATATGTAATATTATGTGAAGTGTATTTATATGTAATTTTGTATGATAAGCTAAATAAATATTTTCTCCAAGTTTTATTATTTAATGCTCTTTTTTAATTCATCTAAAATGCCATTGAAACAGTTTTGGAGTTTGCCAAAAAATACATTACTATGGGGAAAAAGTGGAATGATGTTGTCTTTTCCGATGAGAAAAGTTTAATTTGGATGGATCAGATGGTTTTCGCCACTTCTGGTATGATCTCCGTGGCGAAAAAGAATTTTCTCAAAGCGTGCTTTTGGGGATGGCTCAGTAATGATCTGGGGAGCTTTCACAGCTGGTGGAACTACTCCAATAGTTTTTGTGCAGGGTAAAATGAAATCTGAGAGTTATATTGATGTATTGAGCGATAATCTTTTACCGAAAGCACCATTAATAACGAGTGCAAACTATTTTTTCCAGCAGGACAATGCCTCAGTACATGTTTCCCAAACGTCAAAATCGTGGTTTGATGCTAATTTTGTGAAACTACTTGATTGGCCAGCCAGAAGCCCAGATCCGAATTCAATGGAAAATCTGTGGGGTATTCTGGCACACAAAATATATAAAAACAAGCAAGAGCTCAGGTCCTCTATCGAAAACGCCTGGTCAAAAATTTCCAAGAATGTTCTTAAGGAACTGTCTAATTCCATGTCGTCAAGAATTTTAAAAGTAATTGAGAAGAAGGGGGAAATTATTAATTATTAGTGTGTTTTAGGCAATAATATAATTAAATTAAATTTATATTAATAATATAATTTTGTCCAATTTTTGATCAATGATATATTTTGTTAATTATCGCAAAACATTCGTATTCTGCATTTTTCAATGTTTTGAATTTTACAATGATATCTAGCATAAAAAAGAATTTTATGTATAAATTTCACTTTATTTAGTTCCTAAATAAATTTTTTCTGTGAAATTTTCAATTGTTCTTATAATTCTGACCACCACTGTAGCTGTATATACTAAAAAAATATAAATGTGTATATCATAAAAGTTCAAAGAGATACGAAGCCTAAATAATATAAAATATAGCTATTCTGTATAACTTTTTTTCTTAATCTTATCCTTATCTATTTATAAGGATTTTAACTCAGTACTGAGAATAAAAGGTAAAGCATATTTAAACTTCATTGCCATTTCATAAAACTAAATTCAGTGTAGTAATATTTTTTTTTTAACAGTGTGGTTTTTGAAAAACTTCTTTTAAACTTTAAACTTGGCATTGTGCTGAAGGAGCTCGCGAATTCGCAGAGCCACCTTGTTCCATGACGCGTTTTTCCAGATAAGTTTTTAATTAACTTTTTAAGACACAAACAATGGTATCAATTTATATGGGCTCATCGGAAACGAGTTCACCCAATAATTTGGTCTTCCAGCCCACCCAATTGATTTAATTCATAACTTATTATTTCAATTATTTAATCCCAAAAATGAAATTTGATTTTATTACATATTAAAAATAGTTTTTGAAAAAAGTAAGGACGTCCATTAGATCAGTGCAGGGGCGTAGCTACCGTGGAGCAACTGGAGCAAACTGCTCCTGGCGCACGAATCCTATGGGCGCAAAATTTGAAAGAGCGAAAAAAAAATACTTTTTCATAATTTTTTCCTTATTAATCAGATATTATAGATGAATTCTTGTTGCAATCAGAATATTCTAAGATATTTTATAACCTCAATTTTTTCGATTTAAAACATGTTTTTATACACAGTTAAAAGCAATTACAGTAGAATCTCCATTATCCGAACCTCGATTAACCGAAACTCTCCGTTAATCGAAGTCGATTTCTTCTGCACTTTTTTTCCCCACTTTCTACTCTCATCCAAAATTTGCGAAAACTTTTGCCAAGTTTTCCAACTGGCGCAGATGAAAATGCTACAGACATTGTGAAAGATAGTGTTATTGAGTTTTTAAGCCTTTTTAGCACGATGAAATGTTTTGAAAATCTCGGGGATAAAGAAATCACAGATTGGTTGAATTGTGACGTGGAAGGTGCAGGCTTCCAGTTGCTCAATGATGAAGAATTAATAGCAGAAGTCCGAAATACTCCAGAAGAAGATGATGATGATAGAGATGAGAATGATTCCGGAGTAATTAAGATCAGATAAGTAACAATGATGCTATAAAGCTGTACGGCAATGGATGGCTAATTTATACCCGATGAAGCTTGCATTTAAACCATTGTAGGTTTTTGTTTCAGAAAAAAATTTATTTTCATTTATAATATTAATTTAATATTTAACAGTTAAAATAAGTCATAAAAACAGTTCAATGCCGATACTACATATTAAACTAGATGATTATTGATGAATTCTCGATTATCCGAAGTAGGGTCGGTCCCAATTACTTCGGTAGTTCCAATTACTTCGAAGTTCTACTGTACTTCTATTCGCGAAGTTTTAAGGGAAGACAAGATTGGGTGTAATCCTATGGAAAATACGTCAGTTTTATGATCCGTTTCCTCGGAAACTACCCACCGATTTTGGTGAAATTTGAAATCCATATTCACTAAATTATGGTCAAGATTTATTACTGTCAGTTTGCTACTGCTATTTAAACCTTTTATTTTAAACTAATCGTTTTATTTTAGAATTTTTATTGTTAATTTTTCAGAAATGTTTTCGATTTTTTTTTCCACAAAAAATCAAGGGATTCAAAGAAAGTTTTAAGATACTTAAACAAAAATTAATTTTTTCAAAAAATTTCACTCATCTTTCTTTTATTTATTTATTTATTTTCATATCATATTGAAACCCCAACTAACTTCTCTAACACTTTTTCAGTAAGCCTGATATTTTTTATGTAGACGACAGTTGAATATTTTCAAATCTTATAGCAGTCAAAATTTATTTACAAGGTTCTCATCTATCGCTGTTAACACTGTTATTGATTACCACTATTTCCATAAAATAATCACCCTGCAAACGTTTTAGAAGTTTATCATGATGATTATTGTAGAATACTCATAGCCAAAAAAATCACCTCGGGGGAACCAATGTTTAATATGTAACAGCAATGCCTTGACTATTTAGTTTTTTTACGAATTAATAAAAAAAAAACAGTTTGACAAATCAAAAAAATATGTATTGGCATTTAAAAAAAAAAAAAAATCAAGGAAACAAAATTTTTGTTTTATTATTATTATTTATTTATTTATTTATGTTCTTGTTTTGTTGGAACTACATGTGCACCAATACATATTACAAAACAATAAAAAGAGAGATAGATATTCGACATTTAGATATATTCCACAAAATCCATGGCGATAAAATTTAGAGAGGGATAAAGAGGAAGCAGAGAATTAAATTTTGTGCGCATTGTGTTTGATAATTTGAAAATTATGACAAATCTTAAATGCAGAATTGATAAGCATTTTCCTTGAAAGAGTTAAGTATAAAATTCCGCGTACCTTAGAACCTGATTATCACCTATGCAGATTAACACTACTTTTGTCGAAAGTACTTTTTCCTAATTATATCTCACTTAGTATCAGAATTTACGATTAAATAAAGCAAAAAATTTTTTTTCGAAAATAGTTATAGGAGTTTGCTTAGGCCTTGGCTCTACAAGACTCCCCCCCCTCCCCCAGCCATCAACACCATCCAATATCACATATTAGTAATCAATGAAATTTCAAATTAAAAAAAGTAAAAAAAAAAAAAAAACTGGATTTATTTTATTTAATTTTTTGAACAATTTACGAAATAGCGTCTGTATAAAAAGTATAAGAATGAATAAAAACTTTTTTACACCATTAATTTTATCCAAAGGTGAACTATTTCCGCTGGCAATAAAGACCTAATGTTTTATAGAAAAATGTGCATTTTCTTTCATAAATCTTAAACAGTTTTCTAATGACATAATTCTCAACCAATTTTGATTCTGCCCGTGCTAATTACAAAATATCACAACTTAATCTCAAACCGAATGAACCTAGAACCTCTTGTCTGCGGCACCATCTAGCAGGTGTGCTGAGCACGCACTGGCAAATTTTGCATAAAAATTCAATTTCGAATCTTTTATTTCCTGTTGCCACCACCAGGAAGCGAACTCCACTGTTAACAAAACTGTGTCTGAATGAAACATCATTAAAAACCTACCCGTAGATATACTAGGCTAAAGGATGAATTTTAGCAAGAATTTAAGATTTTTGCTGAAATTACTATTCGAAAATAGTGGTAAGTACGCATTTGAAATTTTTATATTAAATAAGCAATAGATATCCAATGTCAAAAAATCGCATCAAAAGCGGTAGGAAAAAAGTACGGTTTTAAATATTTGATCACAATCGACTACCCTCACGGCCCATTCCTCCAAAAATTTGATGCCTTCTATTTATGAAGCTTTTTATCGTATATCATAAATTATTTAAAAGTTCCATATTGATCGGTTCATCAGTTTTCTTAATTTTAACAAATTCGCGTTCAATATAGCATTTCATTTTCTTTTTAAAAATTAAAATTTTTTATAAAACAAAAATTGGTGGATCGATTTTTACAAAATTTAGATATTATTAAACAGCGTCTAAAGATAGGGCTTGATGCATAACTTTAAAATCTTTAAATAATGTATATTTTAAAAATTTGATGGCGTTTCAAATAATACTAGTATAAAAGTTGCAATATGAAAGCCATCATCCAATTCATGAATTAATAATTAATATCTAAGGTTATAATTGAGCGACCATGAAGAAATTTTCATATCTGTAATCAGCGGAAAATTCTACATCTGGATGCATAAAATATAAAATCTATAAACTCAATATTTTAATTTTTTTACAGGTCGTCCATAAACACCACTATCCACCGTCGACAATTGTTTTCTTTTGAAACACCTGCTCTTGCTATAAAAGATTTCTCAAAAAACTTTTGTTCTTTGAACGGGAATAAAAAGAAATTTTATAAATGGATTTTTTAGCTTTATATAAGAACATTGGAATAATTTTTAGAATTTTTTAAAAATATTTTTTTTTTCGTTTGGCTGTGTAATTTTCGAGTTTCTAAGCCCAGTAGAATTTAATATACAGCCTTTTTTTAAAAGGTCCACTAAATTTATCACCCTAGCAGCGATGCAATTCTATTAAACCTTTCCCCTCCTCTCTTCGAGTTTTCGAAAAAAATTTCTGATGTTTGATAAAAATCTAGGCTTTTGTTGAATTATGAATAATTTTCCATTCTTTTAATTTGGGGTTTTTAATTAATTTGTCATTTAATTATTAGAGATTTTATTTTCTGAAATTCAAGAGCGCCAGGGTACCAGGAGAGATTTTCGACTATCCTCACAAAATTTTTGAGCCTCATATGTATCGCAGACTTTTCTGACCATCGCGAACAGACAGACACACATGCATATGCAGCGAGACTTTCTTTTATTTGTATTTAGTACTTTGTCAAAATACTTTAGACTTTTAAACAAAAGTATAATTTTAAATCGAATTAAGAATATTATATAAATTTTAAACTTCAAAACAAAATTGTGCAGAGCTTTTTTGAGTGACAAAAGGGCGCCAAAATTTTGCCTGCTCCAGGGCGCTGAATATGTAGCTACGCCACTGGATCAGTGGCAGATCCAAGGGGGGGATGGGTCATAGGGGTCATGATCCCCCCCCCCCCTTGAGCTCTTCAAAAAGGGATGCACAGTGTAACTAAAAAGTGCTAAAACACGAACGCAAAGTAAGGAAAAATTCCGTTTTAGGCAGGTTTCAATCTTTATTCTAAATATTTTAAACTCTTGACTAGAGTCATAAAAGTTACCAATTAAGTCAATATTACGTTATAGACAGGTTTTTGTTTTCACAGGCTTTTTTTATTTTATCAAGCATCGATTTTTTTCCTAAGAAATACTTTCAGTTTGGAATTTTGAAAGGACGTAGATGAATTATCATTGTTCTGTAAAAATTTCAAAAATTTTGCTACCATATCGTGCAGGCCCGGACTGGCCAGGTCGGCAGGTCGGCGATCGCCGAGGGCCCCCAGCCTAAGGGGGCCCCGGAGGGGCCCCAAAAATAGTGGATGTATTACTTTATACAAAATTGCATCATAATAATTTGACTATTTCTCAATAATCTTTTTTTTTTTTTTTTCAAACGAGTTAACAATAAATTTTAAGCGATTGTCAATTGATTTTTATTTATGATAGCCTACTTAGTGACGCCGTATTTTGTCGTTAGCCAGACGGAAGAGGGTTGCTGGCTGGCTGATGGATCTCTATGCTTTCCTAAGCGATTCACAGACAAGTGGCTTAAAGCATCAAAGGCTCCCTACGGATATTTATTGCGTTCTGCTGATCACTAACCAGGATTGATAATACAGCTGAAAATCTCCAAAAAAGTTTCAAAGTACTAATAATTCTTATGTGCTCTTTGGTATTTCGACGGAATCTGGTTTTTAAAAAATGCATTTATCCTGTAAATGAGAATAAAATTAAAGCTGTTTTTGTGTTAACCTGTTCGGAACCATGGGTGTACAGTACATATGCATCAGTGGCGTAGCTACATATTCAGCGCCCTGGAGCAAGTAAAGTTTATGCGCCCTTGTGACTCGAAAAAGTTCTGCGGAATTTTTTTAAGTTTAAAATTTATAAATTATGATCGATTTATATGCTATGATTCGACCAATGCTTTTTTCGAAAGCCGAAGTACTTTAATTATGTATTAAATGCAAGTAATTAACTCTTCACTGCACCATGTGCAACATCTGGCACATACCTAATAAAAAGAATATTGCCCAGTTAAACTGATGGCATCGAGCTCACAGGCTACAATACGAATTGTACATTACAGACTTGTATTTTCGTTAATTCCGTTCGAAAAAAAATTAAGAAGGGGAAACAGCCTCCCATTTCTCCTTTTTTATACTTAATCATTATACCTCTTAAACTATCAAGGACATGATTTATCATATAAAAAATCTATATACAAAATTCAAAGCAAATTAAATAATTCTTAATAAAAACCCATTTAGCATTTATATAATTTAAGAGGAGTTATTTCCCTCTTTTATATTTAACCATTAAACTTCCAAAACTATTCAGAGATTTGAACGAAATCTGACAATTCTGCTTGAAAAATCCATTTATACAAGTTAAGGGGAGGGGCATTAGAACCCCCGTTCCCCCTGTTTATACTTATTCAATGAACACCTAATAACAGCCACGGACTCGCCTCATCAGAATGATCCTATATCTCAATTTTGAACGAAAACTGTTAATTCTGTATGAAAATTCCGTTTATATCAATTAAGGGGAGGGGCATGAGCCCCCCGTTCCCCCTGTTTATACTTATTCAATGAACACCTAATAACAGTCACGGAATAGCCTCATCAGAATGATTCTATATCTAAATTTTGAACGAAAACTGTTAATTCTGCATAAAAATCCCATTCATATCAATTAAGGGGAGGGGCATGAGCCCCCCGTTCCCCCCTCTTATACATATCGAATGAACTCCAAAAACTAATCAGGGAAGCACCTTATCAAGCTATACCTATATACAAAATTTCAAGTGGATCCGATATTTTTATCATGAGTTATCGCGTTACGCACGAACGTACGAACATACATAGAGAACGGACGGGCACATAAAGCTCTCAGGCTATGATAGCCTGTGAGCTAAAAAAACTATAATTTTCCTTATATAGCATGAATTTGGCCAATAGGATCGCTGTAACTGATCAAAAATAATCTAAAGAATGAAATAACACTTATTTTGTTCATGCAAGATGGCTGCATTTAAGAAAAGATTATAATTTTTTCATTAAAAAAAAGAAAAGATAAAAAACATGATTAAGCTATTAAAGCAAAATTTACTTTTATTATTTTTACTGTATACTTAAAAGTATTAATATAAAGAAAACTGCGGAGTGTTAAGCAGATAAAATTAAGTAACTTAGGTCCATTTAATTGCAAAATGTAGTAACATAATATATTTTTTTAAAATTGATTATTTGTATAGGGTATATGCCATAAAATATCAAATTTTCGCTGAAATTTTTTAATTATTTTATACTGTTCCTTCCATTATTATACTGATATATAGATTTCAAAATATATTTTTTTTTCATAAAAATAGAAAAAGTCGTGCAGTGAAAAGTTAAAAACTAATAATGAATAATAGAATTAATTATAATTCTTTAAAAACAAGGTACGTACAAACATTTTCTGCAAACTGTGTGAAATTTTTGTTTTAAATGCACTAAAGGAACAGTACAATCTGAAGCTCTTAATATCTGGTTTTCTTTTCAAGGGTTTCGAAACACTGTAGAATACTAACAGATAAAAAAAAAAAAAAAAAAAAAAAAAAAAAAACATATGGGTTAAACATTTTTTAAAGCGATTTTAAAATTTCCACTTCTGAAGGAGGGTGTGGTTGGAGGGGAAGCTAAAGTGAGGGCCGAAAATTTTCAAACTTTTTTCGAACCCATTGTGCGATATATCATCTTAAAGCTGTTTGACTACTCTTTCAGATAATGGATCTTTCTTCCCTCCTCCACAATTTTACCCTCTGGGTGGGGCCGCCAATTTTCGATCTTTTAATAAAATTGCAGTGTTTTTTATAACTTTAAATCGGACTTTTTACGGAACCCTCTGATTAATATATAAATGAATGTATATAAATATATAGATAAATGTATGAAAATTTTAAAAAGAGGAGAGGAGGATGTTTACTGGAAGGGAGGGGGATACGATAGTTGAAACCTTGGGATTCACTTTTTCAACTTTTGCCAACATCTTTCACGTGACATATCACTGTAAAGCTCTATGACCTCTATTTCGTGTTATACACATCCCGAGGCCCTCCTCCTCACTTTGCCCGCGCTGGGGCATTTTTCAAAATTTATCCAACACCCTTCGTTGTAAGTGGTTGGTAAGCCCTTTGATCATGTATTGATGTTATACACTTCCCTTGCCGCTCCCCTCATTATGCTCTTCCTGAGGGATACGTTTAACGTATTCTAATAAAATGTATTCTAACAATGGTAAAATTACGAGGCTAATCTTAAATGACACAGAAAACATAAATTAAAAATATTGATCCCATTCACCATTCTTATAGTGCTCGTTTTTGCCGCATGGGATGCTTGTAATTTTTACTTGTTCGGCTATTTTGTAGCTAATTGCCAAAAAATTCTAATATTTGAAACTTATAACTCCCTTATCTATTCATACTTATTCGCACTTTTTCTACATTTTGCAACCATGATTTTTTCATCCCTTATAACCTCCATTTTTTTTTTTTGTTGTTGTTGTTGGTTTTTAATACCCTCAGTTTTTTGTTTCGGTGCATTTACTAAAATCGACTTCATAAGCATGTAAAAATAATGATTTTCAATAGCGATTGTAGATTTGAAGTAATCGATGACTATCGGTTGTGTTTTTTATGATGAATTTTTTTTTTTTTTTCGATTGTTAAATTTTCGAGAATCATCCATCACCAGCCATATCTCAGCAGCAACTTTAGATAGAAGTGTGAAATTCATGATGCAAAACCTTAAAAAAATTTCAGCATTAAAAACATTAAACATTAACTTAAAAATATTTCATCGGTTTTAGAAACTGCCCCCCCCTCTCTAAAAGGATAACGGTAGGTACGAAACTTTTAGATCATTTCATCATACCTCAGCAGCTGTTTTGGGTAGGAACATAACTTTGAGGATAATTAATTTACTAAAACAAATTTAAGCATGTATTTTATCTATTTCATAAATTCCCACCTAAAAGTGTTTAATACAGTGGTCGTACTTTTAGAAAATATCGGTATATCTCTGCTGCAGTTTTCGGCAGAAGCGTGAAATTCAAGATAGAAAATCTGCTAAAAAATAGTTAAATATAGTGTTTTTAGAGCTATTTTGTCTATTATGTCGTCAACATCGATTTTGAAACGGATAATTTTAGATTGTACGAATAGTACAACAATTAAGGCTATTTGATGAGATTTTACTATTTATTTTTATTTATTTTTTATTATTATTTACAAGGTGCATTTCGTTTGATACAAGATTTAAAAAAAATTGACCAGCGTAGCAGGCGAAGGTTGCTAATCTAGCATGAATTAAAATTTCCCGACTAAAAGTAATTTCTTTTAATTCTTTCGGGGGCGCCGTTTGCAGCCTGCAAACGGCTAATTTTAATGTCCAAAATGCCAAATGGCACCAGTAAATTTTCAGCACGAATTCGATGTCTTAGTATATGTGAAGGAAAGCTTTTGTTTATTTTCAAAGGAATTTAATCGTAAGTTTTGGTGTGAATTAATTACTTGAATATCCTTAGAGCAGAAATGCCTTGTTCCCGAAAGGGTTAACTGTGTATAAAAAATGTTTTAAATTGAACTAGTGGAGGACAAACACACGATAAAATATCATAGCAATATACTGATTGCAACAAGATTAATCTATTTTGTGTGATTAATAATGACAAAAAAATTGTAAATATTGATACAAATCTTTTATCTCGCTCTTTTCAATTTTGCGCCCTTAGGTTTTGTGCACCTGGAGCAGTTTGCTCCAACTGCTCCACGATAGCTACGCCCCTGATATGCATCCTCAAAAAGAGCATTTAGACATTGTTTTTTTTTTTCCAACCAGAAAAAAGGAAAAGTAGTGTTTGTTTTCTTGAACTAGAGCCTTCTCGTGATTCTTTAAGTAAAGTTAACGTCTTTTAAAAAAGTGGGGCCAACCGAATAAAATTTGAGTAAAAGAAACCTGCCCCGAAGGGGTTAAACTGGGTTTTAATGTAACTAAATTTAATGAAAAATGTGATATTTGTAACTTTTTTTGATGGTATGATGAATGTATAAAAATAGTGAATTATAAAATGCGTTGAATTCAGATATTTTTCTGCAGGAGGGACTTCTGTGACTCCGGGGGGGATACAATAGAGTTCCGGAGGGAAATTACACTTTTTCAGCATTGAAAACACAAAATCCTTAATTTTCCGGGGGGGATGCGCCCCCCCCCCCCCCACTGAATTCAACACGGCTCTCTAGTTTTGAGATATTCTAATATCATGGATTCTAATATCAGCACAGTACACGAAATAAATTTATCCATTTTCTTATGAAGTACATTCCGAGAAGTGATGGTTCGATCTAATATAAAATTCAGAATAATTAACAAAATCTTACACAAGCTAAAGCAACGATACGAATACTATAATTATAAAACTTAAAGCACGTGATTTAGACGAAAAATAACAATGCCTCTAGGGTTGCTTTAGTTTTAAAACTTCGGCAAAATGTAGCCAATCGAAATTAAAAACGAAACTTAGAAAGATCATGCGCAGTGACAGCTTTCCTAGGAAGGTTTGCGGTTTTTGTATACAAATTGTTGAGAGCGTGCAGTCTCTACAGGCCCGTAGCCAGGATTTTCTTTCGGGAGGGGCTCAATTTTGGAATGTTTTCTATTCTTACAAAATTAATTTGTATAATTTTCAGCAAAATTTTTTTTAAATAATCTAGACTTATCCTAACGTGTGTTCCTACATAGGCAGGCCCGTAGCCAGAATTTCGCTTCGGGGGGGGCTCAATCTTGGAATTTCCCCTGATCTAACATCCGTAATTAGCACAATTCAACAGGTAGATAAAAAATAAACAAGTTTTAATTTAAGCTATATTCTGGCACATAATACTCAGCGCCTATCTCAAAAGTTGCTATTTTGTATTTTTTGTTTTCTGATATAATTGTTGGTTTTTAAGAGTACTTTTAGTTTCCAAACCGATTCAAAAAAGGTGTTTTTCATGGGAGGAAAGAACTGCAACGAAAATAAAAAATCACAAACTAACAATGTTTGAGATGAGCCTCATGTATCCTATGAGAAAAAACGTTAAAAAATATTGAAACGTAAACAATAATTGAATAGATTTGGAATATGGGACTAATATTAGCACGCAATTAACTCGCATCGTAAAAAAATGATCTATAGAAAAAATTAATTACACGTATTGTTTTTTCCAAAGAAAAGATCGCTACATATATATGTAAGCATATATTTCGCATTCCCTGATATCAATTACAAATGCAATATTCAATTTACAATGTACAATAATGGATATCAACACTAGAGCTACAAAAGCAACCTTCGAGATTTCTTTTCAGCCATGATACTGAGTACTTTATCGGGATCCACAGTAATGTCCCAATGAATAGAAATCATAGCGAGGCTACTGAGTCTCTCATCGGCCATAACGCTTCGAGGTAAAGTTTTAATTCTTTTCATTGTTGAGAAAGATCTTTCGGCACTGGCTGTTGTTACTGGAATTGTTGCCAACACTGTCAGCAGGTGTTTGATCGTACTGTAATATGTTGCATTACAGTATTCTAAAACTTCTAGAACCTCAGTGTCTGGGCCAATATTAGCTATTCTCTCACATTATAATTCGTATTCGGCTTTTACTTGTGACATTGATACTTTATCGTCAAAATATTGAGAGAGATTCTCTAATTGGCTTGCTTTTTCTGCAGAAGAGAATCCTGGTAGAAGTACTTGAAAATCTGATAAAATGTCTTCGTTTGAAATAAATCTGTCATTCAGATTTTGAATAAGATTTTCTACACAGGGGATAAAGACCGTAACTCTGTAATATTCTTCAGCAGATGTAATTTGAGGATTTGCACGCGCTGTCTGCCTAAATGTTAGTCTTGGAATATTTATTTCCGTTTGGAAGACCTCTTCCGCAAGTTTTGATGCAGAATTAAACATTTCATGAAAGATTTCCATCGCATTTTTTCTATGTTTCCGTAAAATAACAAGGATATCTTTCGCATGAGTTATTGCAGATATCATGTCACGAGATTTTTCTTGAAGTAGAACTGACAATGGCTTTGTCAGGCTGAAAAGTTTGTCACAAACAAACAGGCTTATCAGAAAATCACTCTTCTCCATGACTGCCAACAAAGCTTTAGCTGTTGAAGAAATCGTCCACGTGTTCTCCGAAATATTTCCTAAACTAATGCAAATGCATTGAAAGAGCTCGACAAAAGTTAGTATACTTTCATGCCTTTCGATAAATCTTGTATCGCAAAGGCGGATAAGTCGCTTTCTTCTGTTTTCTGGAGCATATGATGAAATAGCTTCTTGAAGGGCTAACTTTGCCTTGGTGTGATTCCTGAAAAATATTGTTACTTCATTAACAGTTCCAAGGCAGTTTCGAATGGCAGGAATCGTCATACTGTTGGACAGTGCAAGATTTAATCTGTGGCTTGCACAATGTACGTATCTAGTGTTTGGATACTTCTGACGAATTCTGGATTGGACCCCACTAACATGACCAGCCATATTTGATGCTCCGTCATAGGCCTGTGCGACACATGCAGACATATCAAGATGTAGTTCATCACAACGTTGCAATATCACATTTGTTAAGTTTTCAGCTGACAAGTCATTAACTGGTATGAAACCTAAAAAATCTTCTCGAATTATTGGGGTTTGTGAATTTTTTAAGTAGTCGACATATCTAATACAAAGGGCTAGCTGTTCTGTACTTGAAATATCCATAGCTTCATCTGCAATCAAGCTGAAACATATCGCTTTATTAATTTTGGAAATTAGTTCCTCGGTTACTATATCCGAGCATATTCGAATTATTTCATTCTGAATATCTGGGCTAAAGTAAGTAGCATTTTTGCGGCTATTCATAATGTGCCGTTTTAATTCATCATCTCCGGACTTTGCTCGAAATCTTAAAAGAGCTCTCAGCTTACCGTCTTTTTTTACCGGTTTCTCTAACGTTAGAGGACCGCTATCATTATCACCTCTAAGTGGCAGTTCCTGTTCTGCACAAAATAAGATCGTTTCAATTATCGGTCTAAGAGCTGCTCTGTTTTCTTCTTTCTCTGAAGCTCTTTGGGATTCCAACACCGAGATGATATCTTTCTGTTTTCCTGAAGAAATCTCAAGAAATTTATTTGCTAACATAACACACTGTTTGTGGTAATCTAATTGCATATGTTTTAAGAAAACACATTTAGCTTTTTTCCAATTTCTAAAACATGTAGAAACTAGCTTTCCTGGTTTTTCATGACTTCCTTTACCTATCCCTTCGTGGAAAAACAAAAAGCAAGGTTTACAATAAACACCATCTTGCTTTCTGGAATAAGCAAGAAAAGGAAATCCTGTCTCTGGATCTTTAATCCATTTCTCTTGAAAACTTCGTTTTTGTTTCTTCCCTTCAGTCATTGGAAAGTTGTACGGCTGTTTAGGAAGCAAAACTGAATCAAGAATGTTTCTCTTGGTGACATCATCTAAGTGATCTCTAATTACATCACCAATATCGAATTGAGTTGCTTGCCATACTGTAGACTCATATGGAGTACTTGAAGAATCACCACGAGAGTCAGTTTCTTCCGTAATGCTAACATCGAAACAATCTTTAGTTTCAGTTTCTAAATAAGACTTGCTTCCAGAAGAAGTTGATATTATTGGAATTGAGTCTATGGAAGTCGCTTCTACATTTAGTGCACCCGCACTCATAGTGCTGTTCTGTAATTCTGCAATTATATATTTTTTAAAAATAATAAATTAAAATAAAATAAAAATTGTATTTTAACAAGTTACTACGACTATTTGGAAAATATTTTCAAAGACTATATTTTAAATATATAAATGATTTCTATATTAAAAAAAACAATAATAATAATAAAATAAAAATAAATAAATTAACTATAGATGATGCAAAATATATTTCAGTTTTAAGATTTATAAGACACGCTTTTATTTTATATAAAATGATGTCATTCACATCCGCTGGAGAATAGAACATTTATATGTCTTAAACAACTTAAGTATGCGTATGACGTCACCATCAAGAAGCTTGAAAAAAATCGGATATTTAATGATTTATATACCTTTATTTTTTTGTGACAAAATTATAAATACTTAAAATTAAACATACTTTATAATATTTCCAAGTTTTATCAGAAATAATTCATTTACATTTTTTTCCAAAATAACATGCAATTAACTATGTACTTTTCCGTTGTTAGGGGTAAATTGCAACAAAAAAATATATGATCAAAAACATGACTTACGTAATAACAGAGTTATAGATGACGCATTCAGAAGTCAATCCGATTAACTCCATTTTTTTTTTTTTTTAGAAACTCAGGTAATGATATGATTGTGTTGAAAATTTCCTATATATCTATACAGATCTTATGAATTATTCTTAATTATAAGACCATTAGTGAGCATAATCAAAATATTGTGGGAAAAAAGTAATTTATAGATATACAACTTTAACTGTATAAAATGTGCTTTTTTATTTGATGGAGTTAATCAGATTGACTTCTGAACGCTTCATATTACGTACGACATGGATTAAGCATTCATATTCCTGGACCCATAATAAACAAATTTTAAATGAAATTTTAGTTCTACAATTTTCGGAACTACAAACTTTTAAACTTCTAAACATCGACATTTAAAATTTTTACACCGTTGCGTAGAGAGGGGGGGGGGGAATGCCCTTTTAGGGGGGCTCTGGGGTTGATCGATACGGAAAAACATGAAAACAGAGCTCTCGCTTCGAGTCCATATAAAAACAGAAGTATTCAATGTAATTAATTTAAACTTTCTGATATTTTAAAGGTATGTTTGTAGTTTTACAAAATTATAAAGTGAAGCATTTCAATGTAATATAATACAAAATATAGCAAAATTTATGTAACACAATTTTCGAAAAAAAAAAATTATGTGTTATATCATCAACACCAAGATATTTTAACGTTGAATTGACATAAGAACCTAATTTTTGCTTTAAAATGATCTGGAAACTTTTCTCTATAGAATGAATTAAGGATATAACTATCACTCAAAAACAACATTATTAAAAAAAACTCAAATTTGAAAATTTAAAAAACTCCTAAAAAATACAACTTTTTTTTTCATTAAAAATACTCAAAATATTAAACTATCTAAACTATATTAATTCATTCTATAGATAATGATGTTATACGCATGCAAAAAAAAATTAAGCCATTCCATCAAATAGTTTTTTTTTAATCTTGGTGTTAGTCGTCAAAAATCATGTTTTGAGAAAACGCGACTTAACGTTGAAATTATATGGGTGCGGCTACGAAAGTGTCGATACATAAATGCTTATAACTCCGTTAAAAATGCAAATATTTTTATACGGTTTTTTGCATTGAGTTTAGAATTAATTGAATAATAAAACTAGATCATTAAAAAATCGATTTTTTTGAAAAGTTTTCAACCTCTGAGCCCCCCCCCCCCCCCTTAAGTGCAACTTCTTTGAAATCTTTATCACAATTTGTTTTCAAATTATTATGATTAAGTTTTTATTACTTTTTTGCCATCGTGGCAATAATCAGAGAACGAAAAATAACTTGCAGAATCCAACCAATAAAAAGATTAAGATGTAGTACTTCAGATTTCCCAGTTTTCTACCGTGGACAACAACTATTTTCCAAATACTTAAAAAACTAATTAATTAAAAATATGATGCCATTTGAAAAACTACTTTTGCTTTTTCATAGCATGATATTTTCTTGTTAAATAGGAGCTTCCATTGACAAACATTTAACACTTTTGCGTCAATCTCATCGAAAGAACAGACAAAATAGAATACCGTATTTTCCAGCATACAATTGACGACTCAAAATATTCATTTCAACCCATCAGCACATACGGTTTCTCGAATAACTATATTTTTGCTTATTATGCAAATAAAACTAAGCAAAAAAAAAAAAAAAAAAAAAGCTTGAAAGAAACGTGTTTTAACGTAAGACAATTTTTTTATCGACATTTTTTCAGGGGGAGCATAACTTTCATATTTATGACTGCTCAAAACCTCAAAGTGTTCTGACAAAATGACAATTTTTAACTACTGAAATAGACCAAATGAAAAAAAAAGTCTTTTTACGAGCTATTTTCCATTAACTATCAATGTTTTCTTTTATTCTTTCACACGGGCTATGAAAATTAAACACGTTTTTAAACCCTAAAAATGTCAAAGAGTTTGGAAAGTAATGACTATTTTTCTAAAAAACGTTAAAAATACAGGTTGACCTTCTGGCCCCACACTCCCTTTTTGCGTCATATTTCAAAATTACTCATTGGCACCGAAAATCAACATACGGAAATAATGATAATAACAATGTACTTTCAATTAGAAACACGGCAAACCATTTTTAAAAAATACGACAATTAACAAATTTTAAAAATATTTATTCACCGAAATCACATTTCGTTTTTTCCGTGGGTTAACATTACGTAATTTTAGTTTATAAAACATACATAAAATTTATACAATAACACTGAAATTTTAATACTATATAGCTAATTACCATGATACCTTATAGCTAATTATCATGAGTCATTTTGGCTCAGGTATGGTTTGATTTAAAAATTAAAAAATCACTTTGAAAGAAAAAAATCACTCACAATTTCGATGTAAAAAATAAATAGTTAAGCGTAAATTAGTGATTTTTTACAATTATGAATATTTTTGCACGAAAATTTTTGCATCATAAATTATCTTTTCTTACATATTTTTCTGAAATAAATAAATAAATAGTAGTGATAAGTGAATCTTAGAAAATTTAGTAATGGAGGAATTGTTTTTAAAACTGAAATTTTGATTAGCAGAAAAGAAACAACAAACTAAAAATCATCTCCTTCGCCATCC
This sequence comes from Maratus speculifer, assembly GCA_964019185.1. NCBI lineage: Eukaryota > Metazoa > Arthropoda > Arachnida > Araneae > Salticidae > Maratus > Maratus speculifer. The sequence continues at coordinate 341,497,564 of OZ025297.1, forward strand.
CGTCCCCCCTCCAAATAATAATAATAATAATAGAATCCCAAACAGTACACTAATTTTAGAGGCTAATGTTTAGAGTGATATTACCACCATAAATTGTCAACACCCTCCCGTTTACGGCACGAAAATTAGAACTTGATCAAAGAATCGCAGAAAATTCGCAAATTTTGTCAAAGAGCTGTGGAAATTGAATTGAAGGATTGCGAGTCTCGTTGTATAATATGATTATTTTTTTTTTCATCAGATCACGAGAAAAGTGTTATTTGAATCGACATATTAGATACGATAACCTGTTTAATTTGCATTTTTTTTTTAAGAAACTATTAATTTTAACTATATTATAGGCATCACATTTTTATTAACTTTAACTATAATATAATTGTAAGAATTTGAAGTGCCAATAATTCCTTTCCACTGTTTATTATAGCATCTATTTATTTACATTTTGTAGCTTTTTCTCCCTTAGGAGCCGAGTATCTAAAAATCTCGAAGCATGTGTTCATTAAATTTAGTAAATTATACGTCATTTACACTTCCTATTTCCCGTCTTAGAACCTCACGTTTTTTCGAGATCCTCTGACGAAAACTGCATGTTTTTTTCGCATTTTTCTAACCAAAATCACACTTTTCCCTGATCCTTTGACGAAAATCGCGTTTTTCAGCTATCTTTAACAAAAATAGCGCTTTTCCATTGATTATCTCGAGAGATTTTTATGATCGTTTTATAAAATTAGCTTTTCTTCAGCGATCTTTGACGAAATTCGTGTTGTTTCTTCATTTTTATTAGAAATTAAGTCCCATTAGCGACGGGAATGTTTCGGTTTTGCAACTACTGGCTCCTTAAAAATTTGGAGATCTGCATCTATTCTAATACTCAGTGTTGAATTCAGACACTTTTTCCCGGAAGGGACTTCTGAGGCATCGGGGGAGGACATTATGGAATTCCAGGGGGGGATGTCCCCCGGGCCACCCCCTAGATTCATCACTGGGCTATTTATCTCTCCCTTCCTTTATGGGCGAATTTTGAAAAATTTCGAAATACAAGTTTATTAAATTTAGTTATGTTATAGACTAAGAAGTTTCAAGTATTTGTAGCGACATGCGAAAGGGAGAGCGAAGGGGGCGGTCGCCCCAGGCGCGCCAAATTTACAACACTAACGTAATTTTTAGCGAAAAAGTTCGGGGGGGGGGTGCCAAACTGTGACTTTGCCCCGGGCGCAGCTTTATCTTTGATTATCTTTATCATTGATTTTTCAGATAATAATTAATTATTGATAAATTTTATTTGTTCTCTTTTACCCGTTAAGCTACATTAGGAACGCGGTTGACATATGTAACCCATGACATTTAAATTTTTTTTTAAGTTTGTATTTTTTATGTTCTTTGTCGGATTTTCTTCCTCTTCTTCATATTTGTATAGTTCGTAAACAGTTTCAACTGTTGAATATAAATTTTGAATGTGTATTTTACTGTTTTATAAAGTTGCTTTATTAAAAAATTTTTTAAGTTCGAAAACAACACATTAAAAATTGGTCACATATGTCTCCCGCGCGACTAAATACGTAACAAATTTCGCGCGCCAAGAGTTGTTAAAATCAAAATTAATTCATACTTTGCTTCCCAGTATACATATGTTTATGTTTAGACTTTAAACTCTCCAAGTTAACAGAAAGCAGGTGTAAATTGAGTCACAATACATATTTATAAATCACTAAATGCCACATTATATCATAGAATTGTGTTAATAGACAGCAAAGCGCGTAATAAAAAGATTTTTTCTTTGAAAGAACAACAATAAAATTATTAATAATAATGATAATAAAGCATTACTTACCAATTTCATCATTTTTCTTAAACTTTTTAGTAAATAACGATTCAATGGTGGGCTGAATTTTTTTAACACGTTTCATTTTTGAGCTTATGAACACTCAATCAAAAGACTAGTATTGCCAATTAAATTTTTAATATATCTCTTCACACAATTCGAAATGACCCTATTCTGACTATAAAAGAAGCAAACTGCTGAAGAATCCCTGTCCACACCTAAAGTTATTAGTACAAAAGACAAAGAAAATTTCCCAGACAAACAGACGTGAATGTTTTCTTTCTGTTAAAGATTCATACACAAATAACGTAAAACAAGCAAAATTGCACAATGAAGCGCCCAAGAGACGCCGACATGGTGCCTTTGAATATTTCTCGATGCCAATTCTTTGCTCCATTCCTTTTCAAAATTTCCTGCTTATTTTTATTTATTTATTTATTATTTTTTTCCCATTTAAAACAAAAAGCCATTTCAGTTTTCACACCATCATTAATTTTCAAATGATTTTACATTAGAAGTGCCTATCAATTACACTTACCTAGTTTTAAGGAGGATACAATTAGGTAAAATTTCGTTTAAACAAAAACTTATTTTTGAGTCATAGATTCGAATAAAGGATCCGAATAAAAATATTACTGAAACTGCAATTAATAAATTGTTATGTTTACTAGCGATACACAGAATAATGATTTTGGCCGAATATCGAGTATTCACCGACAGATAAACCGAATATTCGACTAGTCGTATAGAAGCTCTCAAACCAAATACAGAATATTCGGCTTGCCGAATCAGTGTTCAATTCACTGGGTGGCCGGGGGGGGGACATCCCCCCGGAAAATTTGAAATTTTGGGTTTCCAATGGTCAAAAAGGGCAATCCCCCTGGAACTCTATAATTCTCTCCCCCTCCCCGAGAGATACAAAAGTCCCTCCCGGAGAAAAGTGGCTGAATTCAACACTGCGCCGAATGCTTTTAAACCAAGGCTGCGGAGTCGATGGAAAAAATGGGACTCCCGAAGTTTTAACGACTAATATAACGAATATTATTAACGAATTAAACGAATATTCTGTGGATGACAGAATACGCCAAATAGCGAATAGATACCGAATATTCGGTGCATCCCTAATTTTTACAGCTGAAAATGTAAGTAGTTTTAATGAAATGAAAGATAAAAACAAGAAAAACTCAATAGTACTCAATACTCAAAATTGCATTGTCAATTTTTATTACCATTAGAAATAAGTTTGAAAAGTCTTTTTAAACTTTCGGGGGGGGGGCTTCAGCCCCCTTAGCCCCCCCCCTGGCTACGTGCCTGAGTCTCTACTATTGTTCTAACAAAGAAAATAAATCAGAATGCATTGATTTGATTTTTGGATTGCAGTTAGCACGGTGTTTTATTTGTCTCAATATGAAACGTGTGTACCAAAGCGGTGCCGCCAAAAGAAAAGAAAAGAAGAAAAAAATTTTAGCCGTTGAAAAAAATGCTAAAAGTTTCAGTACTTGGTTAACTAAATCAGCTTTTCAGTCGCAGAGTCAAGGGAGCAATAATGATGCATTAAATACAGGTAAAGGTAAATCGAATTACTTTATTAGTTCTATAAGTACATTCCATATACCATGGCTGCCAACTTTTACGCATTTTTCCTACCACAAAAAATTTATGGTAAATATTGTCTTATTCAATCGTTGAAATCTTTTTATTAAACAAATGGAAAATCTATGTACAATTTTAGTGGTAGCAAAAATGCGTAAAAGTTAGCAGCGATGCATATACTCGGTATTTTGAGTCGCCAAGCTCGTATGTCTATTTTTTGCCTATGTTTTGATTCTGCACCTAAGGGGCCATCCATAAACGATATCACGCTTGGGGGGGGGGGGGGAGGGAGTAGGAAGAAATGTGACATCACACATTTTAGTTAAAGTAAAAAAAAATAAAAATCAGCAAATTAAATTTTGAAGTTAATTTGAAAATAAAGTATTTTGTGTTCATAAAGTAAAGATAAAATTTTAAATCAAATACTAATTAAAATTCTATTTTATATTCTAAAGTACAACTGTTTTCAATTGCTTTTTCATATTAATATTTTATTATTATTGTCTATTAATCTTATTTCATACAAAATAAGTACACAAATCATTTTTATTATTTATAGTCACAAATATCATTAAAAGAGAATTTAAGTTTTAAAATAAAATTTAAAATATGATCTATAATATAATGCTTTGTTTCTCAGCTACAAGTATATGTACTTGTACTATTGCATAATCTGTGACAAAGGGGGAGGGGTTGGAGGGGTATAGTTAAGTGTGATAACTTTGTGACAAAAAAAGGGGGGGGGTCAAAGTGTGACATCCTTTATAGACGACCGGCCCCTGTAATCATTACAATAAAATTCTAATCAAGTCATGAATGCTTCACTTTTCATGTGCCTGGCGGCTATTTTTAATCAAAATCAATTTTAAATCTGCATAAAATTTAAAATTTTAGAAAGGTCATTAGAAAAAAATAATTTGAGAGATGAGTTACATTCAAAAAAGTAGAATAGTTGACAGCTTAGTATACACAGATAGATATATTTAAAATTTTTATTTTGCATGGAAAAAAAAAGGTACTTTCAGTTTTGCAAATATGAATACGCAGATTGGAATGACGGCGGATCGCACGCTACTTTTGTTAGTACTGCAGAATATTAGAGCTGTTGTACCAACGTCGTGCGAAAGGGGGGGGGGGGGATGGCGAAGGAGGTGGTCGCCCCGTACGCTGAAACTTAAGGGGCGCCAAATTTATACTACCATCGTCATTTTTTGGCCTATCGCAAGAAAAAGTTGAGGCTAGGGGGGCGGGCACCAAATTCAACCTTTGTCCCGGGCGCAGTTTTCTCTTCGCACGCCCCTGTCTAGTACTTTTTTTTTTTGTTAGAAATTAAGCCATGGCTCCATATACTCAATTTTGTCCTCTATTCAACGTTTTTTACGTCAACGTTACAACGATATTTACGTTTTAAAATGCATATTTTGCAGCATAAATTTTGTTGTTTAAAAACATGCTTCTCAGTGTTGCTTGGTGTTAAAGAAGTGATAAGGTATTTCGATGTAATGTTTTTATGTAAAAGTTGAGAAATGAGAATTTGAATAACTATTCTGACATAAAAGTTTGATGTGTCGCAATGTCTTTATCTAAAAATTGTTGTGAAATCGGAATTTGAAAAACGAAATGCTTACTTTGATATAGCAGGGCATATGTTATAAATTAGGTATTTAGTGAAAGTTTTTAATGCCGTTTCAAAATATGCTTTGCACTGCCTGTCGTTAACAAGGTTATTAGGACAAATTTTTATAAGGTTTGTATGAATTCGAGGTTTCGCTGCAATTAGGCGGTAGTGGCCGTAAGCATGCTAGTGACTACCATATTATAATAATCTAAACTTAGCACATTCAGTATAATTTCATATAAACTACTGCTATTAATTGATCCAAAACAATATTTATTTAAATAAGCACTCAAGTAGTACCAATTACAACTGCTTTTACGTAGCAATTACTTTTAGGTGGGACATATAACACTATTTTAACATTTTAATGTGTTGTGTTTTTATTGCCTATAAATGAAAAAACGGTTGTTAAAAGGCCATTCTGTTGGAGCTGCTATTAGTTTTTTCCGCCATTTACATCTTGTTTATTTATGTAGTCTACTTATGAAATTTAATGGTTTGCGAATTTTTTAATATTACGAAGCATCTTCATGTTATTTAAAAGGAAAAAAATAATAAAATGTTATTGCTGATGAGAGCCAAATCGGTTGATAAGTGAAATTGTAAACTATAATTAAAATTCGAATAGCACGTGCATATATTTTACCGTATTACATTTAAGAAATTGTTACAACATATCGTACAATCGCAGCTAGAATTATTACATTTTTTTCAGAAGCTGAAGATCAAAGTTTACCCTTTTCAATTGAGTCTGCACCTGCTACATCATCTTGTGGGTGTGAGATAGAAGAAATTACGCCTGCTTACAACCAGCCAGTTTTAGATCGTCCATCTGTAACGTCGACTTCTTTCGATAGTGATTCATCAAGAACTAACACCAGCGCTGATACAGAAAATGATGATGAAGAAAACCTTTAGGAGACGCCTGATGCTACTCAGAATGCTGTTATGCAACAACTTGGATGTTTCATCTGCCCCAACGAAAATGACCCAGTTGGAATTAAAAAAGCTTTTATGGAAAAGCACCCCATACAAGTTAGCGAAGGAGAAGGATTTAAATTGCCATTTGATTCTTCAAAACTTTACTTCCGACATTTGCCGAATGGTGATAAAATTCGCAGAAAATGGTTATCATATTCGATTAGGCTAAATAAAGTGTTCTGCTCTATCTGTATGGCTTTTGGAGGTAAAGATCATAGAGATTCTACATTCATTACTGGACATGACTGTTCTCCTAAACATATTTATAAATCTGTTGAGATTCACGAAGACTCACGTTATCATCAATTTGCAGCGAAGGCAGCTTTTCAAAGCCAAAAAGGTCATGATATTTCAACTCTCCTGGCTAGTAACCAAACTAAAAAACGAGAAAGAGAAGTTCACACCAGAAGATTAGTTGTTCAACGTATAATTGATATAGTTTTGTTTATTGGAAAACAAGGTATTGCGTACAGAGGAGATAAAGCAGAAGGGGCTTATACACTTGACTCTACAGATAACCATGGTAATTTTCTGGAATTGGTCATGTTGGTTGCAAATTATGATGTGATTTTACAGAATCATGTCAGAAATTGTATTGAAGACAGCAAGAAGCACAGACTGAAAATAGTGAGCAAAAGAAAAGCCACCAAAGGAAAGATAACTAAAAGACCGGCTGGACGAGGTTCTTTGTTGACATTTTTATCAAAAACCTTTATCAATAAGCTACTTAAAGTAATTGGTTAGCTGGGCCGTAATGCTATTTTAAAAGAACTTCATGACAGTGTAATATTCAGCCTGATGGTAGACAGCACCCAAGATATAGCTGTTATGGACCAGTTGGCAATTTGCGTCCGCTATGTCGTTCAAGAAAAGATATATGAAAGACTTTTAGAAATAACAGTAGTCGATGATTCATGTGGGTTGGCTTTGCACGAACTCATACAATCAGAATTAGCGAAGTATGGCATCGCAACATCAAATATTATTGTGTGTTCATTTGACGGCGCGAACAATATGAAAGGTTGTTATAATGGTCTTCAAGCCCAATTCAAAAAGAAAAACGAAGACCTTATTTACACTCACTGTATGGGCCACGTACTGAATTTGGTTTTAGCGGACTCGACAACAACGTTGCTCCAAACCGAAAACTTATTTGGATTGGTTGAAGAATCTGCTGTTTTCCTCAGCTCTTCTTACAAAAGAATGGCCGCATGGGAGAGGGAAACAAAGAAAAAACATATTGCACATGAAAAACTGTACAGGTTGCAAAAAATAGGAGCCACGAGGTGGTGGAGTAAACATAAAGCTCTTTCTTCTATTATCGATGAGGTATTTTTACGAAGTGAGGAAAGTGTAAACACAGAGAAACTATTTAATTTTATTATCGTTTTAAAAGAAATATCAAACGGAAGTTTTGACTGTAAATCTAAATTCATGGCAAGAAATTTGATCGATCAATGGTCCAAATTTGAAAACCTATTTATATCTATAGTTTTATTGGATTTATTTATTGTTACATCTCCTATTTCAAAATATTTGCAAAGTAAAACCATTGACTATTCTACAGCCTGGAAATTGGTAGATAAGCTGCTTATTCAAATAAAGGACAAAAGGAGTGATAAACACTTTCAGACTCTGTATACAAAAACAAAGTATTATGCAAGTACAATTAATAGAAAATTAGAAGATAACAATATTGATGAAAAAGTAGAATTAGATTTCAAGGAAAAAAGAATTTCAAAGAAAAAGTTAATGCCTGGGGAAAAATCAATCGACGAAGCTCCTGAAATCTCAACTGCTCAAAACTATAAATTGGTCTTTTTCAATATTTTAGATTGTGCCAGGACGAGTATCGAAGAAAGGTTTAGTCCAAACAAAGATATTTTAGAAGATTGTTCTTGGTTAGATCCAAAGAAATTTAAGGAAATTGTAATGCTTGATAAATTTCCTCCTGAAGTTCTTTCTAGCATTTCTCGACTTTGTAAAGTTGAAAGAAGTCAGTTATTGATAGAGCTGAAACAATTTGCAGATCAATATGAAAGTTTTACAGTGGCTGAAAAAAATTGACATTGAAAGAAAACAAGACAATCTGAATGGAGCTGAAGAAATTTGTGAGTGTGACGATGTAGAATCTGATTTTGGTTGGTTGGTTGTATAGATTTTATTGGCACAAGGTCCCTTTAGGGACATGCTGCGCCAAGAACAAGGTAAAGAGAAAAAAAATAAATGTAAACTTTAAAGGATGTAAAATGTAAAAGTCAATTTAAAAAACTAACATAGGCATATTAAAAAGGTAAAAACGAAATGATGATATATAAAATTGTAGTACAATAACTAGTCAATAAGATAAAATAAAAAGCTTAAAAAAATAGTAAAATCATACAAACAGTAAAGTAGTGATACACAACAAGAATTAGTAAAATTGTAAAAACAATGATACTTTTGACAATATTTAAAAACTCAAATTAAAATGGTAAGTGGTAAGATCAATTAGGTATATATTCCTCAAGAACAGTGTTTCTTTCGTCTTCACTTGAGTCATATGACTCTTCCATAGCCTCTTCCACATAATTTTTTAGCCTTTTGGGATCTTTTAAGTAAGAAAGAGATACGTCATGATTTGATTTCCGTTGTTTTTTTGTGACTGTTTGCCATTGGTGAGATCCTCGAATAGTCTTATTTTCAGATGTCTTTTGATTTTGTTTCACGGCTTGAGCGGAATTGGTCTTTTGGTGGTTAGAAGCAGAAAGATTAACTGTTTTTTTATTGGGTGTAACTGCTTTAGACTTTTGACTAGTATTAGGTTTTTGGCAATCTGATGCAGAGAGATTAGGATTTATTTTAGAGGTAGATGCATTAGTTCTTGTCTGGGGTTCAGTAGATTTTTTCGGTTTTTGTGGCTGAATAGGTTGATAGACTATTGTAACAGGCTCTGAAGACGGTAACCAACGCTTTAATTTAGGGCTAACAGAACATTTAGTAGGGCAACCGACATCTCGTGTTTCTTTCTTTGGGGTACTAGGTGGATTAGGTGATTCTGTCTGGGTGCTTATATGTCTTACAGATTTTGATTGCTGCTTCAGTAAACTAGAATAAGAAAGACCTATAGATGGAGTTCTGGTTTCAACAAGTTTTCGAGCTTCTGGATATGAAAGATTTTGACTGGTTTTTACTGCAAGAATTTCTTTTTCACGGTTCCAAATTGGACAGGAGCGAGAGTATGACGTATGATTACCTTTGCAGTTCGCACAGCGTTCTGGTTTTTCACACGATTTACCATCATGGCCGACTTCTGCACAGCGAGGACAGGTAACATTGCCACGACAGTTAATGTTAGTATGACCAAAACGCTGGCATTTGAAACATCGTAAAGGGTTAGGGTTATAAGGCCGGACTGGACAGCTTAGGTATCCAGCTTTAATTCTAGATGGTAAATTATGGCTATTGAAAGTTAGTATTATGTGCTTTGTCCGAATAACTTGTCCATTCTTTCGGATAGTAATGCGGCGTGCATCTATTATATTTTGTTCTTTTAAATTTGGGAGAAGCTCTTCTTTTGAGGAGTATAAAAGATCTGGTTCAGAAATTACACCGCGACAAGTATTTAGAGTTTGATGAGCTTTAACAGAAACAGCAAAAGAGCCTATTGTAGTGCAATTGACCAGAAGCTGTGATTGACTGGCTGAAGAAACCTCAACCAATAAATCCCCAGAGTGCAGTTTTTTAAGAGTGTGACCGTCGCCTAAAACAGACTGGAATGTTTTTGCGATAAGAAAAGGAGAGGTTCTCTTGAAAGAACTATCCGAGAGGCTATCGGTGCGTTTAATTACAAAGAAACGTGTAAATGATAAATTCTGCACAATTTGTTGCTCTCCACATGGGAGAGAATTATTTGAATTAGAGATTTTTCCATCCATAGTAGGAGTAAATAATTCGGACCCCGGCCGCACCACCCACTACCGAGCCCAACAAGGGGATGCACATTCGTGCACCAGTGCTAACCAGGGTCCATACGGTCACAAGACAATCCTATGTCAGTCTCCACCCTTAACGAGATGACTAGTAATTGCTCGCTCGCTTGATCCCTAAAGCCAGTGACCAAAGTCAGCTGACCAGCCGATTGATGCATACGGGACCAATATGCACCTCCCGTCTACCTGAAGCAGAGGCCAAAGCAGTGTGTTGGTTTCCCTCAACTACCAGGATCCCCCTTTCCAGGGACACAGGTCGCCACGCACGGCCAACACGTGGGTGGTTTACAATTCTCCATGAGTCAGTATACAGGATGATACCGGCTCATACAGAATCGCTCTCACCTCCGAAAAGGAAACCACAATGAGAGTGAAACAAAGATTAAAGGAAGACAAGAGGAGTAAGAGGAAATAGAAAAGAGAAAGATCACTCGGGTGCCCCGGGGTTGTGAAGCCCGTGAATACCTAAAGAAGGTATCCCCCTGGGGGGGAATCTGAATTTGAAGACGAGGAAAATCAGTATGGTTACTGCTCTGACAAGAAAAAATGTCTTAGCTGTTTATCATGCGCCTTTTCTGTTGTTTTTGAACTCTCACAATCTGGAATGTTTACCAACCTATATGTAGCTTACAAATTTGTATTAACTATACCTTGTACACAAGTCACCTGTGAAAGGGTATTTTCTAAACTTAAAATTGTTAAGAATCGACTTAGATCTAGTTTAAGCCAAGATCTTATGTCTAATCTTCTTTTCATAAATGTAGAAAGAGATTTATTTTATAATTTAGATAAAGATGTTATTATAGATGAAGTAGCTAGAACCAGTGAAGAACTGGCCAAAAAGCTGTTAGGTTAATCAACAGCCATTCACAATAGCATAACATTTCTTAATTGTTGTAAATTTTATAAAATCTATTTTAAATAATGTACCTAAAAAATAAAAATTAAAGATAGTATTGCTTTTTTCAGTATGCTTGGTTTTTTATTATTACTGTGTCCCTTTTTATTGTCTAATTAAGTATTACAGTAGCACTTAAGATATTACGGTTTCAACGAAGTAATTCCGATGCTTTAATCTAAAAATATATACCCCTCTCTTTTTAAGTAACACATCACTTGAAATTAATTAGTATATATATATTTTTTTAGCTTGAAACTAGTTTAGGTACCGTATATAAAATATTATTAATATTTTTTGTGAAAGTAAGTAGACTACACCTAAAAACTGTTTTTAAGTATATAAGCCTAATTTTCAAATGGTATATATTCTACCATTCTATTCACAATAACTTTCTCAGTAAGGGGCCCCTTTTCAGTCTCTAGCCGAGGGCCCCCAACGGAGCCAGTCCGGGCCTGATATCGTGTTTTGCCTGCTCAGATGATATCAGCATCGAGCTCTTCATATTTATACTTAGCTCAATAATAATCAGGAAAACCCTCAAAAAACACTTCTTTTTTGTCCGTGTGTTTAGTTATCTATAAAGTATATTAAATCTCCTTTTAAAGAAAGCAGAGATGGGAAATATAGATATTTTTGGTTAACAGGTTACATCGTTCCACACATTCACAGGAAACAGGTTTCAACAACCTGTTATTTTTGTAACGTATAACTAATCGATGAGACTGTGCTGTCAACAGACTTTTTAATTATAGGGCCGTTAATTAAGGTATCTTGAATAATTTTGATACATAAGTATAGACGCTGTTTTAGTTCAGATAAACCTGCGCCTTTAAAATCAACATAGAGTTAAAATTTTAATTTTTGCAAGACAAAAACTTAATTGTGATACTTTACATTTCACGTATTATTATCGTTTTCTTGCACTAAAAATGCATTTTTCCTCGTTGAAAATTTATAAGTATCATAACTCAGTAAATTTTGCCCGTAGAACTTTTTTTTTCTTATTTACTTGTTAAAACACATAAAACCTTTTTCTAAATAAAAGTTATACAGTGTCTCACATAAGTGATGGGACACTTGTGCTTTACAAAAGGAAACTAATCAAATAAATTAAAAAAACATGTACACATTTTTTTTGTGGGTGTGTTTCATACTTAAATTTAGTAAAGATTATTACATAACATACATTTTGTCAAAATATTAAAATATTAATTTAATAAAAATACAAATGTTTAGAACGGAGCAAAAAATAGCTCACATAAGTGATGGGACACCATTATATATGCAACAAAAATCGTCTGAAATAAGCAATAAAAATATTTTTGGGGGTTTTATTTTTACTTAAAAGCAATTGGCAATAATTTATAAAATCGTCTGCAGTATTGTTTTGGAATGTTTGTGTTTTTTAGCTCTGTGTAGCCATGAATGCTAAACGAAAAGAAACTTCGCCTGAAATTCGAAAATTAGTTATTAATTTGCATATTGAACGTGGAAAATCTATTAGAAAAACTGCTGAAACAGTTAACTTGAGTCGTTCAACAGTTTTCAATATCATTAAACGATATAAAAAGAATCATATGATTCAGGATAAAAGAAGACCTGGCCGACCATCAAAGCAATCCAATGGAATAAAGCGAATTATCGTTCGAAATATTAAAAAAAAATCCAAGAAATAGTGCTTCAAAAGTTGCTGCTGATTTACAAGCATTATATGGAATAATTGTTAATCCTGAGACTATTAGAAGGGTAATTCGATCTGCTGGATATCACGGTAGAGTAGCCAGGAAAAAATTCTTCGTAAGTGAAAAGAATAGAAAACTCAGACTAGCTTTCGGAAAATCCAACATAAATAAGAATTCTGATTACTGGAATAAAGTTATATTTGCTGATGAAAGTAAATTTAATATATTTGGTTCTGACGGTAGAATCTTGGTGTGGAGAAAACCCAGGGAAGAATTTCGCAAACAGAACTTGGTACCAACAGTAAAACATGGTGGAGGAGGAGTTATGGTATGGGGTGTATGTCGTCCGCTGGAGTTGGTAATCTTGTTTTTATTGACAGTATAATGGATCAGTACAAGTATATTGATATTTTAAAGCAAAATTTGAAATCTTCAGCACGAAAATTGAACCTTCATAACGATTTTAATTTCTACCAGGACAATGACCCCAAGTACACTGTTCTGAACGTTAGACTCTGGCTGCTATATAACTGTCCTGAAATAATAAAAACACTACCACAATCTCCAGACTTAAACCCCATAGAGAATACTTGGCAAGAATTGGAATCAAGAATTCGCAAACACACCATTTCTTCAAAACAACAACTAAAATCGGTGCTTCAAGAAGAATGGGGTAAAATCACTCCAGAAATCACAAAAAATTAGTCGAATCCATCACAAAAAGATTAAATCATGTTTTAAAAGTAAAAGGAAATCCAACAAAATATTAAAACTTTTTAAAAAGTAAAATTTTTGGATAAATATTTGATGGAAAAGTAAGTGTCCCATCACTTATGTGAGCCATTTTTTGCTCCGTTCTGAAAAATTGTATTTTTACTAAATTAATATTTTAATATTTTGACAAAATGTATGTTATGTAATAATTGTTACTAACTTTAAATATGAAACACACCCAAAAAATTTTTGCATGTTTTGTTTATTTATTTTATTGCAGTTTCTTTTTATAAAGCACAAGTGTCCCATTACTTTTGTGAGACACTGTAGGAAACTTACTGAACACTGTATAAAATATGTAGTTTCTTAACAATTTAAAAAATAATTATTTTAATGTAAATTAATATTTATATGATGCAGAAGAAAGTTTAAAGCATTTTTGCAACTGTTAGAATGACTCCAAAACTGACGGTTTAGAAATTTATTTTTTTCTAAACGATCAGAAATATCCTCCATAAAAACAACCATAAAAACTGTTTTAAGAATGCAATTTGTTAAAAAAAAAAAAAAAAAATGATCTTCATTCGTTAGCACCTTGATTTGAAGTTCGAATTTTGACATCCCCGAATCAATATCTGTCAATGCATATTCAAAGCTTATCCCACAAGAACACGAAACATTACTTGTATATTTTTAATCAAATGTCATTCATCCCACAAATTTCGTATCTGCAAGTACGTATTTAAAATCCCCCCACCCCCAAAAAAAACTTGTGACAGGTCAAAAAATGACGTTGGTACTATAAAATTAGCGCCCTATAAATTTCCGCGTCCATCGGGTCCGCCCCCCCCCCCCATCCCTTTTCGAATGGATGTGTCCTCACCAGGCTATTTTTCTTCTTTTTTTCTAGTTGTTGATGTCCGAGGTTTACGAAGCAGTTCTTTGGTGTTGTCAAGTGTAAATAAATTCACACTAATATATCTTTTTTGCGTTATATTAACAACTTAAAGAAACATTTAGTAAATTGAGAAAACAAGATACAGGAATGCAGTTTCCTGCTGCGGTTACTGGATTAACATATTATCCAAGTATGCGAAATCATAGCGAAGAGAAATATAAGCACCGTGTGTGCTTTACAAAAACATAAGAGAAACTGAAGTAAGTTCGTTCACAGTAAAATATTGTCCTTGAAGTAATCAACAAAAATGATTTCACCATCATGTGCAATCAACTACTTATGAATTGCTTTAAATAAACAATGATATTATATTAATATCATTAATGTCACTTTTGAGTTATAAAGTAATTTACCATTTATAAATATTATGGTTTTAAAGTAAACAGTTGAGTGGATTAATGTCACTTCTGAAATATGAGGTAATTTAACGTTTATAAATATTACTGTTTTAGAATAAACACTCTAAGCATTTAAACACACTCCCACCCTATCAGGCCTTAGTCCTGATATATAGGGAGGAGAGCTAATTTGTGTGCTGGTCGTCTCAAAAAAGATCCTCTACACTGTATGGTCACAACACGGACATGTCCGTCTTTTCCTGGATGCACCTCTTTTACCCGGCCCAATGGCCAAGAGTCTGGTGGCTGGGCATCATCAAGGAGTAGCACAACTTGTCCAGGTTGAAGATTACGTTGCTCGACTCTCCATTTGCCTCTTTTTTGGAGCGAGCTTAAATATTCCTTCTTAAATCGATGGGAGAATCCTCTTTTTAAATTTTGCAGCAGCTCCCAGCGATTTCTAGGGTTGCTCGTAATAGATGAGGTCTCTTCAGGTAGCGAGAAAATTACATCACCTGTAAGAAAATGTGAGGGTGTGAGAACATTTATGCAGTCACTATCATTGTCATTTAAATGTATAAGAGGTCGCGAATTCAGTAATCCTTCGACTTGGCTAAGTAGGATAACTCTTCGAAAGTTAGAAGTGTCGCTCCTATTACTCTTTTGAGATGGTATTTCGCGGATTTTATTGCAGCCTCCCAAATTCCGCCAAAGTGGAGGGAAGA
Source organism: Maratus speculifer (assembly GCA_964019185.1). Taxonomy (NCBI): domain Eukaryota; kingdom Metazoa; phylum Arthropoda; class Arachnida; order Araneae; family Salticidae; genus Maratus; species Maratus speculifer. Next base: position 341,512,867 of record OZ025297.1, read on the forward strand.
AGGAGGGATAAAATGCCATTCAATGGATTTTTCAGTTAAATATTGAGAAATGATTTCATTTTTAGGAAATGACAACCATGCCCTCTGTATTTGGTCGATTTTTCTTGATGCCCCGACAAAGTTCTTCCCGTTGTCACTATAAAGGTGACGTGGGGTACCTCTTCTTGCACTAAAACGTCGAAGAGCTGCTATAAATGCTTCAGTTGTTAGATCACTTACAGCTTCTATATGGACCGCTTTCGTAGCAAGGCAAATAAATAAGGCAATGTAACCCTTAGTTGTTTTTGCACCCCTACCCTTGCTAAATTCAATGGATATGGGGCCTGCGTAATCAATTCCACTGGCAAAAAAGGGGCGTTCAAGATTTACTCGAGGTTTAGGTAAATTCCCCATTAATGGAGGAGTTGTAATAGTTTTCTTATATCTGAAACATTTTAAACATCTATTAATGCATTTGTTGATGAGCTTTTTTCCACCAACTATCCAAAAAGATTGTTTTATAATGTGCGATAGTAGAGAAGGTCCAGCATGTAAAGTGGCAATATGCTGTTGTATTATCAATAGTTCACTCATTTTATGTTGTGATGGAAGTATTACCGGATGCTTGTGATTAAATGCTAACTGTGAATTTTGCAGGCGTCCTCCCACCCGTAAGATACCCTTAGCATCAATAAACGGATATAGGGAGTGTAATTTGCTTTTCTTAGCTAGAGGTTTTTGTTCTTTGATGCATTTTAACTCTTCTTTAAAGTAAGAACTTTGAATCCAAAGAACGATAATTTCTTCAGCAGATTTTGTTTCGTTAGATGTAAGTACTGTTGAAGGGATTTGATATTCATTAGCATTTTTGCATTTTTTAATGAATCTTAGGCAATATGCCAGAATGCGGATAATTTTTGAAAGTGAAGAGTGCTTTTGAAACAAATTGTCTAGTACGTCATTTGAAGGCTGCATGTGAAATGAAAAAATGGGATCCGATCTTTGCTCAGATTTGATTTGTTCATCGAATTCGTCAACATTTAAGTCGTCTTTCGGCCAATTAGATGGGTCTAGAAGTAGCCAGCTTGGCCCTTTCCACCATAGCTCGCATTCCGGCAAACCCTTTGGGTCAATACCGCGAGAAGCGATATCTGCGGGATTTTCTTTTGAGGGAACGTGTCCCCAGTGCTTAGTAGGTAAAACTTCTGTTATTTGAGAGGTTCTGTTCGCCACAAATGTTTTCCACTTGCGGGGGTGTGCGGATAACCATGAAAGGACTACTTTAGAATCAGTCCATGCAAAAATATCGAACTTGTAATTCTTTAGTGTGTCCATAACTGTGCGGAATAATTTAGATAACAAGTAAGCACCACAAAGTTCTAATTTAGGGACAGAAATTTGCTTGATTGGTGCAACTTTTGTTTTAGAAACCAAAAGAAAAGCATTGGTTTTTCCATTGCAAGTTTGTCGGCAATAAATTGCGGCAGCATAAGCTAGTGTTGACGCATCGGAGAATCCGTGTAATTCGAAGGCATTCTCGGATGAAAGCGTAACACATCTTGGTATCGAAAATTGATTGATTTCATTGAATGAATTTTGAAATTTGAATAATTCCTCGGTTAGATGTTCTGGAATAATAGTGTCCCAGTCCCCTTTTGTCAACCACAGTTTTTGATAAAATATTTTTAAAGTTACAGTGCATGGTGAAATTAGACCCACTGGGTCAAAGATTCTAGCAGATTCTGCTAAGATTTGCCTCTTTGTAAGAGGTGGAGTGAGATTTAGTGAAACCTTGAAAATAAAAGTGTCTGAAGAAGAGTTCCAGCTTAATCCTAGAACTTTAGAGCTTCCGTTATCACTAGGAATTATTTCAAAATTCGATTCGGTATTGGAATCATCCTCAAACTCTCTAAGAAATTCCTTTGAATTTGAATTCCATTTTCTTAAGTGGAAACCATGCGCGTGCAAAACATCGGTAATTTCTTTACAAGTTTCTATTGCCTCGCTAACAGTGTTTGAGCCTGAAAGTAGATCATCCATATAGAAATCTTTCTCTAATGTTTGAGAAATAACAGCATTTTTTGTATAATCATCAGCAATTTGTTTGAGACATTTAGTGGCTAGATAAGACGCTGGAGCTAGCCCATAAGTAACCGTTTTTAATTTGAAATTTTTTATTTCCTCATTAGAGATAAACCTCCAAACTATTTTCTGATAATTTTGATCTTCTTCATAAACTAAAATATGACGGTACATCTTTTCTAAGTCAGCGCAAAAAACAATTTTCGGAACTCGAAAATTAAGTAAAATTTCAAATATGTCCCGTTGTAATTTAGGACCTACTCCCAAAATTGAATTCAAGGAATTACCTTTTGAAGTATTACATGATGCATCAAACACAACTCTCAACTTGGTAGTAGTACTAGAAGGTTTAATAACTGCATGATGAGGAAGAAAATATTGTTCATTTTCAGAATCGTTAATGTCATTTTGTGTTATTAATTCCATATGGCCTAACTGTATATATTCGCGCATAAAATCCTTGTATTGCTTTTCGAATTCTGGATTTTCTTTAAATTTCCTTTCCATTGCCAACAAGCGAGAAATTGCGGCAGGTCTAGAATTACCTAATTCTGTCTTAGATTTTACAAAAGGTAATTTTACTACAAAACGACCCTCGGAATTGATTGAGTAAGTTTTCTGAAAATGTGATTCAACAAATTGTTCTTCTGGAGACAGAATTTGAGCATTATTATTGAATACCTCTTCCATTTCCCAAAACCGTTTTAATTCATTATCAATATTAAGTTCATAAATATGTAAATTATGCATTGAATTAGGAGTTGTGTTAAGATGCGGCATTTTTCCAGATACGAGAAAGCCAAAGATCGAATTTTGCGCAATTAAACTGCTCTGAGCACATGTTATTTGACCAGGAAGCAAAATAGAAAAAAAGTAATCTGATCCTAAAATAACATCAATTTTATTTGGAGTCCCAAAATGTGGATCTGCCAAGTTTACATTTTTTAAGTGTGAATAATGCTCTTCATTTATTTTCTCAGAAGGTAATGGAGCTGTTAATTCGTCTAAAATAAAAGCTTTCACTGACAACTTGCTGTCAGCATTATGAATTGATATAAGATCAATCATTACGTAACCCTTGGTTACTGCGATTTTTGAATTAGAAAGACCTTTCACGGGAAATCTGGCATTTTTCCTTTTGAATCCTAACACTTTCATGCATGATTCTGAAACGAACGTAGATTCTGAGCCACTGTCACACATAATTCTTAACGTGTGCTTTTGACCCATGCAATCATAAATATATACTGTAGCAGTGGGCAAAAGTGCGAAAGATGTTTGAACAGAATTTATTGAAGGAGAAACTTCTTTTTTATTATCATCAGGAATCGAAAGGTCCTCTGAATCAGATTTGCTTTTCCGACTCTGTTTTTCATTCGAACGTGAAGTTGACATCGCATAATTTTGTAGTTTATTCTCGCATAACAGCGTATGGTGTTTGAGCTGACAATGATGACAGCTAAATGTAGAATTACATTGATATGTGTAGTGTTTGTCAGACAAACAGTTGCTACATAATTTGTTTTTTCTCACAAATTGTTTTCTATCTCTTACATTTAATTCCTTAAATTTAATACATTTGTACAATAAGTGATTAGCTTTACAAAATAAACATTTGATAACGTTATTGGCGGGAGCTTTGTGAAAATTAAATTGTTTCTCTTTTTTATGTAACCCTGTATAATCATTATTATACAATTCTAAAGATAAACATCTGTCATTAATGAACTGAATAAATTGATCAAAAGAAGGAAAATCATCCTTTGATGAATATTGAGCCCATTCTTCACGTGTTTTATTATCAACCTTTTGAAGAAGAATATGAATTAACCAAATGTCTCTCTCTGATGCTTTAACATCGATTGATTTGAGAGCACGAATTACCTCGTCAGAGATATCTGATATATTGCGTAAGTTAAGTGCATTAGCATGAATAATGGGAGGTATATCCATAAATGTTTTGATAAGAGCTGCGACAATTTGTTTTTTTTTTGTCGTATCTTGACAATAATTTTTCCCATGCTTCTGCATAACTGGTTTCAGAAATGGGTATATGTTTTATAATTGAAGATGGCTCTTCACCGAGCAAACCTCTTAAGTATTGAAATTTTTGAATATTTGTTATACTGGCATTATTATGCACTAACGATAAATATAAGTCTTTAAATGACATCCAGTTTTTGAAATTACCATCAAATTGCTCAATATTCAATCTGGGTAATTTAAAATTATTAGTTGTATTAACTATAGGTAATTGTTCATTAACAACTTGAGAATGTGCATTCATACTATTTATAGAAAATTTTTCAAGTTCTGCTTGCAGTTTGGCTTTGGTTTCATAATATTTTGTTTCAAATTCCTCCATTTCCGAGGATTCTTCTGGTAATTGTGCATCATATTTATCAAAATCGAAATAAGCTGTTTCTAATTTTTCTAATTTATTCAATAAATCATTCTTTTGAAAAACTTGATCAGCGTCAATGAAGTTCGTGATACGTGTTAATGCAGATTTAGCTCTGCCACGTAAATTTATTGCTGTCTTTTCTAAATCTTCTTGACTCATTATTAAAATAATGAGGGAACCAAGTTAAAAAACAAAGCCAAACTGATAATAAACCAAAATGTACTTATCTGAAACAGCTGGGCTGAAGGGTGCTCCTTTACGGCGACTTTGAAACGAAGTAATCCATAAAAAGCGATGTGTGCAGGTTATCTCGCCGGTGGTGCCTCCATAATGTTGATGTCCGAGGTTCACGAAGCAGTTCTTTGGCGTTGTCAAGTGTAAATAAATTCACACTAATATATCTTTTTTGCGTTATATTAACAACTTAAAGATACATTTAGTAAATTGAGAAAACAAGATGCAGGAATGCAGTTTCCTGCTGCGGTTACTGGATTAACATATTATCCAAGTATGCGAAATCATAGCGAAGAGAAATATAAGCACCGTGTGTGCTTTACAAAAACATAAGAGAAACTGAAGTAAGTTCGTTCACAGTAAAATATTGTCCTTGAAGTAATCAACAAAAATGATTTCACCATCATGTGCAATCAACTACTTATGAATTGCTTTAAATAAACAATGATATTATATTAATATCATTAATGTCACTTTTGAGTTATAAAGTAATTTACCATTTATAAATATTATGGTTTTAAAGTAAACAGTTGAGTGGATTAATGTCACTTCTGAAATATGAGGTAATTTAACGTTTATAAATATTACTGTTTTAGAATAAACACTCTAAGCATTTAAACACTAGTAAAATACAATTACAAAAGTAATGTTTTCCAGTTCGTATTTTCTAACGACGCAATATTGACATAAAAATAATGATAAAAAAAACAGAAATAAACATTTTATTAATTAAAAATCATAGCGCCAAAATACCCCCCCCCCCTTCCCCAAATACCATGAGTACATAGTAATATCCCTTTTAAATATTCAAACTCAAAGATTGCCGCCGTTTTACCCATCTAACTACATCCAACGAAAGGTTATGGCCCGTGCCCGAGCGATAAAATAGCTTTCTATCAACAATTAAATCCGTAAATCTCTTTAATTCAATTTTTCTGATACTTAAAAAGAGACAGAATCATTTGTTTTTTTTTCCCCTACTCTTAAACAACTGGGAATAAAAACCACTCTTTGTTCCTTCCCAAAAACAAGAACGGAAACTGTCAATGTCATTCACGCAAACTAAATTATCCTCTGATAATATTTATTGCTGTGTTTTTTCTCCCTTAAAAATGTTTGTGTAACAAAATGTTTCCAAATTCAGCTGTTAAATTAACCGCAGAAAAGTCTAACAAATAAATAAATGAAAAGATGCGCTATTAACTGTGTTTGTTTGGAGCTTACGAAACGATAAAATGATATTTTGTATGAAAAAAACGAGATTTATTGAAAAACTAGTAGAAATAAATCTTGTTTTTCAATAATTCTATTAGATAATAAAGGAACGACAATCTCGGAATTACGGTGTTTTTCAATATCTCACTCTGCTGTCGTTAGTTTCTTCCGGTCGCTGCTTTGAATTCGAATCAGTCTGAAGTTCAAATGTAAGCATTTTAAATGCGCTAATTAATAAAAAAGTATGTAGATTCAAGCATTTTATATGAATGTGCAAAATATAGTATTGTTAGTTTTAAAATATATTTTCTATTTAAAATCGAGTATTTAAGTTTTTGAGGCATAATTTTATAAATAAATGCATTTTAGTTAAATGTTGCAAAAAGGTACTTTTTATAAATTTAATGATTCTGAACTCAAATTTTGCTGTGTTTTCGGGGTAAAGAAATTAGAAATAGTTATTTTCTCATTTACGTATCATAAATGGAAACTATATTATCAAAATCTAATATTTCTATACACAAAATTATGCAACATTTAAAGGGTTTTTTCTTTTCTTTCTCTTTTTAAAAGATTAAACAATTAATTTAAAATGCATTTGCAATGTAAGATTGCATTTAAAGAAGTTTTTTAAAAAATATGCTGGATATACATTTCTGCACATATTTCTCCTTTATATTTTCACTAAAAACAATGATTCATGAAAATTTTCGACTTCCAATTTTTAATGAATTTACATGTTTTGCGATGTTTTGAACATAATTTAATTATTTTTGAATCATTAATCAATGTGTTACACAAAGTTTATGGGTACTGTAATTCCAAATTAATGCATTGAAATTGTATACTTAGATGTAAAATGGTATAAATTATTATCCGTTAGATCCTGTATAAATCGCTCTGCAAATGGCACTGTTATAATGTATTTTTCGTACTCTTGAAATCTATGAAAATCTATGAAATCTATGATCTATGAAATTATGAATCTATAATACCATATATATATTCTGAAAAAACGACAACTCATTACTGGGTTTTTTGAGTCAAATTTGACTTATTTTTAAGAAAATATTAGATGAAAGCAATACAATATATTGATTAACGTAGAAAATATTTCAAGTATGAGTATTTTCTTATAAATTTTCAGATATTTTTCTGATCAACTAAAAATTTCAGTCTTTAGTGCCCTATGTTGTGCTATTAGAATAGGAGAAAGTGTGTGATGATGGTGACCTAGCACCAGGTACCAAGCAGACAAAGTGTTTATTTAGTGCTGTAAGTTATTACTATTCATGTATGTATTCATAGTGATTGATGAAATGAAAAAAAAAAAAAAATAGCATCACACACCTAAGAGAGTTGGTTATGACTAAAGGTGACAAAAAGTGACTAAAGGTGAAAAAAGGCCATTATTGAATTCAGGAGGTCCGGAGTGCAAAACAACCGCGAAGCAATGAGATGTCCCCCGAGAAGATTTTGCGTTCCTCTCCCCCGGAGCTCTATAATGTCCCTCTTCCAGATAAACAGAAATCCCCTACCGGAAAAAGTGTCTAAATTGACATTTAGTGTGGGGCAAACGTCTCAAAAGAAACGATTGGGGGCATTTTTAATGAATATTATTCTTACTTTAGAGGCACAAAATTGAAATACTGATTAAGGCAAGTGAAGGAAGTCGTTGTCTTTTAAAACCATGCGTTATTTATTTAACAGGGACTTTTCGGTAACATATTAATGCAATATTAGGTTCCAGCGCAGTAACACTGTTATTTATCCTAATACGATAAATAATGCCCAACCCTAAAAGAAAGTAGAAATACGTATGCAGTGAACCATGTGAAAACGAAACTTGTCTGTAACGAAATCCTTTCTCAAAACGATTTTTTTTTTCCCGTGCAAGAAGAATATGACATATTTTTAATAAGTGGTATACCTGGTAAGATTGAAATTGTCTAAAACGTACTTTATTGTACCTTTCCATTCCGTTTTACAGGTTTCTATATTATATTTATATATTTAACTATACAACACAAACAAAATTAATTTCTCACAAGCCTGGATGATTCTCAATTTTATAGTACTTATATTACTATTGTATTTCAGTTGCAGCAATTGGAAGTGCAAAAATGGTTTTATCGTTTGATTTAAGAAATTATATTTGAAAATAATTTTAAGCTACAGCAAAAATTTGATAATATGGAACTTAAATTACGTTTTAAGCAGGTCTGTCATAATTAAATTGTATACCTTTTTTGGGACTAAAAAAATAAGATTAAGGTGAAATGCCGTAACATGCAAATTTCATTTTCAGGAGTATTTTTATTCATAAATTCAATAATGTAAGGTGAACAGATTTTAAAATATTTGAGATCATGAATAACATTTGTCAAAACTCAAAAAAGAAAAATCGCAGTCATGGAATGTTTGCGTGAAAGATGGCAGTTATCTTGCTTGTCTGGGTTAGAACAAGACCAGGGCAGGCGATTATTTCATATGCAAGCTACAAGAAGATTATCCCCTAGTGAGACTGACGCACCTGATCTGCTGGACAATAATGACCAATGTTTTTTGTAAAACATCTTTATTAAGAAGTGTTTTCCCGACCAGCTATTTTAAGTCTCTTATTCATCACAGAGCTTTGGGCTTATATCCTGGACCCTTTTTTTCTCATTAGCGTCTGCAGACTGATTTACTAAAATGACTGTGGATAGAAATAATAACAACACATTCTATTTTCTTTCCATTATTTAGTTTTAATTAGGCTTTCACTGTTTCATTTGCACATTGCCAGTCTCAAAATCTGTTATAAAGTTTTTCATTTTGTTTGTATTTTTCTGAAGTTTACAAAGGCGTGAAAATGAATAATGGTAAGTACATTTTGAAGTATACCAAGTCCTGGATTATTGTGCAGCACAAAACTCAGGATGCACACAATTTTACTACTATTTTAAAATTTAATTGAAAAATAAGGTTTCTAATTCTGAGATAAAACGCAGAAATTTTTTTAAATCGAAAACAAAATTTTCTATTCTGAAATAAAGCTGACAGACTCTTTAACAGCTGTACTATCTATTATATAAATTTACATGTACAACATTAATTTTTCTAGGGCCATGGAAATTTCTTTTTAAGACAGGTTAGTTTGTGTTTATGACGACCAAATATCATCACGAGGGATATAGGCCTTAAAGGGAAGAGTGCTGTCCGTGGGGGTCTATCTAAGGGAACTTAATCCGGATTTACGCATGAAAATACAAGGTTCGAAAAAAAAAAAAAAACACGGGAATCTCCGAACGATCCGGCCGACGGGCGCGATTGGGTTGGAACCACCCGTCTTCCAGTTTCGAGGGCTTGAACCTCTTGTTCACTGATGGGGCTCTTTTTAAGACAGGATTGACTTATACAGAGATTCCGTTTTCGCAGGCTTTGCTATATGGATCTGAAGTGTGTTGTGTAATAAGGAGTGTACTTATTATGACGGAAAAATGTAATTTTGTTCCAAATCTCTTGCAATTTTAGTAGGTTTATTGAAAATGGGCATTCCATCTAAATAACAGTTTCATTTTTTGAATATTGTATGCATTCAATAAATTAAGATACAAGAGTCTCTCACTTATAAAGTTATAAATATGTCACTTGAGATTGTAAATTGTTTTAAATATGTCAATTTGTATAAGATAGAGGTTACTGCATTAAAATTAGTATAAATATCGTTAACATATTGAATAACTTCATCATTTGCAAAGCTTGTGATTTGATTGATTACACACTTATTTTAAAAATATTAAGTAATGAATTTTTTCTAAGGTATTCTTGTTTCATTTTTTTAAATTTTTGTTCAGAGCAGTAACTAGTCGGCGAAGAAATTAAAAAAAAAATTGTGGTGCTAATTCATAATTTCTTTCAGTCTCTTTAGTGATATAAAAATTAAAATATACAGGGGAAAGATTTTAATTAATTAATCTTGTTTAATTATATTCTTGATACATAAATTATATATATCTCCTAAGTTTTAAACAATTATTATTTTAATAATATTATCGAATAAGAATACGTGATGAATCAAAATTTCCTTTGTTCAACAAATCAAGAAAAAGTTATTTAACTTGTTCATTTTTATTTGCAAATTAATAAAGGAAGTAGCTAGACGTCGGTTCAACCGGACTTTTAGTTATTTAGACATAACGCTCCAAGACAGTTTGCGGCTCTGCTGCCAACGAATGGAGATGGGATGGGCTCAGTCCCAAAATCAGTTTTTATAAAAGCCTTCAGTTCGTTCACATTCTTTCTGAAACTATTACTTTTATTTATTCTCGTATAGAAACAAACAAAACAAAACAAAAAATAAATAAATAAAATAAAAATAAAGAAATAAATTTCCGCGGTAAAAATTACGTATTACATTTCAAGTTACTTTAGTTATATTTTGGTCAGAATAAAAGAGAAACAGAATCCCCCTGCCTATTTTTAGTGGCAATAAAATACTATTTTAAAACAAAACTATTTTATAGACTTGATGAAAGCAATGTATGCATGGAAAAACTGTAAATGTATTACAACCCCCCCCCCTCCCAAAAAAAAAAAAGAAAAAAAAAAAGAGAAGAGAGAGAGAGATGTGAATGCAGTTTATATGCAACTGTATTCAAAAGCTAAAGAAATAGCCGAGCAATTAGATGTGCAGCTTAGGTCACCAGGGACTGACAATCATCCTGGTAAATAATGCAATATTCCTTGCATATTATGCAATATTGCTTGCATAACTTGCATATAATTATCTGAAACTTAAAGATAATAATAAAATAATTGTAACTATAAATAAATGCAAACTTTGGATAGCAAGAGAGAAAAGAGAGATTGAAAGTGGAAAGAGAATTTCTGAGAATGCGACGGAGGATATGAAAAACTGTAATAAGTATTTATATCCAAATATCAAATCATTTTTTTTCAATCCTCGCTACTCTGCCAGTTGTCACAGCAACGGCAGAAATATTTTTCCTCACTCCGTCACCTGAAATCCTGTATTCGAGTTTATATGGACGAAGAGCGCCCAAGTAGTTTAGCTGTGATGAATATAATCATCCTGGTATTAAAACTGATCCTAATGATGTCATTACTCTTTTTTTCACACAGAAAACGAAAAATGAAATTTGTGATTTAATAAAACATACTTTTTTTTGCATGAATATGGATTTTAATTTTTAAATATTAACCATTATTGCAATGTTGTCCGATTAATCGAACTCTAAAGATGTATTTTCCTTCAATACAGTGAAACCTGCTAAAATGGAATTGCAAAAAATGGGAGAAAATTCCGCTTCCAATTGATTTGCGTTTCAGTAGATTCATAATTTATTACAGCTTTCTTGCCGCTAGAACCATAAAATTTTACTTTTAAATCAGATTTTCATTATAGATTCCGTTTTCGCGGGATTTATTGTATTTTAAAATTATTTCATTAAATCATCTATAAAGAATTGTGACTAGGAATGCACCGACTAGGGATTTCGGCCGAATACCGGATGCCGAATATTCGGTTAACTGAATAATAATTGTTGGGCCAAAACAGAATATTCGGACAGCCAAATAATAACTATTCGGCCGAATACCGAATATTTGGTTGTCTAAATACTTTTTATATTTCAAAGTTTTGATTTTTTTCAATATAAAATTTACATTTAAAAAGCTCTTGTTTATCAAAATGCAAATTTCTTTTATTATTGTTTCTTATGAAGAAACTAAAGTAAAATCAAATGGTGGCAGTTCAATAAAAATAACTTTTCTATTTCTTTCGATTTAGCAAATAAGTTTTTAAAAGCATCTTACATCAATGTCTGGATCTGGAATAAGCGATCATTTTTAGAGAACATAATTATTAAGTTTTTCTTAAAATCTTTCAACAAACTTTCAATATATAGTCAAAACAAACATTATTTTAACCCCCCCCCCCCAAAAAAAAAAAATCTCAATCCATTTATTTTATCAATATCACAATACATTTAATCAAATATATATTTTGGGTGCGAAACAAGTCAAAACTTAATAATCATTCAATTGAAGATATAGTTATGGTATCTTCATTATTGTTAATGTAACAAATGAAAATACAACTTTGACCTCGTGTGACATGAAATACAATGTACTAATAACTCAATAAATCGATTACAATTATGGCTTCACGAATAAAAATTGTCTGTCTTGATAGCTATTATGAATCCCAAAAGTTTTTCTTTTTCTTTTTTTTTTTTTTTTTAAAGTCTTTTATTTGGGAAAAGCAAAAAACAGATTATTTACTAAACAAAATTTAGGAACTTGCATTTATTTGTACATCATTTATTCCTAAGAGAATCCTAATTAATCATCCTTTTTATCCTTCTCATGATAATTTTTTTTAAGTTATACTTTACAAACAACAAATAAATAATGTAAAAACATTTCATTTTATTTAAATATGATTTTTTTTCTAATTATTTTAAATAGATTTATAAATTGACAGTTAAAGTAGAAATTGTGAAAAGTTTTCAAAAATGTGTTTTAAAAGGTTTTGGATTTGGCCGAATAGTTTGATATTCTGTTAAATAGTTTGATATTCGGCCAAACCGAATATTCGGCAGCTGAAATCGTTTCATATTCGGCCAAGCCGAATATTCGGCAGCTGGAATCGTTTCATATTCGACCAAGCCGAATATTCGACTTAACCGAATAGTTTGATATTCGGCATAACCGAATATTCGATAACATGGCCGAATATCGAATAGGTACCGAATATTTGGTGTATCCCTAGTTGTGACCCCCCCCCCCCCCTGAAGGTTGGGCTGAATCCGCCCTTGCATTAGATTTACAGGAGCATTAAAAACCCATTCAGTGAATGTATAGTTAAATTTCTGACACAAACAAATTTTCTGCATATTTTGCCATCTGTTTTGATGTCTCAATTTGATACAGCACTTAAGCAATTAAAGTTTACACTTTTCTTGGCATTTAGAATTTTTCACTTTCAATAATTAGCAATTCCAAGTTTATTTAAAATTAATATTACTGAATTTATAAGGAATGACTTATAAGAATCTAATTTAATAAAATTATTTATAAAACTACATTAAATTATAATAATTTAAAAATTCGCTTAGAAAAGAAATTTGATCCCGAAGTGTCATCTTTAACCATTCGCTCGTGCCCTTTCTCTCTCTCCACACTCAGGTAATATATATATATATGTAATAATAATTTTTTTTTTGCCTTAATCCTAAGTTAAATTGCAAATTTAAAAGGATGAAATGAACGAAAAACGTTCTAAATTGCAATTTTTATTCAATATTATGAAATACCAAACAAATTAAAAATAAAAAGAATATTGCCCAGTTTAACTGATGGCATTAAGCTCACAGGCTGTGCATACTAATTGTACATAACAGCCTTATATTTTCAAAGTTTAATTCCGTTTGAAAAACAAATTAAGAGAGGAAACAGCTACCTCCATTTCTCCGTTTCATACCTAATCATTGAATCCCTTAAACTAATCAGGGAAACGCTTTATCATATAAAAAACCCATTTACATAAATTAAGGAGAGGTGCATTAGCTCCCGTTCCTCCTCTTATACAAATCGAATGAATGCCAAAAACTAATCAGGGAAGCGCCTTATCAAGATGTAACTACCTATATCCAAAATTTCAAGTGAATTGGATATTTTTATCATGAGTTATCGCATTACATATGTACATACATACTTACAGAACGGGCGGGCACATAAGCTCTCAGGCTTTGATAGCCTGTGAGCTAAAAATTAATGGTTGCAAATTGTTGGTGATAGATATTGTTCAAACATGAGCTATATCTTATGTGCGTTCCACTACCACTATAGAATTGCAAGAGCAAAAAACATTCTAAATTGCCACTGCTGTGATACTAAAGAGATTGAAAATTTTAAATAAGGCATGGAAATTATTTACAAATTATAATTATTTTCTAAGAACAGTCAAAAGTACAATAGAAATTTAAAAGTTATGAAGCGATATGGGAAAAATCGAAAGGCACTCTAAACAAGTAAGAAAAGTCATGCGTTAAGCATAGATTATGAAGCACTTTCCAAAGCTTCATGAAATCTTTAACAAAACTTCGTTATTTAGGTAAGTAAGGATATAAAGCCAAATATGTATTCCAGTACTATTGAACAGCCCTGTATTTGATCTGTCAGCTAATATACAAACTATATAATGGGAAAATTTAGTTTAGCAAAAAATGCCTAGTAGCTTGAAATTTCTCTTTCAGCAATTTATACTAATAGATGGAAACATACTTGAATACTTTGTTCAGCCTTGTAGTTTGCCTGGTACCTTTATTACACATCAGTGTTAAGATAAAATTTAATTTAAACTAAAACACTCTTAAAACAACTGAAATCACTTTCTTATACTTTATCATTCATAGGCTCCATGTACTCAATTCTTTGCGTGGCCCTGTATATCATTTTATCTATATTCTACAAACATTTCTTAGTAAATTTAATGCAGTTCAGCGTAAAAATGCATAATTTATTTAAGAATCACCTTTTAGTAATTTATGCTCATATTCAGTAATGTTGGGGAGCTCTTTTGGGTAGCCCTGTATATTAACTATAGCTTTTATACACATCATATAATATGCACAAATTTAGTGAAACTTATACGTGCATATCATAATTAAAATGCATTTCATCCATCCATCAGCTATCATCGGATACATATACAGTACTTTGGAAAGAATGTGCTATTTGAAATCTTTTGTGTGTCCCTGTAAATAATATGTACTTTATGTTAGGGAAAGCGGTATCTTAAAATTCATACTAAGCCTCATTGACATGCATGAAACAGTTTAATATACACTGCTCAAAACAATTAAAGGATATTTGAAGTTTTATATAAAATAAAGATATAAACGAAATTTTTTTTGCCAAAAATAGAAGAAGAGAATCACAAATGCAAATTTTTTTGGTTTTCAAACTGTGGAGTATGCAAATTTTGAGTTCGACGTCAAAAACGTCGCTTCAGCGGCAGCGAATGAAATTTGACTTTCAACTGGATAAAAGAGAATGAAGCCAAGGATGATCGGCATTCAGTGATTGCTTTGTTTCGATGAGTACGATGTCTCAGCGAAGTCATTTGACAGATTCAGAAGCTTGGAGAATTGTTGGTAGGTTAGAAGGGGGCCAAACTCAAGCCGAAGTAGCGCAAGCCATTGGAGTGTCACAAAGTGTCATTTCCAGGATCTGGAACCGTTTTTTGGAGAGTGGATGTGCAGGCCGAAGACCACGGCAAGGTCGTAGACGGGCAACAACGCCCAATGAAGATCGGTATTTAACGTTAACAGCTCGGAGACACCGAAACATGAACGCTACTCTTCTCCAACAACACCTTCGCAAGGCTACAGGCACCACGATTTCAACTCAGACTGTCCGAAACCGGCTCCATGCTTTAGGTCTGTATGCTTGCCGACCGATGGTATGTGTTAGATTAACATCAAGGCATCGTCGCGACCGCAGGGAGTGGACAACCGAGCATGTCAACTGGAGGAGAAATGAATGGAGCAATATTCTGTTTTCTGACGAGTCCCGTTTTCCTGTGCATCCGGATAATAGGCGTATTTTCATCTGGAGGGACCGTGGCAGTAGGAATAATCCTGCGTTCGTGCACGAAAATGTCAGATTTGGCGGTGGAGGAGTGTTGGTGTATGGTGGCATCTCCATTGACGGGCACACTGACCTCTACATCATTCGAGATGGAGCTCGGACTGGTCGCCGATATAGGGATGAGATCCTCAGACCTATTGTAGTCCCTTACGCTGCAGCAATCGGAGATAACTTCATTTTAATGGACGATAACTGCAGGCCACATCGTGCAAACCTGGTGGAGGATTTACTTTTCGAGGAAGGAATCGTTCGAATTGAATGGCCAGAATGTTCTCCAGACATGAATCCAATCGAGCACGTTTGGGACGCTCTAGGAAGACGAGTTTCTGGCCGCCAACAACCCCCACAAACTCTCCAAGAACTGGAAAGAGCTCTTCTGGAAGAGTGGGGCAGAACATCCCAACTCGTCATTAATAGCCTCATTGAGTCCATGCCTCAAAGGTGTTCAACGTTGCTGGCCGCCCGTGGAAACCATACCCCCTACTGAAAATGATTTTCTTTGAAGAAAACACCTTTTCTTATTCTTTTTTTCTCATATGCACAAATTGTGTTTTTTTTCCTTTTGTACACAAATGCGCAATAAAATGCATTTTTTTCTGCCAAACATGTGTAATTTATTCTCATATAACCTACTATGTCTGTTGACCATGTATCAATCAGCTAAAAAGTTTCCCAGATACAAAATCCACCTAAAACTGCAATATCCTTTAATTGTTTTGAGCAGTGTATTTAAAATATGTCACACCCAATTTCCCCTTTTACCATTATCTAATGGAATTCTTTTGTGTGGCCCTGTAAATGGATAATAGCTACATTTTCATCTTATATTTTATAGAATGCATATTTTAATGCACCTCGTAAAAGCATATAAATTTTATTATGTTTGACAGGGTATAACATCTGTTGGTGTCCGAGATTCATGAAGCAGTTCTTTAGTGTTGTCAAGTGAAAATAAATTCGCACTAATATCTTTTTTGCTTTATATTAACAACTTAAATAAACATTTAGTAAATTGAAAAAAACAAGATACAGGAATGCAGTTTCCTGCTGCGGTTGCGGGATTAACATATCCAAGAATGCGACACAGTAAGAGAAATATAAGCACCGTGTGTGCTTTACAAAAACATAAGAGCAACTGAACTGAGTTCGTTCACAGTAAAATGTTGTCCTTGAAGTAATCAACACAAATGATTTCGCAATCCTGTGCAATCATCCACTTATGAAATGTTTAAATAAACAATGATATTAAATATTTCATTAATGTCACTTTTGAATAATGGATTAATTTATAGTTTATAAATATTATGGTTTTAAAGTAAACAGTTAATGTAATTAATGTCACTTCTGAAATATGAAGTAATTTGATGTTTATCAATATTACTGTTTTTAGAATAAACACTTTAAGTACTTAAACACACTCCCACCCTATCAGGCCTTAGTCCTGATATATAGGAAGGAGCGCTAATTTGTGTACAGGTCGTCTCAAAAACGATCCTCTACACTGTATGGTCACAACACGGACATGTCCGTCTTTTCCTGGGTGCACCTCTGTTACCCGGCCCAATGGCCAAGAGTCTGGTGGCTGGGTATCATCAAGGAGTAGCACAACTTGTCCAGGTTGAAGATTACGTTGCTCGACTCTCCACTTGCTTCTTTTTTGGAGCGAGATCAAATACTCCTTCTTAAATCGCTGTGAGAATCCTCTTTTTAAATTTTGCAGCAGCTCCCAGCGATTTCTAGGGTTGCATGTGATGGATGAGGTCTCCTCCGGTATTGAGAAGATTACATCACCTGTAAGAAAATGTGAGGGTGTGAGAACATTTATGCAGTCACTATCATTGTCATTTAAATGTATGAGAGGTCGCGAATTTAACAAGGCTTCGACTTGGCTAAGTAGGGTGGCGAGCTCTTCGAAAGTCAGGAGTGTCTCTCCTATTACTCTTTTTAGATGATGTTTGGCGGATTTTATCGCAGCCTCCCAAATTCCGCCAAAGTGAGGGGAAGAAGGAGGGATAAAATGCCATTCAATGGATTTTTCAGTTAAATATCGAGACATGATTTCATTTTTAGGAAATGACAACCATGCCCTCTGTATTTGGTCGATTTTTCTTGATGCCCCGACAAAGTTCTTCCCGTTGTCACTATAAAGGTGACGTGGGGTACCTCTTCTTGCACTAAAACGTCGAAGAGCTGCTATAAATGCTTCAGTTGTTAGGTCACTTACAGCTTCTATATGGACCGCTTTCGTAGCAAGACAAATAAATAAGGCAATGTAACCCTTAGTTGTTTTTGCACCCCTACCCTTGCTAAATTTAATGAATATGGGGCCTGCGTAATCAATTCCACTGGCAAAAAAGGGGCGTTCAAGATTTACTCGAGGTTTAGGTAAATTCCCCATTAATGGAGGAGTTGTAATAGTTTTCTTATATCTGAAACATTTTAAACATCTATTAATGCATTTGTTGATGAGCTTTTTTCCACCAACTATCCAAAAAGATTGTTTTATAATGTGCGATAGTAGAGAAGGTCCAGCATGTAAAGTGGCAATATGCTGTTGTATTATCAATAGTTCACTCATTTTATGTTGTGATGGAAGTATTACCGGATGCTTGTGATTAAATGCTAACTGTGAATTTTGCAGGCGTCCTCCCACCCGTAAGATACCCTTAGCATCAATAAACGGATATAGGGAGTGTAATTTGCTTTTCTTAGCTAGAGGTTTTTGTTCTTTGATGCAATTTAACTCTTCTTTAAAGTAAGAATTTTGAATCCAAAGAACGATCATTTCTTCAGCAGATTTTATTTCGTTAAATGTAAGTACTGTTGAAGGGATTTGATATTCATTAGCATTTTTGCATTTTTTAATGAATCTTATGCAATATGCCAGAATGCGGATAATTTTTGAAAGTGATGAGTGCTTTTGAAACAAATTATCTAGTACATCATTTGAAGCATGCGTGTGAAATGAAAAAATGGGATCCGACCTTTGCTCGGATTTGATTTGCTCATCGAATTCATCAACATTTAAGTCATCTTTCGGCCAATTAGATGGGTCTAGAAGTAGCCAGCCTGGCCCCTTCCACCATAGCTCGCATTCTGGCAAACACTTTGGGTCGATACCGCGAGAAGCGATATCTGCGGGATTATCTTTTGAGGGAACGTGTCCCCAGTGCTTAGTAGGTAAAACTTCTGTTATTTGAGAGGTTCTGTTCGCGACAAATGTTTTCCACTTGCGGGGGTGTGCGGATAACCATGAAAGGACTACTTTAGAATCAGTCCATGCAAAAATATCGAACTTGTAATTCTTTAGTGTGTCCATAACTGTGCGGAATAATTTAGATAATAAGTGAGCACCGCAAAGTTCTAATTTAGGGACAGAAATTTGCTTGATTGGTGCAACTTTTGTTTTAGAAACCAAAAGAAAAGCATTGGTTTTTCCATTGCAAGTTTGTCGGCAATAAATTGCGGCAGCATAAGCTAGTGTTGACGCATCGGAGAATCCGTGTAATTCGAAGGCATTCTCGGATGAAAGCGTAACACATCTTGGTATCGAAAATTGATTGATTTCATTGAATGAATTTTGAAATTTGAATAATTCCTCAGTTAGATGTTCTGGAATAATAGTGTCCCAGTCCCCTTTTGTCAACCACAGTTTTTGATAAAATATTTTTAAAGTTACAGTGCATGGTGAAATTAGACCCAGTGGGTCAAAGATTCTAGCCGATTCTGCTAAAATTTGCCTCTTTGTAAGAGGTGGAGTGAGATTTAGTGAAACCTTGAAAATAAAAGTATCTGAAGAAGAGTTCCAGCTTAATCCTAGAACTTTAGAGCTTCCGTTATCACTAGGAATTATTTCAAAATTCGATTCGGTATTGGAATCATCTTGAAACTCTCTAAGAAATTCCCTTGAATTTGAATTCCATTTTCTTAAGTGGAAACCATGCGCGTGCAAAACATCGCTAATTTCTTTACAAGTTTCTATTGCCTCGCTAACAGTGTTTGAGCCTGAAAGAAGATCATCCATATAGAAATCTTTCTCCAATGTTTGAGAAATAACAGCGTTTTTTGTATAATCATCAGCAATTTGTTTGAGACATTTAGTGGCTAGATAAGACGCTGGAGCTAGCCCATAAGTAACTGTTTTTAATTTGAAATTTTTTATTTCCTCATTAGAGTTAAACCTCCAAACTATTTTCTGATAATTTTGATCTTCTTCAGAAACTAAAATCTGGCGGTACATCTTTTCTATGTCAGCGCAAAAAACAATTTTCGGAACTCGAAAATTAAGTAAAATTTCAAATATGTCCCTTTGTAATTTAGGACCTACTCCCAAAATTGAATTCAAGGAATTACCTTTTGAAGTATTACATGATGCATCAAACACAACTCTCAACTTGGTAGTAGTACTAGAAGGTTTAATAACCGCATGATGAGGAAGAAAATATTGTTCATTTTCAGAATCGTTAATGTCATTTTGTGTTATTAATTCCATATGGCCTAACTGTATATATTCGCGCATAAAATCCTTGTATTGCTTTTCGAATTCTGGGTTTTCTTTAAATTTCCTTTCCATCGCCAACAAGCGAGAAATTGCGGCAGGTCTAGAATTACCTAATTCTGTCGTAGGTTTAACAAAAGGTAATTTTACCACAAAACGACCCTCGGAATTAATTGAGTAAGTTTTCTGAAAATGTGATTCAACAAATTGTTCTTCTGGAGACAGAATTTGAGCATTATTATTGAATACTTCTTCCATTTCCCAAAATCGTTTTAATTCATTATCAATATTAAGTTCATAAATATGTAAATTATGCATTGAATTAGGAGTTGTGTTAAGATGCGGCATTTTTCCCGATATGAGAAAGCCAAAGATGGAATTTTGTGCAATTAAACTGCTCTGAGCACATGTTATTTGACCAGGAAGCAAAATAGAAAAAAAGTAATCTGATCCTAAAATAACATCGATTTTATTTGGAGTCCCAAAATGTGGATCTGCCAAGTTTACATTTTTTAAGTGTGAATAATGCTCTTCACTTATTTTCTCAGAAGGTAATGGAGCTGTTAATTCGTCTAAAATAAAAGCTTTCACTGACAACTTACTGTCAGCATTATGAATTGATATAAGATCAATCATTACGTAACCCTTTGTTACTGCAATTTTTGAATTAGAAAGACCTTTCACGGGAAATCTGGCATTTTTCCTTTTGAATCCTAACACTTTCATGCATGATTCTGAAACGAACGTAGATTCTGAGCCACTGTCACACATAATTCTTAACGTATGCTTTTGACCCATGCAATCATAAATATATACTGTAGCAGTGGGCAAAAGTGCGAAAGATGTTTGAACAGAATTTATTGAAGGAGAAACTTCTTTTTTATTATCATCAGGAATCGAAAGGTCCTCTGAATCAGATTTGCTTTTCCGACTCTGTTTTTCATTCGAACGTGAAGTTGACATCGCATAATTTTGTAGTTTATTCTCGCATAATAGCGTATGGTGTTTAAGCTGGCAATGATGACAGCTAAATGTAGAATTACATTGATATGTGTAGTGTCTGTCAGATAAACAGTTGCTACATAATTTGTTTTTTCTCACAAATTGTTTTCTATCTCTTACGTTTAATTCCTTGAATTTAATACATTTGTACAATAAGTGATTAGCTTTACAAAATAAACATTTGATAACGTTATTGGCGGGAGCTTTGTGAAAATTAAATTGTTTCTCTTTTTTATGTAACCCTGTATAATCATTATTATACAATTCTAAAGATAAACATCTGTCATTAATGAACTGAATAAATTGATCAAAAGAAGGAAAATCATCCTTCGATGAATATTGAGCCCATTCTTCACGTGTTTTATTATCAACCTTTTGAAGAAGAATATGAATTAACCAAATGTCTCTCTCTGATGCTTTAACATCGATTGATTTGAGAGCACGAATTACCTCGTCAGAGATATCTGATATATTGCGTAAGTTAAGTGCATTAGCATGAATAATGGGAGGTATATCCATAAATGTTTTGATAAGAGCTGCGACAATTTGTTTTTTTTTGTCGTATCTTGACAATAATTTTTCCCATGCTTCTGCATAACTGGTTTCAGAAATGGGTATATGCTTTATAATTGAAGATGGCTCCTCACCGAGCAAACCTCTTAAGTATTGAAATTTTTGAATGTTTGTTATACTGGCATTATTATGCACTAACGATAAATATAAGTCTTTAAATGACATCCAGTTTTTGAAATTACCATCAAATTGCTCAATATTCAATCTGGGTAATTTAAAATTATTAGTTGTATTAACTATAGGTAATTGTTCATTAACAACTTGAGAATGTGCATTCATACTATTTATAGAAAATTTTTCAAGTTCTAATTGCAGTTTGGCTTTGGTTTCATAATATTTTGTTTCAAATTCCTCCATTTCCGAGGATTCTTCTGGTAATTGTGCATCATATTTATCAAAATCGAAATAAGCTGTTTCTAATTTTTCTAATTTATTCAATAAATCATTCTTTTGAAAAACTTGATCAGCGTCAATGAAGTTCGTGATACGTGTTAATGCAGATTTAGCTCTGCCACGTAAATTTATTGCTGTCTTTTCTAAATCTTCTTGACTCATTATTAAAATAATGAGGGAACCAAGTTAAAAAACAAAGCCAAACTGATAATAAACCAAAAATGTACTTATCTGAAACAGCTGGGCTGTAGGGTACTCCTTTATGGTGACTTTGAACCGTTGTAATCCAAAAAAAGCGATGTGTGCAGGTACATCTGAAACAGCTGGGATGAATGGTACTCCTTTATGGCGACTTTGAGACGGCGTAATTCATCAAAAGCGATGTGCGCAGGTTATCTCGCCGGTGGTGCCTCCATAATGTTGGTGTCCGAGATTCATGAAGCAGTTCTTTAGTGTTGTCAAGTGAAAATAAATTCGCACTAATATCTTTTTTGCTTTATATTAACAACTTAAATAAACATTTAGTAAATTGAAAAAAACAAGATACAGGAATGCAGTTTCCTGCTGCGGTTGCGGGATTAACATATCCAAGAATGCGACACAGTAAGAGAAATATAAGCACCGTGTGTGCTTTACAAAAACATAAGAGCAACTGAACTGAGTTCGTTCACAGTAAAATGTTGTCCTTGAAGTAATCAACACAAATGATTTCGCAATCCTGTGCAATCATCCACTTATGAAATGTTTAAATAAACAATGATATTAAATATTTCATTAATGTCACTTTTGAATAATGGATTAATTTATAGTTTATAAATATTATGGTTTTAAAGTAAACAGTTAATGTAATTAATGTCACTTCTGAAATATGAAGTAATTTGATGTTTATCAATATTACTGTTTTTAGAATAAACACTTTAAGTACTTAAACAACATCTTTAAAATTTCTTTGAAACGATTTTTCCCCTTAGGCCGTAATGTAATGGAAAACTTTTGATTCTCCCTGTAGATGAACTAATCATGGTAGAAACTTCATTTTCAATAGGGTTCGTGCTAAGGTAAACCTAAATAACGTCCAAAAATTTCATGGCAATCCGAGTATATTTACGTGAGTTAGAGCGCGGACAGACGGACAGACAAACCGAATGCATAAGCACTTTTCAACTTTGTTGGAAAGTGCTAAAAATTGCTAAATTACGATTTCTATGCAGGATATAATAAACGGATTATAAAAGTAATGGTTGCGAATCTATGGTGACAATCTCTTAGCCTACACAGGCTATATTTTAAGCCAGTGCCACTATCACCTAGGGTTGGCAGGAATAAAAACTTTCTATAAAAGCGTTTGAAATTGTTTTACGTTTCTATGGAATAACAAGAAATACCTAATCAATTTCAAATTAATGATGGCAGTCCTTAATTGAACATAAGGATTTTATGCTGTTGCCGCTAGCCCCAGAGAGATGAAAGGCGTTAGAAAAGAAAGCTTGGAATATGCCACGATGGTAATTTTAAGATGTAAATGCGTACTAAGTAGATGGTTTCTAGAAAATTCAAAACTTCAAATAGAATACTGAAATAAACTCATGGATCGAGTTCAAAATATTTTTTAAATTATCATTTATTTAAAATTAACTTTAGTTTTTTTCAATTATTACTTCTTTTTTCTGTCTAATGCTGTGCAATGGTGTAGTTTAGTCAAACTGTGGCTTAAATGTTAATTTTTGAATTAAGGGAGACTAGGGTTGGTTGACTCACTTTTTACAAAATGATTTTTACTTTTTAAATAATGAACCTAGAACAAAGTGTTATGTATCGTTTTATTCGTTATTCAATCAGGTACTAGAATAAAATTATGATGTAATGGTAATATGTAAGAAATTTGAAAAAAAGATGGCTTTTAAATATTAGAAAATAATGGGTCAACCCTCCGCCACATATGGAAGGCCCACTGTATTTTATATTGAAATATTGGCAATAGTAAAGAAATATACAAATAGAATAAGTTTAAAAAAATGCAGAAAAACTTTGTAAAGTTTAAACAAATAAGATTAATTTTATAAATGTAAAATACATTTATTCTATAAGGTTTAAACTAATAAAATATATTTCAAAAATGCAGAATACCTTTAAGCTACAAAGTTTAAACAAGTAAAATACATTTAAGAAATCCAAAATACCTTTATTATTCAAGGTTTAAAATACCCAGAATACTTTTATCCTTTAACTGGTGTTACCGGTCTCACAGACCACTACTTTTTAAAAATTTTATAGTTTAACTTGTAATATTCAGTTTAAATAAAAACACTATGGAAATTTTGATTCATTTGTAACTTTAGTACTATGAACAAAGACATTTGGATATCTGCATTTTTGATTATAACAGCATTGTAGAAAATGTTAAGTACAAAACATTATCCTATAAATTAAAACCATCTTAAATTCCCTTTTGATGGAGTGGTCTGACAGACTGCTTTACAATAGTTATGTGCTAATTTCTGTCTCATCCAGTTAAAGATTAATTTAAAAAACTTTCCTTCGTATTGCTCTAAAAAGCGCGAAATTTAAAAGGGGTGAAAATACGAACAAAAGCATTCTAAAAACGTTCTTTCTACGCAATCTCAGGAAACACCAAACCTATTTAAATTTAATGAACTCTTATATAGCCTCTATTTTATTTCAGTGTTACTACCACTTTGAGGTTGCAAAATCAAAAAAAAATCTTAAATTGCAGTTTTTTTTTTTTTTTTTTTTTTTTTATTATGGAAGGATCTAGAAACATAAAATTTTCCTCGGTAATCACTTATAAAATATAAATTACCTCTAAGAATATTTCCTAAAAAAAATCTAAATTTAAAAGGGGGGAAAAGCATTCTTTGAAAAAAAAAAGTAATGGTATGAAAATGACGGTGACAGCCTTTGCTGCAAGATAGAGTATATTTTATATCGGTTGCCACTACTCAAAAAGGGGTTTAAGAGCAAAAAATTCTACAAATGCGGTTTTTTTTTTTTTTTTTTTTTTTTTTTTTTTTTTTTTTTTTTTTTGAAGGGTGTTGATTAATGAAATTTGGCATAGTAGTTACTTATTAGATAGATATAATAAATAAAATTTCTTAAAAAAAAAACAAAATTTATGAAAATACCCGTAAAGTATTCTAAAAGCATTCTAAATGCTCATTTGTGAACAATAACGGAAAGTAACTTAAAATTTGGCATATTAATTACTTAAAAGAAGTAAATTCTCTCCAAGAACCATTTTGAAAAAAATTCGAAATTTAAAGGGATGAAAATGCTTGAAAAGCGTTTTAAATTGCGATTTCTATGTTCAGAATATATCAAACCGATTACAGTCTCTGCTTCAATATAGGCTATATTTTATGTTATTGTCACTACTACCTGAGAGTTGCAAGAGTAAAAAATATTCTAAATTACGTTTTATGTAGAACCGAGATGTCTAATATTTTGAAATTTGGTATGATAATTTTTTAAAAGATGCAGTTGCCTTCTAAGGAATGTCGAAAAATATTCCAAATTTAAAAGAATGAAGTGAACGAAAAGCGTTCTAAATTATGATTTTCATGCATCTTTGGTAATATCAATCCGTTTCAAACAATTAATGGTTGAAAATTGTTGTTTATAGAACTTGTTCAAACGCAAGCTATACTTTATGTATGTTCCACTTCCACCAGAGGATTGCAAGAGCAAAAAACATTCTAAATTGCGACTGCTGTGATACAAAAAAACTAGGAAATTTAAATGTATCATGATTGTTATTTATAAAATATAATTGTGCTCTATGAACAGTCAAAAGTAAATTCGAAATTTGAAAGTTGTGAAGCGATGGAAAAGAGTGAAATTCGTTCAGAAAATTGCTAAATTACGATGTTAATGCAATCTCAGTATTGCATTGGATAGAAATATTGTTTCTACCACCTGGGGTTGGCAGAAACAACAAACTTTCTAAAAAAGCCTTTGGGATTTTTAAAAATTATGTTTCTATGGAGTAACAGGAAATACCCAATCGATTTTAAATTGAAATATGTTGCTGAGGTTTACTAATTACCTCCTGTATAATAGAAAGTAGGTAGTATTTGCAGGTACACACAAAACTTATCTTACAACTGCATCCTTTTAAAAAATTTGCTTAAGAAGTATGTGAAGTTTAATTGGTTTTATAAGTGTGAACAAGCATTTAAAAGAATAAAAAAAGTCCTTCCGGCAGTGATGGAAGAAAGAGATAGCTTTCATATACTTATTTAATTAATTAATTTTTTAAATTAAGTTATATTATTCAAACACACGAAGCTCAAATTAGTGGAACCCGTTTTTATAAGGTTGAATACTAGTTTTTGTTAGGGGTGGGACGATACGATGGGTCGAATAGTGATTTGGCTGAATAGCCGAATACCGAATACTCGGCCAAATTTTAGGCCGAATACAGAATATTCGGCGGCCGAATACCAACTTTGTTTTCCGATAAAAAAATAAATTTTGATTATGTATAATTTGAAAAATAGGAGCTCATTAATAATTATTACTCTTAATTGTGCTTTCAAATGTATTTTTAAATTTGAAAAACTTATTTTAACATAAAAAAAATTATGAAATTGCATTATATTCTTTTATTCTAATGTACATCAAACTGATTTTCAGTAAGTCAGGATGGTAAGATATTTCCATTAAAATATGAATAATATACTTCACTTTTACTATCAAATGATAGTTTTTACTCTTTCTTCCATCCAAAATAATAATATTCTTAATCTCTCTCTCTCAGAATTCATGAGGAGATATTTTCTGAAATAACCTTTAATGAAGGAAATTTGATCATTTCGAGTTTGTGTCCCTAATGATAAGCAAAATCGTAAGAATGAGACTGTTCTGAAATCAGTTGCCAAGCTTTAAATAACAAATATTACAAAAGGTTAAGTAAAAGGTTATACTTAACCTTCCGTCTACCAGACAAAACACCCATTTATCTACGGCAACACCTAATTTTAATTCCAAACTTGCAAACGGCACCAGTAATATTTTAATATAATTTTGCTTTTACAATGAAAGCTTAAATTAAAGAATTCGTAATATCTAGACAAGTCCTTTATAAATTCCGGTGTCAATCGACAATTTCTCATTTTACCATCGACAACAGAAATATTGCTGTCGGGTCCAATGGACCCGTCTGGTAGATGGAAGGTTAAAGTAGAATGCATATGTTAACAAAATGTTTGACATTTGAATCGTTAGATACAATATCCAACTTCAATATTTCACTTATTTACATATTTAAGTCAGTAATTATGCAAATAATTATTTAAAAGTGGAAACTATAGAATAAAGAAATTGTGTATATTTTGTTTAGTATATCTGTTAGTTATGTGTTTATTTTGTTCAGTATTTAGAATTTATTTTTAAATATTTATAAAACCATCTTTATAAAGCAAGTTGTGTCATCTAATGCGTATCTAGTTTAACACCAGTTCTGTTTTCAAATGTACCGTTGTATTTGGGATAGTGATATTTGATATTTAATTTTGAAAATGAATCTTCGTTAATACACCTAGTGAATGAATTTTTTCATTTCTTACTTTATAGAAAATAAGTTATGAATTTCATAAGAGCCTTTTTTATATGTGCATGGAATTTGCAGACATTAATAAATATTTGAATGTTTTAGAACAAGGCAGTGTTTTTTTTTTTTTTTTTTTTTTTTTTTTTTTTATAAGTGTTTTATAGCTTGAATATATCATTCTCTAATGAAGACATTTCCCGTACAATTAAATATCCAACTTGGACAGCATTTTCTAAAATATCACTAACTTTTAAAGGAAATACAGAAAGGCTGTATATTTTTTAGTATCTGAATAACTGTATGTTTTGCAAGTAAGAATGAGAATGACTTCATAAATGAAGTAACCAATTTAGATTAGAGAAAAAAAAAATTGCAAGAAATGAAATTCTTTAAATCCTAAATTTTTTTCGCAAGATATGTTTCACTATTCGGCCAGATTTTAGCAATATTCGGCAAGATATCTCTAAATATTCGGTTACAGGTATTCGGCCGAAGTATTCAGTCAACAAGCCTTCAATATTCGGCCAACCGAATATTCGGCAAAAGGGCCGAATAGGCCGAATACCGAATAGTGACCGAATATTCGTCCCATCTCTAGTTTTTGTCAATACTGAATATTAATAGGAATTTTTATAAATTAGTCATCTTTTATTCAACCTGGTTTTATTTTAAGCGATTTAGAGAGTCGCCATATTCCACGATATCATGAAGTGTATGCCATTTTAAAGCAACATGATGGATAAAACAAACCAATGAGCTTGGTCGAAATCTTAATTCATGTGCACATGCACACTCATATTGAAATCAATTGATATACGAGTAGTATATCATACGATATATATATACGAGCGGTGTCGCGGACAAATTGATTTTTAAAAAAATGTCACCCGCATTAG
Organism: Maratus speculifer; assembly: GCA_964019185.1. Lineage (NCBI taxonomy): Eukaryota > Metazoa > Arthropoda > Arachnida > Araneae > Salticidae > Maratus > Maratus speculifer. The sequence continues at coordinate 341,541,372 of OZ025297.1, forward strand.
AAATTCAAACTGCTATACACATGTTTTTTAAGGTAAAGGCAAAGCAAAAAATACTCCGGAACTCATTATTAAGATAAATACTTTAGAAAGAACCTTTTTTCAATTTCTAATTTTTTGTTAACCCATTTTCGGCCAAAGGTTCGTATACGAAACATTTCGATAAATATTTTTTTTTAACACTCTGACACATTTTTTTCAAGAATTTTATTTTTCTTCTATTTTTTAAGGCTTTTGAAGACATCCATAAAATATTAGTAATTCAATTGGAGTAAACACTTTCTCTTAAAAAATTTTCAAAATACGCTAGAGTTTTAATTTGAAACGCCTTTGACAAATTCGACTTTTTAAAAATATATTATTATTCCAATTGAAATGAATTATATGTTTTTAAAATAGATTAAAGTTGCAAATTCTGTATATGAAATAAGAATAAAACAAAAGTCATAAAAATATTATTCATATTCATATTATTCATTATAAGAAATAATATTTTATATTATTATATAAAATATTATTTCTTATATAAAATATTATTTTTCATGCACGAATCTTTTTTTGTGTCTTAATGTATGTAATTTAAGCATATTTCAATAAAAATAATGCTACATTTTATAAAATTTCTGTGCTTGGCCTAAAATGGGTTAAACATCATTATACATTTAAAAGATTTTTGACAATGACTGTCATTTTGAAACAAGAGGGCCGATGAAGTTGGCCAGTGAACTCGGTCAAGACATTGGTATGTACAATGCACGCACGGAGTTATATCCAAATCAGTTTATAAATATGCGTATTATCGCTTGACAAATTTCAGACTGTTTCAAAATGTCAACCACACTGGAAATTGAAAGTGCTAGAACTCAGCCATTTTTCAAGATATAGATGAAACAAACAATGCTCTGGAATCTTTGTATCAAGGTCAAATGCATAAAAGAAAAAGCTTCTTCATTTTCTCACTTTCTTTTATCTAATTTAAAATTTTAATTAAAAAAATTTTTTTTGCCGCCATTTTGAAACATGATGGCGGATGGAATTGGCTAACGAACTCGGTTCAGTCTTCATTATGTGCTATGTACACACCAAGTTATATCCAAATCGATTCATAAATACGCGTGTTATCATGTGACAAAATCAGATCGTTTCAAAATGTCAGCCATAAGAAAAATTCAAAGTGCTATAACTCAATCATTTTTTAAGATATAGACAAAATAAAAAGTGGTCTGGAATCATTGTTTTACGTTCTAACACTTAAAAGAAAAATATTTTTCAACTTTTAATTTCTTCGCATTTAATTTAAAATTGTTTAAAATTTTTTAAATGGCCTTCATTTTGAAACAAAATGGCGGATGATGCTGGCCAACGAACTCGGTCGAGACATTTGTATGTACTATGTACATACCAAGTTTCATTCAAATCGGTTCATAAATTCTTTAGTTACAGCATGACAAAAATCATATGTACACACACACACACACACACACACACATATATATATATATATATTAGCAGGGGTGACCGAGCTCAGCTAGGTCAAAATTAACTTTTTGTTCAACTCGATACAGCATTATTACTGTAAAACATGTTTTTAATAATAGTATTATTTACAAAAACAATCAACTATGTTTGTATGCACATGTTCATAAATTTTACTTTATTTTAAAATGTACAACGAAAGGACATCAATCCAAATCACTTTTATAGGTCGACTCTGATTAGTTTAACTATGCATCTCGAAGACTATTAAGAATGTATAAGAAATTTCTTCACATTCTGAAAGACAATATTTTTTGCCAGATATAACCAAATTTGGACACATTCTTTCATTTGGCGCCAAATATGTGTTTTGGTTTCGTAACCTTAATAGTCAATTTTTCGGCCAAATTTCGCCAGTATTTTGTCAAATATCGCCAACTTATTGGCTTTTGCCATAGTCTCGTGATCCTGACCCTTTTTTACCCAAATGATCCACTAATCACATATGATCAAACATGTGACTTAGCTCAATGGTCTTCAGGTAATCAAAAACAGTAGAGTATAAAATGAATCAAAATCGTTTAAGCCATTTCTTAAGTAAAATTAGCTTGACAGTGTTCAGCAATGAAGCGATATGACCCACTAATATAATTTTGTTTAATATGCAACTCAGCTCAATAGTCTTCTCGTGACAAAAGACGTTCCATTGCAAAATTTAGGTAAAATTGACTGAGTCGTTGTTATATATAATTAGAATGACCCGAACCCATTAAGACGTAAAACGAGCCACTAACTGAATTGTTACGTGCATGTGTCCTATCTCAATGGTTTTCTTTTGCCCGAAAACGATATAATAGAAAATATACTCAAAATGGTGAGAACAATTTTCTAGATAAAATTAGCATGACCCACAAATGACCCTTATATCGAAATCTCTCGAAAATGTGACTTAGTTCATTAATTTTTGCGTGCCGAAAAACGTTAAATACAAAATTTAGATAAAATCGATTGAGCCAATTTTTAGGTATAAATAGTTTGACCTTGACCTATTATGACCCAAAATGACTCATTAATTGAGTTTTCTGAAACATCTGACCTAACCCAATGATTTTCGTGTGTCCGAAAACGATAGAATATAAAATTTAGTCAAATTTGCGCGAGACATTGTCTAGATAAAATTAGAATAACCCAAAAGTGACCCATTGATCGACATTTCTCGAACATGTGACATAGCCCAATGATTTTCTTGTGCCAAAAATATGCTGTATACAAAATTTCGTTAAAATCGAGTCACCCATTCTTTAGATATAGCTTGACCATGACCCATCATGACCCACAAATGACCCTTATAATCGAAATCTCTCGAACATGTGACTTAGCCCATTAGTTTTCTCGTGTATAAATATTGTTACACTCAAAGTGTCGTTAAACTCGATCCTGCCGTTCTTTAAATATAAATAACTTGACCCAGACCCTTTATGACCCTTTATGACCCAATTATCGAAATTTCTTGATCATGTGACCTAGCCCAATGATTTTCCCGTGCCAAAAAATGTTGCATACAAAATTTCGTTAAAACTGATCCACGTGTTCTTTAGATATAGCTTGACATGACCCGTTATGACCCATCATGACCCATAATATAATGACCCATAACCTCTTATAATCGAAATCTTTCGAACATGTGAGATATCCCATTAATTTTCTCGTGTCAAAAAACTTACATACAAAATTTCATTAAATTTGATACTGTCGTAGTTTACATATAAACAGCTTGACCCAGACCTTTTATGACCCAAAATGACCCAGTAATCGAAATTTCTCGAACTGAGACCTAGCCCAATAGTTTTCTCGTGCCAAAAAAATGTTGTATACAAAATTTCGTTAAAATCGATCCACCTGTTCTTTAGCTATAGCTTGACCATGACCCATTATGACCCATCATGACCCACAAATGACTCTTATAATCGAAATCTCTCGATCGTGTGACTTAGCCCATTAGCTTTCTCGTGTCAAAAACTATTACAGGCAAAATTTCGATGAAATTGATTCTGCGGTTCTTTAAATATAAATAGCTTGACCCAGACTCTTAATGACCCAATATGACCCATTAATTTTTTTTCTCGAGCATGTAACCTAGCCCAATGTTTTTCTCGTGCCCGAAAACCATAGAATGCAACTTTTAGTCAAAATTGCGTGAGAAAATCTCTAGATAAAAATAGCATGACCCACAATGACCCCAAAAATGACCCACTAACCGAATTTTCTCGAACATGTTACCTAACCCAATGGTCTTCTTGTAATCCAAAACGATAAAATGTAAAATTTGGTCGAAATCGTTAGAGCCGTTTTTTAGATAAAAATGGCTTGACCCATAATGACCCAAAAATGACCGACTAATCGAAATTTTTCGAACATGTGACCCAGCCCAATAGTTTTCTCGTGCCAAAAAACGATTGGTTACAAAATTTCCTTAAAATCGATCCAGCCGTTCTCTAGATATAAATAGCTTGATCTTGACCCATTATGACCCAAAATGACCCAATAATCGAATTTTCTCGAACATGTGACCTAGCCCAATGGTCTTCTCGTGCCCGAAAATGGTAAAATCCAAATTTTTGCGAAAATCGTTAGAGCCGTTTTTGAGATAAAATTTACCCACACACACACACACAATTTTTGCTCGCATTATAGTATAAGATATATATATGTATGTGTGTGTGTGTGTGTGTCAGCATTTGAACGGAGGGTGGTTTTGGGGTCTGGGAGTCATGATCGGTGAAAATATACCAAAATTTTTTGGAAGTGCTTTCCTCCGGACGGCTGCAAAGGTAGCTTTTTACTTTTTTTTAATGAAAGCTACCTAAAAGAAATTACTTCAGACATAGTTCTTACTCTCTTTAATCCTAAATTACCTTTAATCTTAGCTATTGATGCTTCTCCTTATGGTATCTCTGCGGTTTTTTCGCAAGTAATGCCAGATAACACTGAAAAACCTATTGGATTTGTATCCAGAACTTTGAATAATGCAGAAAAACGGTAAAGTCAAGTGGATAAAGAGGCATTAGCTGTTATTTTTGGTGTGAAATTTTTTTTTTCAGTATTTGTACGGTAACAGATTCACTTTGTTTACTGATAGTAAATCGTTAGTTTCAATTTTTTCTGCTTATAAAAGTATTCCTGTTTTATCAGTAGCTAGAATGCAAATATATGCAATTTATTTACAAATATTTTAGTATGAAATCCGTTATAAGAAAACTATTGAACACGGAAAATTCGATGCACTTTCACGACTTCCATTACGTAGTGAAGATTTACCCCAAAAATATAATTCGAATGAAGTACTTAATAAATCTGAAATTCTACAAATTAATCAACTTTCTGTTTTACTTTTGAATGCTAAATCTATTGCTTCAGCTACAAAAACTGATCCTCATTTACATCAATTTTTTTTCACCTCCTTTCTGGTTCTGAAATTCCTAAAAAATTACTTTTTGGAGGTAAACAAGAAGAATTTATTCTTCAGCATGGTTGTATTTTAATGGGATGTAGAGTAGTTATCCCAGAAATTCATCGAAAACAAATATTAAAAGGATTACATTTTAATCATTTTGGTATAGTAAAAATGAAGTCTTTAGTCCGTTGTTCTGTATGATGGCAAGGAATAAACCATGATAAGATATTGCACGAAATTGCTCTATTTGTGTAAATTTGAAAAATAACCCTCCCAAAGTTGATATACATTATTGGGAATGGCCTATAGCTCTATGGCAGAGAATTCATGTTGATTATTTTGGTCTTTAATAGAAAAATGCTTTTTTTTAGCAGTTGATGCTCATAGTAAATGACCAGAAGTATTTATAGTTCCTGGTACAACTTCGGAAAATACAACAATTTGCCTTTCTTCTCTTTTTGCAAGATATTGTTTTCCTATTTCTTTACTATCAGATAATGCTAAACAGTTTACAACTGAAAAAATTGAAATATTTTTGAAAAATCATGGAGTAAACATAAGTTTAATACTCCGTACCATCTGGCTACAAATGGCCAGGTTGAGAGGTATGTGCAAACTCTCAAACATGGATTAAAAGCCTTAACTTCTGAACCTGGTATTTTACAAATGAAGTTGAATAATTTTCTTTTGCAGTAGGAGGAACTGGGGGACATTGATACAGCTTTTTTCAAACATTTTTTTTGGTGTCTAGAAAGCGGAAATTTCAAGTTATTTTTCTATGTGATGTCAGCAAAACCTGTGTAGTGTGTTACAAAAATGTACAATCGTTGTTTTATATATTATTTTTGCATGTAATTTTAAAAAAATCAGAAAATGTAATTTGTATCAAAGTGCCCCATCCCCGGGGCAGATTGATACACTTTGAAATGTCTGGGAAAAATGGAGACAAAATAACACCAATGCATATTTTTCGCAGAAAAATAGTTAGCAAATCATTTTATATATATTTATAGACATTAAAATCGCACACAATTTATTTGTAAGCGATATTAAAGCAATCAAAATGAAATGTATAATGACCTGATGTTCTGGTTGTTCCTTGTCTGTTTGTTGGCTGTGGTAACTTTGTCATATCTGGCCTTTTAACCCCAGAATTCTCTTCTTTCTTAGGAAAGGGAAAGAATTACCAGGTTTTCTGATAATAAATCGGTTTACAAACAGAAAATAAAGGATAATTATATTAAAAATTATGTTTATAATATAATTATCATGTACTGTTCTGCAGCTTGTTTCTCTTACTTAACATTTCTCATGTCGATAATACTTTTTTCTCTGGAGAATCGATATTAATTTAAGATTTGCCAGGCTGCCGTCCATTTCTTTTGTTAATTCTACTAGCACTAGATATTGTGTAAGTTTGTCCGTCTTCGGTTTGCAAAAATACTATAAAGTGTTCTAATATAATGAAATTAGAACTATTTCACTTCAATAAAAACTAATAGTAGAAATTTTTGAAGAAAAATGGTTGAATTAAGGAGTGTATGGTAAAAATTAAAATAAAAGGTAATGAAAAATTGAACTAGAAAAGGATTTAGGTTGTATCAATGTGCCCCGACAAAGACTGTATCATTGTGCCCCATGCAGTCATTTTAAATAAAATGAGTCGCAAATCCAACACATCATAATTTATCTAACAATAAAGAATGAGGAACTGATAAAAATTAGCGTTACTTGCCAGGGAGGGTTTCTTTTCGGTTGAAAATACTGGAACTGTTGAGGAAAAATGTTTTGGCTAAATTTTATTTTTGTCCACCAGATGGCGGGATTGTTTGTCCACCAGATGGCAGGATAGTCTTGGCCACCAGGTGGCAGTCTGGTTGCATTTGATAGTTTTTGAGTAGTTGATTTTTTTTAGTTAGGGAGTTTTAGATGGAATACTGTGTAGTTTGAAGGTTGTACTTACTCTTGGTGGCTGGAATTTGGAAAGATGTTGACAATTATGGTTCTAATCTTGTACTGTGTATTTTTTCTTTCAGTTTTGTGTGTCTTGTCAAGTAGGCAAGCACATAAAGTAAATTTCAGCTGATTTGATAGTAGTCAGTAATGAGTTTGTTTTATTTGATCCTGACCTCTGTTTAACATGGTAGCAGAGCAGCGTGGTTAGGTGTGAACTGCTTATTTAGTAAAGATTGTTTACATTTTCAGTTAGGCTTAATGAAAGCATGCTATTAGGCTTAGTGATGTTTATTACATATGACAGTATGCTTTATCACGAATTTTGCAAGAATTATTTAGCATATTATGCAAATTAAATATAGGAAATTGTTTTCAAGAGACTTTTGTTTGCTTTTGAAGTCTTAAATTATTTATTTCTGGGACTTAGTTTTTTTTTTTTGACAACATGGCTGACTCTGAAGATTATTTCAGTCAAATAGGTCATAAAGCTATTCCTGTTCTATCTAATGCAAATTATCACTCATGGAAAGATAGATTGGAGTCTTTATTGCAATTATCTGGGTGCAAGAAATTTATTGTTGATCCAGAACCTGTATTGTCTGCTGATGCTACAGAAGCAGATAAGGATAGATTTGAAACTAGGAAAGACAGAGCTTTAGGACTGATGAAAACTTATATGGATAGTAGCCAGGTTGCTATTTTAGATGGAATTGAGTCTCCTTTAAAAGCTTGGCAGAAAATAAGAGATACATATTGTCCCAGGTCTCGTGCAAGGATAGCTGAACTTAGAAGAGAATTTATTTTATTGAAACCAGAAGAGGATGAACATATTGGTGTTTTTATTGCTAGAGTGAAAAAGGTATTCAAAGATTTAGCTGATGCTGGGAAAATTGTTGATGATGCTGAAATAGCATTTCAATTAATTGCTTTTCTTCCTGAGACTTATGAAAATATAGTAACTAAGTTGTATGCATTAGAAGATAAGAAATTTACTTCTGCTGAAGTGGAAACAGAATTATTAACTGAATATGGACGTTTAGAGAGCAAAAGGAAATTGGAAGAGTTTAGTCAATTGGATAAAACATTTTTAGTACAAGGAGCGAAAAGAAATGAATTAACTAATCTTAAAAAGCAAAATAAGCAGAGGGAAATAAAAATAGTTTGTTATCGATGCAACAACATCGGTCATTTTGCTAGAAATTGTAAAGTTAATTTAAATAAGGAACAAAAGCAGCGAAAGTTTGGAAATTATAAGAAGAATGAGAAATCACAATCTCAAAAACAGTCTTTATTTTATGTCTCAGAAATGGAAACTGTTCATGTAGCTAATGTTGAAGAGAATCTAGATATTTTCACATGGGATTCAGCTGCAACTTGTCATGTTCTAAATTCAAAGAAATTTTTCCAATCTTATAAGCCTTTAGAGAAAGTATTTATTAAGTTTGGCCCTCACCCTACTCAAGTTATAGGAATTGGAGATGCTGTTGTGAATGTTTATTCTAATAAGGTGTTACATACTATCACTCTTAAAAATGCACTTCATGTTCCATCAGTCCAAAGAAATTTAGTATCCGGAAAGAAGATGGATGATGCTGGATTTACATTTAGAGGAGGACATGGAATAATAAAATTTTATTATCCTGATGGAGCACCATTTATAACAGCAAAGAAAGATAAAAACTTCTTTATTTTTCATGGTTATTGTGCAAAACCATTGGAGGACAATAGCATTTATGAATCTCATTGTCAATTGGATATGAATCATGAACGTTTTGGTCATTTTAGTAACCGGATAATACGAAAGATGATTGTTGAAAATAAAGTTACTGGTGTTAGAGATACTCAATTTAAAGAAAATGTTGATTGTGAAAGTTGTAGTTTATCAAAGTCAAAGAGAGCAAGTCATTTGCCTATGGATAAAGTTAGATCTACTGAAGTTTTGCAGTTAGTACATTCGGATTTGTGGGGTCCTGCAAAAATACGGTCAATAGGAAATGCTTTATATTTTCTCACATTTATTGATGATTTTAGTAGGAGAGCATTTATCTATCCGTTGAAAGATAAGAAGAATGTTTTTGAAACATTTTTACGTTTTAAAGCAATGGCAGAACGTCAAACAGGAAAGAAGTTGAGAGCACTTAGAACAGATAATGGCTTGGAATATTTATCGAATATTTTTCAAAATGCATTGGAAAAAGAAGGGATACGGCATGAAAGAACAAATATTTTTACCCCTGAAATGAACGGACTTTCAGAACGTTACAACAGAACTATTATGGAAGGTGTCTTAGCTTATTTGCATAGTGCAAAGCTGCCTTCGAATATGTGGGCTGAATTAGCGATGACAGTAAATCATTTGAAAAATAGAGTTCTTCATTCAACTACCAATGAAACCCCTTATTTCCGATGGTTTGGTAGAAAACCTAATGTTGGCTATTTTAAAAGAATTGGATGTACCGCTTATGTGAATATTCCCAAACAGAAACGACATAAGTTACAGCCAAAAGCAAAAATAGGTGTTCTAGTTGGATACGCCATCTATACAAGAGGTTATCGCATTTGGTATCCCAAGGAAGGAAGAATTGAAGAAACTAAAAGTGTGAAGTTCAATGAAAAGTTATTGGAGATGGATAGGAGATCAGTCAACAAGATAGATAATCAAATGTTGGCATGGTTAAAATTAGTTTTATCTGAAGACTTCTCAGAAGCAAATAGTTGTCCCATAAACAAATCAAATAGAGTTGAGAATCTTGAATTGGAGAATCGTGAGAAGCAACAATCTCCTGTGAAAGAAATAGCAAGAATGTTTGAAAAAATGAACATAGATGCATCAAAGCCAATAACATTTACTAGAAAAGAAGTTACTCGTAGATCTGGAAAATCTAAAGGAAGAGTTGATGTTTATTATTATCCTTCTACAGGAGAGCCAAAAATTAGGAGTAGAAATCAAATGGAAAAATACTGTGCGGAAAAATCATTAAGTTATGACCCAAAAGATTTTAATTGGAATCGAAGTCATGGAACAGATGTTAGAGAAACTGAAGTTTCATCAGCTTCGGATGAAGATAGTGGATCTTCGAATGTTGATAGTTCAAAAGAAAAGGAACATTCTATTAATATTCTAAAAGAGATGGGTGATTTTCAAGTTTTTCTTACTGATGATATTGAAATTCCTCAGCATTATTATCATGCACAAATTTCACCTCAGAAAAAAGAATGGGATCAAGCAATGAATGACGAGATTAAATCATTTGAGCAGAGGAAAGTGTGGAAGTTAGTTCCTCCTACTGAGGATGGAAAGATCATAATAGGTACAAAGTGGGTTTATAATATCAAAAGAGATACTTCTGGTAAGATTAAAAAATTTAAGGCTAGATTAGTGATTTTAGGTAACCACCAACGACCAGGTTATGACTTTGAAGATGTATTCAGTCCAGTGGTAAGTTTTACTGTTATTAGAGCTTTTGTTATGTATTTAGTTGTTATTCATAAATGGTTAGTTTTCCAACTTGATGTTAATAGTGCTTATCTTTATGGTAAATTAAAAGAAGAAATTTATGTAAGACAACCTGTTGGTTTCATTAATCAAGAGAAGAAAAATAATGTTTATAAGTTATTACGTGCAATATATGGACTTCGCCAGTCAGGACGCATGTGGTTCCAAGAAATGGATGAAAAATTTGTAAGTGTAGGTTTTTCTAAGTTTAAAAGTACTAACTGTGTGTATAATTATGAAAATGATGCTATAATCTTAGTGTATATTGATGATTTATTTATATTTGCCAAGACCCAATTAGTATTGAATAAAGTAAAAGCTTTAATTGGTTCATTGTTTGAAGTTAAAGAACTTGGTAAATTAAATATGGTGTTAGGTGTACAATTTGATATGGATGATAATGGTATTAGAATGCATCAACGAAATTATATTGATAGAGTAGTAAATTTTTTTAAACCAAATTTGGTGGTCAAGCCTTCCGTACCCTTATCCCCTGGTATTGAGTTAGGAGGTAAAGATTGCCCAACAACTGAACAGGACAGATCTGTCATGGAAAGAATTCCTTATAAAAATTTGCTTGGCTCTTTGATGTTTATTGCAACACGGTCTAGACCAGATATCAGTTACTCATTATGTAAATTATCGCAGTTTAATCAAAATCCTGGTATAAATCACTGGTGTAACGATGTCAATCCTTCCCTTGGTTCCCATGTGATGGCGCACGATGAATTCGCATTTGCATGGAATCATCTCTTTTATTTCATCACACGCATTAACAATTACACTATAAAATTTGACAACTAAAGATTTTACACACATACAAATCAAACAAGTAAAATAAACGTTAAAATCATCTTTAAAAGTCAGACACTAAAATCCCAAAGTCACAGTCCCGTTCCTCCCCCTCTCTGCTTTTCGTTTCGTCTCATCAGTTGATTGAACCACACCAGCGCCGTCTGACAAACACAGAAGGAACAGTCCGGATTCAGGACGCACAGCCAGACCGGTTTTTGCAACTATAGGCAAGAGTTTTGTGCCAAAGTCAGTCAGTTACTCGGGGCCGTCACAGACTCCTTCCCCCTCCAAATTTTGGACATGTCCAAACAGAGTCCTAGATAAAGGAGTCATAATGTGACAAGTTAAAAGGAACACTAAAAGTCCTTTTCAATTCATAGTGTCCACGATTACTTGCAAATTTGCCACAGGCACATCTCCCGAAATCCATCACAGCATTGTGCCGCCCTGACCAAACTGTCTTAATTCTATTACATTTCTACAAATTTTGAATACGCGGTAATATAGCATTCCGCAATACCAGTTACAATATAAATTCATTATTAAATTCAAATAATACTAATTTTCTGTAATATAAAAATACCAGATCTTTCTTTTTAAAACTAAGTATTATAACCAATGTAATTTCCATAAATACTATTACAATCAACAGAAAATCCTATTTTTTCCATTAATTTAACATTATACAATGATAAATATTAAATAATGCATATCTTTCTGTTTTTCTAACCAACTGAAATATACTTTGTTTTTTTTTTCAATTATAAATCTAAAAAAAAACCAATACATATTAATCTAATTATGGACTACCAGATCAAAATTAACACAAGATTTTTTTTTCATGTTATTATGCAACAATAAATAACATTAAACATACATTTTCTGAAAACAACTATGATCATTAATAAAACTGCACAAAATCTATAAAACTTAATAGCTACTAATGAAAGGATGGGTGCCGTGATAAAGTGTCAGCGTTGTTGAATTTTTTTTTTCTCTTCTTGTGATTTTTCATCATTCGATTTCTTCTTGGCTTACATTCCACTGTTCTCTCCCTCTTCTCACCAAACCTCTTGAAACATTTTCTGTTATCAAAACCATGGCTACATTTTCCAATAACTCTCTCCTTGTACAGAACATGAACATTTCCGGTTCCCCTTTCGGATAATTTTTCAGTTTCTTCACATCTTTCAATCAACCAGTCAAGTTCAAGATCAATTTCATCTTTCTCTTGAATTGTCCTCCTAACTAAATCGACTGCAATAGAGTTTTGGTTCATATCCGTACTCTCTCTCCTCCCCCTCGTACTTTCAGTTTCATTATCAGTTATAAACTGAAAACTTCCACATAAATTCTCAACATTAAGATTATCTTCCTCTTGAACCTCATCTACAGTCTTCAAATTGTCCTTAGTTTTCAAATTACTTGAAATAAGAAAGCCAGTTTCATTATCTCTACAGCATTCATCAATATCAACCTGAACAAGTTCAAGATTACCTTCAAACGTACTTGCACTACTAACTTCAGATAAATCTCTCAAATTTCTATCTTGTGATAAAAGAAAACACTCTTCATCCTGTTCAGTAATTTTCACATCATTTAAACAGTCCAGTTTTAAGTTCAACTTATCATCAACTCCACTTCCATCCCTTATCAATTTTATGTCTTCTCTCTTCACACCTTGAAATTCAGAAAGTTCAAAAACTTCGATTACGTCTATAATATCCACTATTTCCTTTTTAAGAGAATTACTTAATTTCTTAGTCGATAACTCGTTTTCCGTTACTTCACAATCCAAAGACCTCGTATAGCTACATAAGGTTTCATCAATATTACTACTCACTCCCTCTTTTACTCGATCAACATCATCAATACATATTATTGTTTGTCTCTTCTCCGGAACCTCTTTAAACAAACACACAAGGTCCAACAAAATTTCCTCAATATGACACTTTTCCTCCACTGCTTTATCAATATCAGCAATATTTGATATATTCTTTTCTTTATCAGGAACTTCTAGCATAAGCCTTCTTTCATCCGCCTTTTTCCTCTCGAAAGCTTTCTCACGACTTAATCTCTCATCTATAACAGTCTCAAGCATATATCTTACAAACTCTTCTTCATACCAAACGCTCTTCGTAATTAATTTATACAAGTCAATGATCTTCATATTGTCATTAACTTCTTCTCCCAATTCCATAGCAACAATTCTCAAATCAACCCTTTGTCCCCTTCCAAGAAAAGCCATTTTCAATTTCAAGTTCACCGATGGGTGAGCCAGACACTTTGTAAGAGAAACGGTCACCCAACCAATTATGCCTTTAATTCAATTTAATTTCAATTTCAATAATCAATTTCAATTTAAATCAATGCACTATCAACCTATTTATTCAAAACTCTAAATAAATATTTTTCACAATAACTGTAAAACATGTATATAAATATTATTTTTATACACTTTATACAAGTAAATATCATTAAATATTTTTCTAAAAAGAAAAAAAACCAATTTAAAACATCTATATACCATTACTTTCAATTCAACAGAAATAATACACCAATTTGATAAACTTTTAAGATAATTTTCCCTTTCTGAAAACTCACAATTTTGACTAAACCAGCTTGGTTTAAAACACGATATGTTTCGATGCGAAATGTAATAAACTGAAATCAGTTTGACTTCATATATTCAATAAACCAGTTTGGCTTTAAACACGATAAGTTTCAATACGACATGTAAGAAATTAGAAATCAGTTTGACCTCATTTATTCAATAAACCAGCTTGGTTTTAAAAGAACATTTCTCGATGCGAAACACATCATACCTGAAGTCAGTTTGACTTCATTAAATCAATAAACCAGTTTGGTTTTAAAATATATTTTTCAATGCAAAACACACTAAACCAACATGGTTTTAAACATTCTTTTTCATGTTTACACATTTTATGATAATCAAAAGTATAAAATACGAATCTGGATATTGCGGCTGCCATATCATTTTAAACAAACCACTCAAGCAAGAATTCAATTTAATCAAATGAACATCACCAATATTTTATACTTAAAATAATAAGGCACGCTGTAATGAATTCAAAAACATACCTGTGACCACACATCTATTCCTGCCACAAACTCCAAGTCCAGCTCTCGGTGCGAACCTCCAAATAACTATGACTATAACGATGTCAATCCTTCCTTTGGTTCCCATGTGTATCAGTGGCGTGGTCGGTAGCGTGAGCTCCTCCCACACCGCTGGACCCTGGTTCGAGTCCAGCTAGCGGCATGGGTGTGCGGGTGTTGTCCCTGTGATGTGTATTAAAATGTATGTACTGGATTTCTTGTAATAATAAAGTGTTCTGTACTTGTTTCTGTGGTATATGGATCATTCGAGGTAACAGCCATTTGTAGCTATAGACCTCAAAGCTATGTTCACTCAAAACTCAAAACTCCCATGTGTATGGCGCACGATGAATTCGCATTTGCATGGAATCATCTCTTTTATTTCATCACACGCATTAACAATTACACTATAAAATTTGACAACTAAAGATTTTACACACATACAAATCAAACAAGTAAAATAAACGTTAAAATCATCTTTAAAAGTCAGACACTAAAATCCAAAAGTCACAGTCCCGTTCCTCCCCCTCTCTGCTTTTCGTTTCGTCTCATCAGTTGATTGAACCACATCAGCGCCGTCTGACAAACACAGAAGGAACAGTCCGGATTCAGGACGCACAGCCAGACCGGTTTTTGCAACTATAGGCAAGAGTTTTGTGCCAAAGTCAGTCAGTTACTCGGGGCCGTCACACTGGAAAGCTTTGTTACAAGTTTTGAAATATGTTGCTGTTACAAAGAACTTAGTTGTCAAGTCAAATATGAGAATGATGAAACTTTAAATGGATTGATAGGATATTCAGACAGTGACTTTGCAAACTGTAAAGATACTAGAAAGAGTGTTACAGGTTTCATTATTTACTTGAATGGTGTACCAATATCATGGAAGTAAAAAAAAATTGTGTTGCTAAATCTGCTATGGAGGCAGAATATATTGCTATGTCTGAATTGTGTAGTGAGCTAATATGATTGGACAGAATTCTGAGAGAATGCAACTTTGAGAACTTACCTATTCCTGTTATCTATTGTGACTCTAAAAGTGCTATTGACTATTCAAAGAACAATATTGAAAATAGTGCAAATAAACATATAGATGTTAAGTATCATTTTGTAAAAGATCATATTTTGAAAGGTCATGTAACTGTGTTACGAATAGATTCATATTCTAATATTGCTGACATCTTTACAAAGCCATTACCCAAGAGTTCGTTTTTGAAATTTCGCGATTCCATTCTGGGGTAATTTCTTGTTTTAGGAAAATTTAACCAAAATGGGGGAGCATTGTTGAGAAAAAATGTTTTGGCTAAATTTTATTTTTGTCCACCAGATGGCGGGATTTTTTGTCCACCAGAAGGCAGGATAGTCTTGGCCACCAGGTGGCAGTCTGGTTGCATTTGATAGTTTTTGAGTAGTTGATTTTTTTTAGTTAGGGAGTTTTAGATGGAATACTGTGTAGTTTGAAGGTTGTACTTACTCTTGGTGGCTGGAATTTGGAAAGATGTTGACAATTATGGTTCTAATCTTGTACTGTGTATTTTTTCTTTCAGTTTTGTGTGTCTTGTCAAGTAGGCAAGCAAATAAAGTAAATTTCAGCTGATTTGATAGTAGTCAGTAATGAGTTTGTTTTATTTGATCCTGTCCTTTGTTTAACAGGAACAGTTGTATAATACCATTTCAATTGTACAACTCAAATTTACTTTTGACCTAGAAAAACAATTAATCACCCATCCCATTTCATCAAACTATTGAATCATTCCAAAACTTTCTGTATGTTGTTAATTTCACTAGTATCACCTTTTGGAGCTGTTGTGAAACTTCCTGTAATGACCCAGTGTGCTGTACAGGGGGTGTATCAATGTGCCCCAAGTATCGATGTGCCCAAGTTCCCCCTACAGGAAGATGCCTCATGTTACAACAAGGGAGAGTCCTGCATCTTTTTTTTTTCTTTTTTCTTTTTTTTTTTTTAAATGCTGTCATATAAGAACAAAAATAGATTTGATAGTGCCAAATGTTACAAATTTTGTTTATGAAAAACAAAATGTAAGAAAGTCCAAAGTTATAAATTTAACTTTTTCAAAAAAATGTATAACCGACTCCAAAAAAGCGCTAAAAAGAATTAAATAATTCTATAAAATTCTCTAATGACAAATCGTTATCCAATAACCACACATTGACTATCATGTACTGGTATAAAACGGTTAAATTTAATATATAGAATTTAACATCCACCAAACATAGGTTTTCCAGAGAATATTTTTTACAAGAGATTAATTTACATATTTTTGATTTGATTTTTGAATATATACATATAAAAAGTAAGGAATTACTTTTTGAAGTTGGTGCCAAACAATCATAATCGATAATGATTTCCCCATTTTATTTATGGTACTAGACATAATATATCCACAATTCTTACTATACTTAAGATAGTTTGGCACCAACTTCAAAAAGTAATTCCTTACTTTTTATATGTATATATTCAAAAATTAAATCAAAAATATGTAAATTAATCTCTTGTAAAAAATATTCTCTGGAAAACCTATGTTTGGTGGATGTTAAATTCTATATATTAAATTTAACCGTTTTATACCAGTACATGATAGTCAATGTGTGGTTATTGGATAACGATTTGTCATTAGAGAATTTTATAGAATTATTTAATTCTTTTTAGCGCTTTTTTGGAGTCGGTTATACATTTTTTTGAAAAAGTTAAATTTATTTCCTACTTTTTAGTTATTTATACCGTAATACATAATTATGTGTACTAACATATGATGGCTCTTTGCAACGCATTACTAATGAACGCACTTTGCTGAGTTCTGATGTATTCGCTTTACTTGTCACTGTTTGATTGTCAACTTTTCAAAAGACACTTACAATATCGGTTAGTATCGTTGTGAATCTTTTAGGTTTTCTGGATGTGGTAACTTCTTCAGATCTGGCACGACGAAAAGCTACCGCATTCATGAAATCTTAAAGTCAACATCTAATCGTACGGACATCGGAAGTGGTTATCGAAAGGTGACAATGCCTCAAGTAAAGTGTCCTTACACATAAGCGCGCGGCAAAGCGCTTCCATATATGAGTAAACAGCAAAATGACTCCATGTATCAATGAATAGTAAAATGCTTTTCTAGTGTAGTATAAAGTACTCCCCCTTCAGTCGGAAAAAGCAAAAAGAAAGATTTTAACAAAAATCGTTCAATGATTCAATAGGTAAACAACAACAATCTAATTCCTATGAATGCAGTAAAGGCATCGGAAATGATTCGACGAGGAATCCGAAAATCATAACCTGTACTTGGCTGCATCTATAAGAGAGTGACAGCATTCGATGCCCAAATACTTTTTCACGGATGCTTTGGTCCCAACTAATAATTTGAAACTCACTCCACCGCTTTTATGGAAAACGATTATTTCAGCCTATCATGGAGCATTGAATCAAAAAACAAATATTTTATAAAAGCGGGGGAGTGACGATGCAGCAAAAGGTTAAAATTTTTTACAGTGTATGTATGAGATATTCCATAAAAGGGATAAAGTGACGATGCAGCAAAAGTTAAATTTTTAACAATGTATCGCAATGCTAGGCATTTTCTATCATAAAATTTGATGATGATTTCCTGGTAGAATTCGATTGTACGCCGAATGATCCTATATTTCTACACAGACATAAATACATAATCCATATTATTTTACAAATTCGTGGATATACAAGGACAAAATAGTACAAGGAAATATTACGACACAAGAAAGAGTGTGTGCCAGTGGGATTCGAACCCACAATCTCAGGAGATTAGCAGCGTGGTGTCTTAACCACTCGGCCACAAGGACCCTCTTGATGACTCATTTTTGTCCAGAATCTTTTCAATCAATCGTATATTGTGCTCCATGCGTCGTCATATTCACATCGAGGAATCCTACATGAACAAAATCTGAAATCATTCTGGTGTCTAATCCGGTAACCAAATCTGAATCTAAAGATAATTTTGCTACAGATATCTATGCACTTTATTTTGCATTGATATGTAGAGATAATTTTTTCCTCTAGAGCAAAATATATACTAAAGGATTTTCATCTTTTCAACAACTTAAAGATGTCGATTGGTATCGATGTCTATTTCCGCTTTAGTGGATGCGTGAACTTGCCCATTTAAGCTTTAACATTTCGGAAATTTATCGCATCCAACAAACTTTAAAGCCACACACTAGGCACAGAAAAAGACTCGGATGATAATTTGAAGTCTATGGGGGCGTTATTTTCAAATATCTCGCTCAAATTTTAAAATTTTTACGTGTTTTTTTTTTGCATAGGATAGCTGAGGATATTCCACAACCGACCTAGTTTTTACTTTTTCAATTTTTGTTTCAGATTTAAAAAAAAAATATTTTAAATTTCAAAACCGGTTTAAACGGTTCTGAAATTGAAACTATCATTATATAAAACATACATAAGCAAAATCGAAGAAGTAAAAACTAGGCCGGTTGTAGATCATCCTCGGCTATCCTATGCAAAAAAAAATCATGTAAATACCGGGTGATTATAATTAAAGTCCCGATTTTAAAAATCGATAATTTTAAAACTACTGGTCAGAATGACTTGATATTTTAGCAGAATAATCGTAAGGCAATGGAATTTTGTTTGGCGAAGGAAAAAAAATAGTTCCAAAATGTGCCGATAGATGGCGCTGTCAGTGTTCACATTGTCTAGGTATATGCAAATTACTAATACGTGACATGCGCACATGAGACTTAGCTGCCATAAAAATGCAGAGCACCAACTCTTTGCCTAAATGCTTCATCATGACTCTGACTATGAAGGATCGCGCTCTGCTCTTGAAGCTTTTTTATAAGAACGATGACTGTGCACTTACAGCTATTAGGAAGTTTCGGACATTAAAATCCATTAAATTGCCACCAATAACCACAAAAGGTCTGCGAAAAATAATTGCTAAATTCGAAGAGACCGGTTCATTTGACGTTAAACGGGGTAGAGGAAGGAAACCAGTTTCGGCTGCGGCAGTGGAAGATGTGGCTACAGCATTACAAGAACAGACTAACAGTGATGTTGGAATCAGCAGTGCACGGGGAATTGGCCGAATGCTGGATATGCCGAACAGCACGGTGCGTAAAATCCTACGGAAGATCTTGAGCTGTTATCCGTATAAGATAACTCATGTGCAGGAGTTGCTACCTGCTGACCTGGAAGCACGTCAATCTTTTGCACTGCAATTTCTTGCCCGGATGGAAGTGGACAACGGATGGCCATGGAACGTTCTGTGGTCTGTCGAAGCCCACTTTCATTTGCAAGGTTCTGTAAATACGCAAAATTGCAGAATATGGGCGACCGAGAATCCGTCCCAGTTACAGCCATTACCTCTTCAGTCTGAAAAGCTTACTGTGTGGTGCGGAATAACGGCAGAGTTTACCGTTGGTCCGTTTTTCTTCGAGGAGATCAGACCTGCGGTCCCGTTACCTGCACCGTTACTGGCAAGCGGTATGAAACACTTTTGCGTAACCATGTCCTTCCGGCACTTCAGCAGCGTCAGTGTGTGGATCACACAATATTCATGCAAGATGGCCCTCCTCCGCACATTGCTACTCCTGTGAAGCAGCTACTGAGTGCTAATTTCGGAGATGACAGGATCATAAGCCGTCATTTTCCAACAACGTGGCCGCCACGTTCTCCCGACTTAAACCCGTGTGATTTCTGGCTTTGGGGGTACCTGAAGAATGTTGTTTACAGCGGGAGGATTCAGAATCTAGCCGACTTGAAGGCAAGCATCACACACCACATCCATTGCATCAGTACAGATACCCTCCGATCTGTTGTGGAGCATGCCGTTTTGCGTTTCCAATTAGTAGCGGAACAAGGCGGAGGACATATCGAACAACTTATGCTTTAATCATCAGCAAGGTGTTGATTCCATGAAGCTCTTTTTTTTGTCATAATCGCTGTTGTTGCTGTATTCTGGTCTTTTCGCTAATAAATCTTTAGTAAATCCCTGAACTCAAATTTTTTTTTTTTTTGGCTAACAACATTTCTGTGTTTAACGAATACATTTTCGGTCTTTCCTCTTGATATTACCCGGACAGCGCCATCTATCGGCACATTTTGGAACTATTTTTTTTCCTTCGCCAAACAAAATTCCATTGCCTTACGATTGTTCTGCTAAAATATCAAGTCATTCTGACCAGTAGTTTTAAAATTATCGATTTTTAAAATCGGGACTTTAATTATAATCCCCCGGTATATTAAAATTTGAGCGAGATATTTGAAAAGAACACACCCATAGTCTTTACACTAACATCTGGGTCTTTTTCTGAGACTAGTGTAGTGCCTTAAGGTCCACATTGAAATCTACAGCCGTCGTAAATGGGCATTGAAAAGCTGAAAATCCATCAGTACATGTTAAAATTATTGTGAAAAATTACCTTCGTTTTTAAAGACTATCTATTATTTTCTGACTAATGAGAGCGATCTAAAAACGTCTATGGAGAGTTTTCATTGGTCAGAAAATAGATAGTCTTTAAAAACAGAGGTAATTTTTCAAGATATTTTAAACAGTTAACAGACCACTTAAAAATTTGACCCTTTTGCTGCATCGTCCCTCCACCGCTAATATAGAAAACGATTACTTCAGCCTATTTTGGAGCATTCTCATGGATCAAAAGTGAGATATTCTATAAAAGCGGGGTAGTGACGATGCAGCAAAAGGGTCAGATTTTGTACAGTTTAAAGTACGCGTACACAATCAGAGCGCGTCAAGTTGCTTCTATGATTCACTGCATAGCAAAGTAATTCTAAGTGTTCGTATGTATTAAAATACCCTTTTCAGTCATAAAAACTAAAAAAGAAGATATTATCAAAATCACACCATGATTCAACATGCGTCTATATGAAAGTAGTAATATTTGAAGTTAAGAATGTTCTTTGATAAACGCGGCTTTCCAAAGTACAGAAAATTTAAGAATTTTTATTCCAGAACTTGGCGGTAGTCACCTGAACGAGTTTGTTTTATGGGTGAAAGAAGTTAACTAGCTTAACTTTAATGGTAATCTTATCAAAATTTTTCGTCATTTATATTTGTACAAATGTAAATCTAGCATATAGTAATGTACTTTAATCACTTTGTGAATCCGGCATAACAAGCACCCTGCTATACAGACACTCTTGCTTTAACGTGTAAGGCTCTTCAGAGATGAATTTTCAGCTTTTCGATATCGAATTCTCATGTCTGGATCGATGTGAATCTTTCACTTTGGTGGATACGAGAATTGTTCCAGCTAAGATTTCGTACTTTGAAAAAAAAACTAGCATCTCTGCAACAGTGGTTAGGATCCAGAAGGATTATTCGCTGTTAAGCAAAACAAGATTGACCAATCATAAGCCTTCATTTTTGAAAACTTTTCATTGTTCGAATGAGAGAGTCTGGAATACATGGAGTGAAAGTCTTCTATCGACACTGTAAAAATTTTGACCCTTTTGATGCATCGTTACTCCATCGCTTTTATAGAATTTCTTTGTTTTGACCAATGAGAATGCTCCATAATAGAGCGAAGTAATCGTTTTCTATAAAAGCGATGGAGTGACGATGCAGCAAAAGGGTTCAATTTTTTACAATGCAAGCAGTGCTAAAAATTTATATCCTTTAAATGTGCAACGATGCTACTGAATTCCAAAGTGTCTATCACAGCGACATCTGCGGCATTTTCGTGATACATTATCTAGACTAGCAATAATTCTTGCATTTTTAGAAAATGTCATGCAGATGTCGCTTCTATCTTTAAATTTCATTAGCATTGTTGCACATTTAAAGAATAGAACATTTGAGCGCTTTTTTAAGTGTTTTACCGACCACTTACCGATTGTAGACAAGTACAAAATGAAAATCAAAGCGAAGTGGGACGTCAGCTACAATTCAACAGACTAGTTTTCATTGATGCCACAATTTGCTTTCGAACTGCCCTACAATCGGTCGGTAACATTGGTTACTTTTGTAAGTTGCTCTGAACACGCCCTGAGATAGCCGATTTCCACACTATATCCCCTAGGTGCTATATTTCCGGTTTCTTGCATAAGAGAACTTGTTCGGAATCCAGGTAGAATTTGCGCTGTTAGCGAAACCAGATTAACGAATCAGAAGCCTGAATTTTAGCAAATTTTTCAATGTTTTAAATAAATTTTCTTGTTAATAAATCTCGTTTCGCAAACAGCGCAAAATTTACGTGAATCCTGGCCCTCGTCCAGTTAGGGTTTTGCACTTTGAACACTGTTAAAAATTTGAAACTTTTACTTTATCGTCTATCCATCGCTTTTATAGAAAATGATTACTTCATTGTATTATGGTGAATTCTCATTGGTCAAAATAGAGATATTCCATAAAAGCGGTGAAGTGACGATGCAGCAAAAACTTCAAACTTTTAACAGTAGAAATATCGTATATCTATGTAAGTGTAACATAAAAGCATTCAAAAGGAACACTTCTAATTGGTCGATTGCTTCAAAATGAATTTGAAATTTAAAGTTTTTATTTTTTAAAAAGTTCTAATTATCAGATTTTTATGAAATTTGAATGGGACCACATGGGCCTCATACGCTTTCAAACAAAAAAAGAATTATCAAAATCGGTTCATATTTGCAAAAGTTATGCGTGAACAACAAATACATACAGGTCGAAATCATAACCTCCTCTTTGAAGTCGGTTAAAAATAAAAGAATTTGAAATGAACCAGAAACTATCTGTAAAAAATTATACTCTAGAAGCCAAATAGAAAATTGGTCAAATCGTAGCAAGACAAATAAAATTACATTATAGAGTTCAAGTTGGTTCGAATATTTGGAAAATTTATGCTGATCAAATAACTAATGTAGGGGCAGATATTTTTTCTACTAATTTTGCAGATTTGTATTTGCAGATCCAAATTCGGAAGAAAACGATGCAGAAAATTTCAGAAGTGAAAATGCAATTGTGAAGCAAAGTGATTTTCCATCATTACAGTCTACTATCACATATCCACAACCAGTTGACTCTTATGATCCAATTATTTCAGGTCCTACGCCAACTGAATTTCATGATCATGGTTCTCCAAGTCCTAAACCAACTGACTCTGATTCAATTCTCCCAAAAAATTCGGTTTCTACTAGTTCAACAATATATGCTTCTGAACTTGCTAAAACTAATTCTTCTTCTTCTCTACAGGTACTAAGACGATCCAGTAGATACAAAAGAGTTTCTGAACGACTTCAATATTAAGTGGGGGAGAGTTGGTATTTTACGATTTTAATGTTCAGGTAAAACTGTAGATGGCGCCGTAGGATTCATTACATGGAATAATAATAATAATAATAATAATAACAACAAATGCTGCGAGGTTGAGATTAGGTTGAGATTATGCTTTTCTGTTATTAATGTGTGTATTCCGCTTGTGATATGTAGTGTGTGTCAGTTAAATGTGTTTTTGTTATTCAAGACGTTCACCTCAAGTTATTTAGAGTATTAATTATTATTTAAGTATATTATATAAATATACAAAAGTTACAATTCTGTATTCGAAGTGTTGTGTACACCAAGGTCTGAATACTTTTAAAACTTTGTTATAGTACAAACGCACCTCGTTTGCTATATTTGACGTGCGATCTCCGACTTTTTTACCACGTTTTTATATTAACTTCACCTGTATGTTTGTGAGTTTGTGAGTTTGTAACTCTCCTTATTTTATGTATGTTCACCGATTACTCCGAAACCATGCAACCGATTAACTTGGTTTTGGTGTTAAATGAAAGACGATGCTCTCGAATTGGTACCACTTCAGTTTCATCGAAATTGGTTCAGTACTTTTTTAGCAATTAGGCAAAAACTAATAAAATTAGTGATTTTTCGCTAATTAAAAGTGTTGAATACGTTCACTGAATGGAGTGTAGACAGCATCCCCGAGCGGTCTAAGGCGCCGGATTGAAGCTCTGTTTTTCGAAAGAGATTGTGGGTTCGAACCCCACTCCTGACACTATTTACATCTATGTAAAATTAAAAAAAATTTCCGTATTACAATTTTTATTTTTAACCGGCTTCAGAAAAGGAAGAGGAAGTTATCAATTCGACGCGTATGTATTTTTTCTATGTATGTTCACCAATTACTCTGAAACTATCCAACCGATTAATTTGGTTTTTGTATTAAATATAAATATAGTTCAAAACAACTAATAACCACGTTTTTAAAGTAATCAAACTAAAACGTGAAAAATAAATATAGTTTAAAAAACTAAAAAACACGCTTTTTAAGTATATCAAACTAAAAAGTGAAAAATAATTCGTACTATAAGCTGAAAACGAAAATAGATGAGAAGTACTATATTACTATATTTATTTATTTATTTATTTATTTATTTATTTTCCATGCTTCTAAAAATAATTACTCAGTGAAAAATATACTTTTCAGTAATATCAGCTCCAGCGAAAACGATTATTTTTCTTTTAGATAAAATAATGAAAAAAATCGGTCGAATAGCTATAGAGAAAAGTGGTCGCGCAGTTTGAAAAATATGGTTTCGAGAAAAACAAGTTTTACAACAACGTTAAGTTCCATGAGTGATGTTAGGTTCAACGAGTAAAAAGATTCTAAAGAAGTGAAATATCGCGAAACTGTTTTATGAAAACATTTTAAACATCTGAGAAATCCAAAATAAAAGAAACAAAAAGTAGAATCCTCCTTGAAAAGGAAAGATTTTTATTTGGAAATAGTGCTCGTTCTCACCATGTCGAAACGCATACATGTGATTCTAGTTACGTAGGGGTTAAATCAGTGTTTAATTGTTTTACCTAAAGAAGAGTGATAAATGAAAGACTTTTAAATTTTGCCCTTCTTTTCCTATCGTTCTGTGATCATCAACGAAAGAAAGAGGGACATTAAAAGAAAAAGAATAATCGTCGATAGAATAAGCTAAAAATTCGTTATTCCCAAAATAAATCAATAATTGCTAAGTAGTTTTAAAAACAAAAACAACAGTTTTATATCAGGTCGGACAAAAAAGTTTATAATGATATTTTGGTTCCATAGTTACGGTTTTCATACGTGTTTCAATGATTGTCATTTGTCTGGGATGTTAGGTGGCTGGTAATTTCTCAAATTGCTTTTAATCCGTTTATCCAGAGCCGGATTAAGCACTTTTGGTTTTGGGGCCCGGAGCTACTGGAAATTTCGGGCCCCTCCCACTTTACGCTATTGGAAATCTCGAGCATCCTACCTCGATACTGAATAGCACCCCTTCCTCAACTACACACACTCACCTTTGTTTTGTTTTTTTAATCCTAAGATACAAATCTTGGATATTGAATATGTATAATGTTACTGATTTTTTTTTCCTCCCACCCTTTGACAAAATTCGCGTTTTTTCTACGATTCTCTGCCAAAATTTTTGTTTTTTCAGCGATTCTTTGACGAAATTCGCGTTTTTTCAAGCGTTCCTCTGTAGAAATTTACACTTTTTTCCGCGTCTCTTTGACAAAATTCGCTCTTTTCCGCGACCTTTTGACTAAATTTGTGCTTTTTCCGCGATCTTTTCAAGAAATTCGCGCTTTTTCTGCCATCGTTTGACAAAATTTGTGTGTTTTGCGGATTTCTGTCAAAATTCGCGTTTTATCGGCGGCGACACGTTAACAAAATTGGCTCTTTTGACTAAATTTCCGCTTTTCTAGCAAACTTTTTATGAAATTTGCGTTTTTTCGGCGATTTTTTGACAAAATTCGCGTTTTTTTTTTTAGAGGTTCTTTGTCAAAATTCACTCTTTTTTCACGATTTTTTGACTTAATTTGCGCTTTTTCCGGCGAACTTTTCAAGAATTTCTCATTTTTTTGCCACATTGACAAAATTCACATTTTTTTTCGGTATTATTTCTCAAAGTTTGCATTTTTTGGTAAACCTTTAATGAAATTCGCGATTTTCTGAGGTTCTTTGTCAAAATTCAAGTTTTTTTGCGATCAAATTCGCTTTTTTCTGCGATCTTTTGACTAAATTTTCGCTTTTTCCCGCGAACTTTTCAAGAAATTCTCACATTTTCTGCCACACTAACAAAATTCATGTTTTTTTTTGCGATCCTTTCTCAAAATTTGCTGGTTTTTTGGCGAATTTGAGACGAATTCGCAATTTTTCGAGGTTTTTTGGTCAAAATTCACGTTTTTCCATGATCCTTTGACAATATTCGCTTTTTACCGCGATCATTTTATTAAATTTTTGCTTTTCCCGCAAACTTACCAAGCAGTTTGCGCTTTTTCTGCCATTCTTTGACGAAATTCGCGGTTCTTTGACGAAATTTGTGGTTCTTTGTCAAAAATCCTCGTTTTTTTTCACGACTCTGACGAAATTCGCGTTTTTTGCGATCCTCTGTCGAAATTTGCATTTTCTCCCCTATGCCTTGACAAATTTCGCTCTTTTTTCGCGAACTCTTGACTAAATTTGAACTTTTTCCGCGATCTTTCAAAGAAAATCTCAGAAATTCATAGAAAAAAAATTTCCTTTTCCTTCCTCTGATAAAATTTGTGTTTTTTACGATTATTTTTCAAAATAGCGTTTTTTTGTCCATCCTTTGACGAAATTCGCATTTTTTCCGCGACCGTTCGATAAAATTTGCGCTATTTTCGTGACCTTTTTATAAAAATCGCGCTTTTCCGCGACCTATTAACGAAATTAACGCTTTTTCTCATGGTTTTTTGAAGAAAGTTGCGCTTTTACGCGATCTTAATTAAATTCATTCTTTTTTGACGAAACTCGCGCTTTTTTACACGACCCTTTTCATTTCGTTTTCATCGCCACTTTTGTTAAACCTGGAAATTTTCGGAGATACAGACAGCAATGACGTCAAATGGCAATTCAAGTTGAAAAATAAAATCGGTTGTTAAAAAACGGTGATTTCGCTTAGCTCTTATACCCCTGTAATTGTTTTAAACGAAACTTTGGTACAACTTAAGCCTCTGCTGAGGGCCCCTGACTGATTGGGGCCCGGGCTGCAGCCCCCTTAGCCCTCCCTTAATCCGGCTATGCGTTTATCCGACGTTTTTGATTTCGATCTTTTAAAGCGGCGACTTAATTGTTGAATGGTCATCGGTTCTCAATGAATAAGCAAAGTTTCAATTTAATCTGATGTCTTAAAGTAGGTGAAAATAACGTTCAAAGATTCCGTTACATACAGTGGCGATCAAAAGTTTCCGGCCAGCAAAAATTTTTCAGTTAATTTGTAAATATATCCATATGAAGAGGAATCTCAAAGCGATACTTATACATTTTATTGACATATTAGTTAGGAACTTACTTATAGAAGAACGTGTAAGTATCAATAAATTTAATTGACAAAATTAAGTATAAAAGAAAACGCATTTTCTCAAAAGTTCCCGGCCGCCTTCGCAAGTTCGTAAAAAAGTGGTATTGTAATGGAAAATTACAGTGATCAACAACATTTACAAATACTATTTTTTCGTATTACTATTTTATTAGCTTTAGTAATAAGTACTGCGGCGCAGAAACATGACATTCATGCAATCAACGGTTAAAGATCGTCTATGGTACATTTTTTCCACATTTCTTGCAATTTTGGGGAAATTTCGGCTGAGTTGGAATATTTATAGTTCCGCTGACTTTTGCCAACTTCTTTCGAAAGATTTTCTATTGGATTCATGTTGGGCGTTTGGGCTGACCATTTCAAAAACGAAATTTTTTTGTGCGAAAACTATTGCTTATCGAGGCTTGCATACATTATTTATGTCGTTATCATGTTACGAAAAATAGTTGCGGCCAAAATTTTTTCTCTAATAAGGCAAAAAATGGTCTTGCAAGATATCCTTATACATTGTATCATTCATCTGGCTGTGGATATCAAATAACGGACCGACACTTTTTTAAGAAAATACTCCCCACGGCATAACGTGTCCTCCGCCATGCTTCACTGTAGGAATAACATAGCTCGAATTATACCTTCTGTTGTTAGGTCATCGTATGTAGTGTCTGCCATCACTACCAAAAAAATTTCAAATTCGATTAATGGAAAAATAGAACTTTCGTCCATTTTTCAATTGACCAGACTTTGTGTTCCTTGGAAAATGCCAGTAGGGTACGTCGGTATTTTTTTTACCTCTGAAAATTTTTTAACACCGACTCTTCCATAAAGTTCTGTATCACGTCAGCATCATAACACGGTAGACTAACTTATTTCAGCAATATTTTCATTCCGTAAATCGCAGTATATTGCAACGGAATTTTCATGCGGATGTTTTTTCTCCTGATAATTCTGTCCACAGGAATAGTAATTTTCCGGGGTCTACCGGACCTCTGAAAGTCCTGAAAGCCATGGCCATCTTTATATAATTTTTAAATATCGTTTACAGTCGATTTTACCGATCGATAACTTAGCCGCAATATCTCGAGATGAATGGCCTTTTAGCGACAAACTAATCACTCATTTATGAACAATAATTGTTGAACTTTTCAAATTTGAATTCAAACTATGCTATATACGTTGATTCATTCATAAACACAACCAAAAGACACTTTACGGACAGAAAAAATCTAAAGAATGATAAGTGGCCGGAAACTTTTGAGAGCATGCTTTTTCTTTTATACTTAATTTTGTCAATTAAATTTATTGATATTTACACGTTCTTCTATAAGTAAGTTCCTAACTAATATGTCAATAAAATGTATAAGTATCGCTTTGAGATTCCTCTTCATATGGGTATATTTACAAATTAACTGAAAATTTTTTGCCGGCTGGAAATTTTTGACCGCCACTGTACATACATATACAGGTGAAGGTAATAAAAACGCGTTAAAAAGAGGCAGAGATGAATTAGTCAACGACATCCACTGATGACCTCTAGACATCCTACGAAAGTAATAAAACATGAAAGTTAGCGCCTTACTACATGAAAAATAGCCTATTTAGTCCTTTAGTTCTGAAAACAATATTCATATTACATATCGAATTTCTTAATAAAAAAATTCGATTTCGAAGACTATTAGAATAGAAAGATTAAAAATTCCCCAATAACACCCAATATAAATAATACAGGTTTTTTTTCCTTTTTTTTTTCAAGGTCCTTACAATACAAGGTATAAATCGTCATCAGGCGTATAACAACTGTTATTTAGACTTAATTAACCTGGATTTGTGAGGTAGCCATGAGCCTCGAAACACAAAACTTCTGTTTGAAATTGCATCACCATGGTGAAACCAGTCTTTATGCATCTCTATCATAATATAATAATTTGTTTTCAGAAGATAGACATTACTCATCCTATGTGATTTTTCTCGGAATCTGCATTTAATTAATTGGCAGTTAGTTGCTGGGTTGCGAAAACTGACACCAATTTGACTGCCTCGCACCGGTACCGATTCGCGAGATTCTTTTTTTTCCCCTTTTTAATGACAGAATTTTGTACAAAGTAGTTTGATCAATCGAAAAAATACATTCGACTGAAACTGAACTGGTGTACCTGAAAAGGAAATTGATGTTCAAACAACATTATGTTAATTTTATATAAACTTCAAAAATTCGCAATGTAAAATTAAAATTGAAAGATTAAACGGATTTTCCCCTTTTAGATCGCGAAATCCTATGTTAAACACATGATTATTTGTCATTATTAAAAACATGATTATTTACTATACTGAGGGGTTTGCTCCCAACGAACTACTTTCGTCAATCCCCATTTAGACACAGCAGATTCTAAAAACTCGCTAACTTGATGGGCCTTAAAAAAGATTACTAAAGAGATAATTATAATAGAAAGAAAGAAACAAACAACAACAAAAAAGACGTAAATAGTCCTGTTGACGAATTTTTGTTCGTTTCATTTTTATTGGAGAATAAGTCCGAATCACCTGCAGTTAAGACATCAGATGATTGTTTTCACATTTTATTAAATAAGATCATTTAAATATTGGAAAATAATCTAACATTAAATGAACTAAGTAAAAAAGTTTTTGTCTTTCGGTATTTTTAATCAACACTATAGGAAAATTCTTTTAAATACGACATATTAAATGTATTGTTTTAAATATGACGTAATTTTCACTAAAGTTTTCTTATACTTTTTAATATTCACATCAAAATATTTTTGTTGTTAAAAAGAAAATATTGTTGTTTGTGCTGACTTGTAATTGGCAATAGTTTAAAAGATCATCTCAAAATATGAAATAAATGTTTCGTGCCAACATACTGTGAAATTTAAAGTGTTTGGCAATATTATTATTTCACCCTTTTAAATGGGATGTAATTTTAACCATTTACAGCTTTTAACGCATATTAATGAATTTATTACTCTAAATTTTTCTTTAAAAAATATTCTCGTGTAAATACATTTTTTATGATGCAATTTTCAATATTTTCCTGTTTTTATGATGTAATTGTTTAATTCTGGTTTTAAATATTTTTTCTGTTTTTAATATTCACGTTTGAATAAATTTTTATTTAAAAGGAAATTTTATTCTATGCGCTCATTTTAAAATAATTGAAAACAATATAAAATAATAATTTTTTCTAAATATGGAAAAATATATCTTGAAATGTTAAAAAAAAAATTAAAAAAACAAGTTGAATGAAGATTCTGTCATTGCAGAATTCAATTTCGCCTCCGAAAAAAAAAAAAAAAAAAAAAAAAAAAAAATCGATAGAGGTCTTTTAGAAGGGAGACCCCGTTTAGAATGCAATGAACTAAGTTAATTTTTCTTGTGTTTATCAATATAATAGCAAACAGAACGGCGTGAAATACCCAATTGATTAGCAATTTCTCTCTAAGACATTGGAATTGCGGAATCGGAATAATAAAGAGATACAATTTGACGTGCAACTTCTTCATTGACTAGATTCATCAAAAACGGATTTTTTTTCTTTAGTTTAAACGCTTTTTTATAGACTCTGAGAAAAAGAAAATGCATTTTAACAATAAAATTGTATGAATGTCTCGTTTTAACGACCAGACTACGAAACTAGTCGTTGGAGGGGGGGGGGGCACCGTAATACTTACCCATCATGGATATGTATTATGTAATATGTGAAAATAAAATATGTGAAAACTATTTATAAAATGCATTGAAATTCCAAAACAAAATTTAAACGTATGTTTAAATATTCTTAATATACATAGTAATGCTCCATTAATGAATTGCTGATGAGCCCATTTCGACAAATTATGTAAAATACCAAACTACACGTAGTACCGGATTGCGTAAAAGAAACATCCTTATAACTCCAAAAACAATAATCATATTAACTAACAGTTTACTGCGTCAGATTAAGCGTCTCATTTCCATTTAAAACATATCTTTTAATTGAAATTTGAAGAAAATACAGGGTCATGAAAAATCGAAGAATGTGGAAAACAGGATTACAGATATCTCGGCAACTAATAATTCGATCAACTTCTTTTTTTATGCAAAATTTGTGTTATTTTATTGCCTTTTACGATCAATCCTTAAAATAAAAAAATTCGAAAATTTTTATATACCTTTCATCAGAACGAATTTTTCGAGAGTCTGAAAAAAATAGTTCCGGGTAATCAAGGTTACTGATATTAAATAGGCTTCGTCCCATTCTTACATACTAAGTACATACAAAATTTCAAGTCTCTATCTCAATTCGTTCGGGAGATAGAGCGTTTACAGACAGACAAATGGACGGACAGCAAATTTTTTTTTTTTCTAAAAATATGTTTTTCGGAATTTCCAGTATCTGAAACGTGTAAATCCGTCAAAATTTTTTTTTCGATTTTCAAAACGACTGCAAGATTTACCATATACTACGTATGATAAATAAGTAAAAGTGGGCCACAATTTTTGACACGACACTTTTTAGCTTGTCTGAAAGAAATAGCATCGGAGGCTAAAAAATAAAAAAATGAGTCGAATTTAAAGAATAAACGCAGCTTGCACACTGGGAGCTTGTAATGTATACTTTTAGAAAGAAAAAATAATAAAATTCTTATGCATAGTTTTTGCTTCTATAAAAATTGTTTAATGCACTGTTAAAAAATATTCTGTGATATTACAAAGAATTTACGAATAATCCATTAGCTTACGTTTTATGTGAAATTACAGTGATTAAAAAAACAGAGATTTTGTTAAATAACAGAGAAATTATTCATTAAATGTGGAATAGATTCTGTAAATTAACATTGTTAAAAAATACACAAGACTCTGTAAATTTCTTTTTAATGATATCAATAATTTAATTTCGTTTTTCAAAATCAATAACTACTCAATCTTCAATGAGCCTAAAGGAATTTGAATTTTTCGAGTAATTTTGAGTTGCTATATCATTTATTTTTTACACAGTTTGTTATACCATTTATTTTTGCACAACCGCCAGTGGTCTGAACTAAAGAGAAGTGCAATAGGTAGTATTTCTTACAAAATCTACCAAAAAAAAAAAAAAAAAAAAAAAAGAAAAAAAAAAAGAAAAAGAAAACGAAAGAAGAATGTGAAAGCCATGAATTTTAGATTTTTAGCTTTAAATGAAAGAAACGTATTTTAAAATGAAATGTGTGAAAGGATTCTATTTTTAATACAAAAAATTGCGATAGGAACAATATTTGGTGATTCATCATCTGCGCTCCGTTAGCATAAAAACAAAGAACTCTTAATTTCTCAATCAGAATCTTCACACTTGGCGAAAGATTGAGCAAGTAAATTGAATTATAAATGAAAGTAACAAAATACATTGTTTAACATACATTTAAGTGCGACTAAACTGGTCACCAAGGTTGGCTAGTTTTCAATAATGAACCTCAATTATCTATCAATTGCATAACCATTCGAATATATTTACGCCAGTTAGAGCACGAAGTAAAATATGGTCAGGCAAATCAAATTCATAAATACTTTTTAACTATGTTGGAAAATGTTAAAAAAGCAACGAATTAAGAGCATTCGTTCTGAGTTATTCTTTTATTTTAAAGTTTAATTGAAAACAAACGAATGTAAAAATAAGTGTGCTAAAATATTCAGTCTAAAAAAAATCACGCTCTTAAAAAAAAAAAAAAAAAAAAAAAAAAAAAAAAAAATAACGATTCAAGATTTACAAAAAGTCGTATATATTTCCGCAATAATGTCACGGAATGAGAAGACGAAGAATTCTAATGAGTGTTAATGAGCAGTTTTTTGGTTCTAATATTTCTGTATCTCGAGGTTGTACGCGATGAAATTTCCTAATTTCAACTTTAAATAGACAATTGTACAAGTCTCGTGAAAATGCAATTATACATCATCTCTAAGTGGGACACTGGGACTTCTTCACTCCTTTACGACTAACTGAAATTACTTTTTAATTACCTCCACGCATCAATTTAACTATTTTTGAATGCGCTTATTGCAGGCAGCAAAACATTAAAGAGTCAGGTACCTTTGAACAGAGTTAGTGGAGATTCCAAAGTCTGTTATAAAAAGTATTCGACCCAGTTGTACAAAACTTAAATTAAATGTTTAAGTATTTTTTTAAGCCTTTGAGAATTATATGCTGTAGAGTCCCAATTGTCAAAATAATACTGACCGAACTCGCCCAGGATACGCAAAAAGTTCAGCTGAATCGAATTTACATAAATCGTCACTAATTAAGGTGATAAATTGTTATTTTACACGCAATTTATGGTACTGCTTACAGTACTTTGATGCACCCTTCTGCTGCTTTTATAAAAATGGGAAATTAAACTGTTTGAAGTATTTGATAAGTTTTTACTTTCTTTCTATCTTCAGTTGTAGAAAGTATATTGTAATCGAAATTATTTTCGACTTCCGGTTTTTGACGGATTTGCAAGTTTTAGAAAGAGAGATTCCCAGAAACATGTTTATACAAAATGTGTCTGTCTGTATGTGCGTGTGTCGCCCTTGCATCATAAAAAACTGTATGAAGTTATATGCATAGAATTGAACTTTTTCTTTTTCTTTTTTTTATATGTTTTTGGCTATTCCAGATCTACAAATTTAAACGACTTATTGTATTTTATGGCTGTTTCTCCTAAAGTATGGTAGATTCAGCAATAAAAATAACATCATTTCTCCGTATTGATACACATGTGTCAAAACTGGTGACAGAATTTGTAATTAGTTTTTGAGATTCTAATTTTTTTCTAATTTAAACGACACTTCATTGATGATTAGCTACTAAATTACTCCATTTTTGTGGAAAAAAGGGGAAGAAAAATGAAAAACTATAGGAATTATATCTTTTTTTTCGTCATTTTGAATTAGAAATAGAAATTATCTTTTATTTCAATCAATAGCATAAAACATTATTGTGGTTAAATTATGTTTTTCAGGAAGATATGAAAAAAAAAAAAAATAAATAAATAAACATTAGATTTGGTTTTTGTCGTCATTTTCAAATTGAAATTGAAATGTGAAATAATTAAAAACTTAATAAAAAATTTGAAATAAAAATTAAATAATCACGTGTTCACGTGTCAAAGCAGAAAATTAACGAAAAATTACGACTAAACGTTTACGCTTAAATGCTAAAACAGTACAAAAACTTTAAAATAATAAAATTTTACGTACAAAACGCATTTAAAGGTGATAATTATGTGTCATATGTAAAATGCCCCACCGTGTAAAGAGAAAGAATGCCCGAATATTAAATATCGTCATATTTAAAGCACCTAAAAAATTAAATTATTACGTGTCTTTTAATGGCGAATATTAAAACATATTTAAAAAGTTCAACCCTCAAATATTTTAAAATTAAATAATTTATCCACCTGTGAATCTTAAAAGAGAAAAAATAAAACTTTATCTATATACATATAAAGTAGTTTGTCCTGACTGACTCATAATCAACGCACAGCCCAAACAACTGAACTCAGAAGCATTAAAATTAGAGGGAAATATTTTTTATGAAGTAAGCGTGCACTAATGTGGGATTTTTCAAAAATCCCACAAGAGGAGGGGGATAAACTCCGAGTCGAAAATTATAGAACATCTTGCTGTATCTGAGCAGCCGTTTAAGTAGGAAGATGAAATTCCAGAAAATAAATCTACTAAAAGACAATTAAACATATATTTCAGCGATTTTACAGTTTCCTTCTCCTCCTGAGGGGGTAAAAAAAGGGTCGAATATTTTAGAACATTTCGCACATCGTAGCAGTCGTTTCAAGTAAGAATGTGAGATTGCAGAAAGTAAATCTACTAAAAAATAATCGAGCATGTATATCAGTGATTTTAAAAATCCCCCTCCTAAGGAAGTTAATAAGAGGGACACAAATTTTAGAGCATTTGGCACATCTCAGCAGCCGTTTTAAATAGGAGCGTAAAACGGCAGAAAATAAATCTATCAAAAAATAATTAAACCCATGTTTCAGCGATTTTAAAATTTCCATTTCCGGGAGGGTTAAAGTGGAGGGGGGGGGATTTTTTAAAACTTTTTTTGGACCCGTCATGTGATATATCATTGGAAAACCCTCGTACCACTCTTCCATATTATGAACTTTTCTCTCCCCTTCCAATTTGCCTCACCAGGGGAAATTTTCGAACTTTTTCGAAATTGTAGCATTTTACCATCTTTAGATACGCTTTTTTTTTTTTTTTTTAATAGAGCCTTCTGTTAAATATTATTTATAATACAGAAAAATTCCAAAGATAGGGGGGAGGATTTATTTCCGGGGGGGGGGGCGAGATAGTTGGAACACTCGGAGGCACTTTTCTAAATCTAGCTGACTTTTCTCATGTGATATTGGAAAGCTGTGTACCATTATTTCATGTTATACAACGCCTGCACCTCTCCCTCAACTTTGCCCCCACGGGGAACCTTCTTTCTAAACTGGGCAGACACCCCTCATGTGATAAGTTATATTTTGTAGGACTCCCACAATTTTAGCGATAGTCATATCTCAAAAACTAACGCACCGAAATTTATACCTTAATTAGGTTAATTCTACAACTTAATTCGGTACTGACAGTAAAAATAGTGCACTTTATTTGGCATTTCATGAAATTAAATTGAGCGAAGTCACGCGAGGCGTATTGATAGGTTCACTCAATGCAAACAAATTGCGAATCACATAATATTTAAACAATTAATTCTAATTAAATAAGTATATTTTTAACAATTTAACGTTTATTGCTTTTATACACTTATTTTATATTGCATTAACCAAGTATATCATTAAAAGTTGTTATCTAAGCTTTAAAGTCTATGTTAACAAGAGTGTGCGGCGCCTCTGTCATTAAGTATGTCCAAATCGTGCGTGTTTTTTAGGATCAATATCTTGGCTAATTATTGATGATACTTTTCGAAAACAATGCTTTTTTATTTCTGCTGCGATAGATACCTACAGCGTTCGTAAACACTTTTACTGAATGCCCAAAAATCCAAATTTGTGTGTAACAAATTTGTGTGAAAATACGCTTTTCTCAAAAACTTTTTGACCCAGGGTAATCGCTATAGTTTTCCTGCAAGGTTTAAATTAACGTCTACTACCTCTATTTTTTTTTATAATTTTAATTTCAGTAGATTCGGAAATAGATGGGGGGAGAGGATATATTTTTACACTACATTTTCGACGATATCTCACAAAATATGCTACCTGAAATTAAAGTAAATGTATTTTATATTCAGTTTTACAAAAGCTTTCACACGATATATATATATAAAGATTTTTTTTTCAAATAACTTAATTAGCCCCTCTACCCTTAAGTCATAAATATATTTGTGAATGTTTAATAATCTGTAAATGTGTGGGTCAATAATCTTTATTTCTTTCCTCAATTTGGAGATTCCAGGTTTTGCAGTTTACAAGTGAAATAGCTGTGACATACAAACAAATGGACATACAAACATATACAGGAGTGATCTTATAATGATTCCGTTTTTACTTTTTAAGTACGGAATCTCACAAATTAACTAAATTAAAAGTTTCTAAATTTTTTCGGTAAAATTGTTTTCTTTTTCCTTTTTTCTTTTCTTGTTTTTTTTTTTTTTTTTTTTTTTTTTTTTTTATAATTCTTTAAAACAAAGATCGAATTTTACAGAAATCTTATGGACAGATCATAAGTTATCAAATCCGTTGTTATGCAGAATTATTGCATCAGTTTTAATATAGTTTCAGTAATTTTTTTCCCCCTAATGTTTGACGAGTCCTGCTCGTCAAATTCCGCCGAAGATATAAATTTAAAATACCTTAATTAGTTTATTACATGTTTATCAGTTCGCTTAGACCTTGAAACGCCATTCTTTACTGCATCAATGTTTAACATACGATTAAGGGAGCAAGAAGATTTATATATTCATTTGATAACACGTTAAATTAAATTTACCCCTCGGAAGCAAAACAGCGAAAATAAAAATTAATGACTAAACAGAGAGCAGAATGTAAATCTCCCAAACCGAAAAAACCTTTTATGCCTTCAGCTATCTCATTCATATTTAAAATCTCATACGAGAGATAGCGCATTTGCATATTAAATATTGCGTCCTGCTAACCTCAAAATTATTCTAATGAGTAATGGACTGGCAGGGGGCGCTCTTTTACCTGCCACTGACCACGCTGGGGCTTCTTTAAGCATGACCAGTGATGTGTGAGGGGCTACAGCTACACATTCCGATAGATGACCACACACTGACTGAATATACTGGACAAGTTTGGACTATAAGCTGAAAAGAATTACGGGAATATTCCTGTTATTTTTTTGCTTCTTTCTCCTGGGAAAATATAGCGTGTTTGCAGAAAGTTTGTGAGGTATGTATTTTTATTTTTATTTTATTATGCATGTAAATAAGCTAATTATAAAACGAATTTGTGGTGCATTTTTACATTACAGTACATAATTTCAGTCTATAATTTAACGTATTTTTTTAATACACAGATTTGATAATATATTTGATAATTAACAAAATTATTAAGACACACTGATTACCATAAAACTTTTAATTTTTCGATATGCAATGAAATAAAAAGTGCCAATGAGATATTATGCTATCTTAAAATTACTTTCGCATTACTTTATTTGACTGTATAGTAATTGCTTTTAAACTATGAAATTCCAATACATAAAAATTGAATTTTTAAGAAGACGTTTGATT
Organism: Maratus speculifer; assembly: GCA_964019185.1. Classification (NCBI taxonomy): domain Eukaryota; kingdom Metazoa; phylum Arthropoda; class Arachnida; order Araneae; family Salticidae; genus Maratus; species Maratus speculifer. The sequence continues at coordinate 341,579,722 of OZ025297.1, forward strand.
GTTTGATGAATTACATTTTTTGAGAATTTTTCCTTAATTTGCTTAGTGTTTTTTAATTATTATTATCATTCTAATTAAAATTCAGAAATTTTATTCGTTTGTAATTGTTGAGTCAGATATGAACTAGCGTTGTTTAATCAGTATCTATCATAGATAATAGATATAGTGAATTGGGTATTCTATTACGGCCCTCTGTATTTTAATATAGAATTTTAATTATGTAGGAAGAGTAAGTAAATCTCTTTGTTTTTTCGCTAACTATTTACTGCAAAAGAATTTGCTTTCATTATTCTTTATATAACATATTTAGATAATCTATTTGATATTTAACAAAATGAATAAAACAACATATAAACTTTTAACTTTTTGATATGCAAAGCAATACACAGTGTCATTACTATGTTACATTAAAGTTATTTTACCACAATCTTCATTGCATTGCTAATTGTTTTTAAACTATGAAACTCTTTTATATACCAATTGCACTGTTAAAAAAGATTTATTAGTTATTATACCTATAAATGAGTAATCTGAATTAAGAATTCTATCATTTTCCCTTATTTTGATTACTATAAAGTCATTCTGGCTGTGAAAATCAAGAAATTTTATCCTTTTGTTATTGTAGAACTACATATGAACTAGCGAGGTATTCTCCCTTTATAACTAATCAAAGATCCACCAAAACTAAACATGAACATCTATCATGAAATAATGAAGTGGATATTCTATAGCTGTTCTATGGACTTTGATACACAGATCTGATAATATATTTGGTAATTAACAAAATTATTAAGGCACACTGATTAACATAAAGCTTTTAATTTTTCGACATGCAATAAAATAAAAAGTGCCAATACGATATTATGCTAAATTACAATTGCTTTCACACGAATTTGACTGTGAAATAAAATTTTGATTATATAGAAGAGTTAGCAAATCTGTTTTTTTATGAGCCAAGTTATTTATTGAACAAGCATTTGCCTTCATTTTTTTATATATTTAATTTAATATATTCAAATAATGTATTTTATACTTAACAAAATAAATAAAGCATACACATAAAACATTTAACTTTCTGATGTAATAGCCAGTGTCAATATTGTGTTATGCTATATTAAAATTACTTTCAAGTATTATTATTATTTTTTTTTTTTTTTGCATTGCTGATTGTTAAAAAATTATGAAACTCTAATATGTGATAATTAAACCAGGGTTGCAAAAACCAGGTTTTTTTCGACCCCCCTCCCCAACACTCCCCCCCCCCCGGTTTATTTGGTTTAAACCTGGTTTTGTTTGATTTAAACCGAGTTTTTAAAAATGTCATTCCTATTGCATGTAGATGTAAATCTGTGGATAGAATAAGCATTTTTGGATATTATGTAAGTAATGTAACATCAATTTAAAACATTCAAATTAAATAGTTACATTCAATTACGTAGAAAATTGAAATCATTTCTAATTTAAACATTATTAATAACATCTATTTCTTATGTTTAAAGAATGGTTTGTTCTCCAAAGAGAAAAATTGATATCTTGAAATTCGTATGAAGAATCTTTTAATTAATAATATAATAATAAATAAATATTTAATACAATTTCATGAATATAATATATTCTGTGATTGTTATTATTTTACTTATTTTTTAAATATCCAAATACTTCTAGTTATTTTGCTTTCTGAGCAATAATTCCAAGTATCCAAGTCAAAATTTTTTATCATATTTTCTGCAAGTAAGATATAAGATTGAATGGTATTATTAAAAATGCTACAACTAACATTCAATTTTTGCAAGTTGTGTTATTCAATATCATATCTTAAATTACTCTTAAAATTTTCAAGAATAATCACCCCTACTCCCCAATCCAGAAAATTTTTTGTTACAACTTGATACAAATTCTAAAGATCATTGTATTTTGTTATTAACTGCTGTAAATAATCTACATTTTAAAATGAAAATATTTATGTCAAATATTGAATATTATTTACCTATTTTATGTTTTCGAATTTCACGTGTTTTAAGATAAATCTTTAGAGAAACAGACATGTTCATCAGCAGATGAATTTCTACATGCATAGAAACATGGTCTCTCATGCTGACTGCTGAGAAGAAATATTAGAAATGGAAATTACTTCTATCAATAATTTTAAACACTTAAATTACAAAAAAAGAGGAAATGGTATATTACATTTGTTATATAAAAGGAAAAAAATACTGATTTTTTTATACTGATATTTATACTGAATATTTATATGGACTATTTATTCTGATAAAAGATTTATTAATTCTTATATTTTTAAGTTAGTAATATAAATTAAGAATTTTAGAATTTTCCCTTACTTCGATTATTAGAGTTATTTTGGTTATTAAAATCAAGAAAAATTATTCTTTTGTGATTGACTGCAGATTTATATATAAAGTAGAGAAGTATTAATGAACATCTGTCATAGACTTTAGTGGAAAGGATGTTCTTAGCTGTCTGTACATTTTAGTATAGAATTTTATTTGTATGTCCGTAAATCTCACCATCTTTCTGTCGACCAATTTAATTAAAAAAATTTATTTTCGTTTTTTTTTAAATATATATTTGATATGATTTATGTGTACTATACTAAACGAAAATTACTTTCACATGATCTTCATTGTGTTGCTATTGTTTTAAAAATAAGAAACTCTAATATGCAACAATTTTAATAAAAATATTAATTTTACTCAACAAAAATTATTTTCTTTTTTATATATTTGATATAATACATTCGAATAATGTATTTTATACCTAGCAAAACTAATAAGGCACACACCACGTAAAACTTCTAACTTTTTGATATACAGTGCAATAGATGGTACCATAGTTATACCATGTCAAAATTACTTTCGCATAATCTTGATTATATTGCTAATTATATTTAAACTATAAAATTCTATTACAGTATGACTTCAAAAATCCAGCATTCAGAAAACCAGCATCGAAATTAATTTTTTCCTTTTTTTTTTTCTTTTTGCTCGTTTTGAACTTGCAAAAATAGTAATTGTTTACAAATAAAAACTTCAAGTTCGAAAATAAAAGTGCAAAAAATAAATAATTGTCTAAAAAGAATGCGTGTTTTCTTCATATGTCAGAATCGATTAGTTCTTTGTGTTGTGTAAATTTTAGAGAATGTGTATATTTAATATTTAAATTGCATCAAAGTTAAATAATAATAGGTAAGATGTAGCTTACCTTCTTTGTCCACGATCGTCCACGTCTTTTCAGATTTACTTTTTTAAATATCCATTTGGAAAATCCATTGAGATTGATAATCCTGGAAAAGCTTGTTAAATTTTATTAATGTGTATGTGTGTTCACTGGGAAATCATCTGATCAAGTTTTTAAATTAATTAATTTATATATAAATCTTAAAGATAAAAATTAAAAAAATTACAAACTGGAGCATACATTTTTAGCTCCTTACTGCTTAAACACACAGAGAGAAGTGAAAATAATAGCAAAGAAAAATGATTACATAAAAATAAAAGAAATAAAAGTTATTATAAACATTATCATTAAGTTCTTATTATTTTTGTTTAAAATGAATAAATTTATAAAACTAGTTCTTTGTTTCTGATGAATAGATGATAAAACTATTGCTTCTTTTGACACTTAATTACAAATCAGTTCATCAAATAGATTTATGACGAGTAAATGATATAAGAGTACTTTAGTAAAAGATTGACAGTCATCATAACAAATAATCAATGTGATTTATGGTGATTATTTTCCTGAAGTATATTAAGTTGATTTATTGTAAATGATTTTCTGAAAGATATTAAGTTTATTTATTGTAAATGATTTTCTGAAAGAGATTAATGTTACTAACATTCCCTCCTTAATCTCTTCAGATTAATCAGCAAGCAAGTTCATAGATATTCTGTGATTTAATAGTTCAGGTTTGGGCACCGGTTTAGTCAAAGCATCCGCTATCATGTGTTTTGATGGGCAGTACTTTAAATCAATTATTCCATCTTCTTTTAATTGTTTTATTGCATGAAAGCGGATATCGATATGTTTCGAGCGTTTTGAAAACTTTTCACTTTCTACCATTTTTATGCAACTTTGATTATCTTCATATAAAACAATTGGTTTTGTCTGAGGTAGACCTAAATCTTCTAAGAGTTTCACTAACCATTGAATTTCTACACTTGCGTTTGAGGCAGAAACATATTCAGCCTCAGCTGATGAAAGAGCTATACATAATTGTTTTCTTGTGCTCCACTGTATTGCATTATTCCCCAAAAGGAAAAGATTACCGCTTGTTGATTTTCTTGTCTTAGTATCCCCACCCCAGTCAGCATCCGCGTAGGCTTTTAGAATCGGCTCAGCTTTGGTGTTTATGTGCAAGTTTAACTGTTTCGTGCAGTTTAAATACCGGATTACTCTTTTAACTGCTATCCAGTCTTTTTCCCGTGGGGATTCATTTCTTCGGCTTAATATATTTACGGCGGCAGAAATATCTGGTCTGGTGACCGATGCGATTTAAAGTAGAGTTCCGATAGCTTTTCTATAATTTGTGTTGTTACTTAGTAGATTATCATTGTCTTCTAATCTATTAAAATTGGGTTCCATCGGAGTACCTACTGGTTTGGCTTCTTCTAACTTAAACTTTTTTGCCAATTCTTCTATTTTGGTGTTTTGATTTAATTGATAACCATCTGCTGTTTTCTCTATTTTGATACCCAGATAAAAACTTAGTTCTCCTAGATTCTTTAGCTCATATTCATTGTTGAGTTTTTGTATTATCTCGGTTATTTCGTCATCTTTTCCTGCAATCTATATATATTCTACATAAACAATGATATATGATTTATTTTTTCCTTCATTTCGAATATATAAACATGTATCTGATTTAGATTGTTCAAAGTTTAAATCCTTTAACGATTTTGTTATCTTAGTATGCCATGCTCTGGCTGCTTGTTTTAACCCGTAAATTGATTTATTTAATTTACATACTTTGTTTTCTTGATTTGGAATAATATAGCCTTCTGGCTGAGTAATATAAATTTCTTCATCTAAATTTCCATATAGGAAAGCTGTTTTTATATCAACGTGATTTATTTTTAATTTGTGGTAAGCTGCTGCTGCTATGAAGGATCTAATTGTTGTGTATGAAACTACAGGTGAAAAGGTGTCTTCATAGTCTATGCCGTATTTTTGAGAATAGCCTTTGGCAACTAGTCTGGCTTTATATTTCTGTATTTTACCTTTATCGTCATACTTAGTTTTAAAAATCCATCTGGAACCAATTATTTTTCTACCTTGTGGGGGATCTACAAGTGTCCATGTGTTGTTTTTGATATGAGAATCTATCTCTTCTTGGGTGGCATTTAACCAATTTTGTTTTACTTCTGGATTCTCTATATTCATTATGTCGTGAAAATTTTCTGGTTCTTTAATGTTTTCGTGATTTACTATATAAATAAATCGGTCTGGAGGGACACCTTTATTGGTTCTTTCTGATCGTCTTGGTTCGGGTGTTGATTGTTTGGACTCATTTGGTGTGTCTTCATTATTAGATACTTCGATTTCTATAATGTTTTTAAACTGTGATTTTTCACTTTCGTTAGATGATTCTTCTTTAAAATTTAATTGAGTTTCTACCTTTGGACTCATGTTTTTATTTTCTAGAAACTTTACTGTTCTGGCGATTATTATTTGTTTACCGCTAGTGTAAATACGGTATCCTTTGGAGTAATTGTCGTAGCCGACGAAAATGCCTTCGACTGCCTTGTCATCTAATTTTTGTCTCTTATTTTTATTCACATAAGCAAAGGCTTTACAGCCAAATACTCTAAGGTAATATAAATTAGGTGGTCTATTATTCCAAAGTTCAAATGGAGATTTTTCAGTAGCTTGTTGGTAATCGGTTTTGAAGGTGATTTGCTGTACAAATCGCTTCACCCCAGAATTTTTGAAGTAAGTTTGCTTCGCTAAGCATAGCTCTGGTCATTTCAATAAGTGTTCTGTTTTTGCGTTCCGCAACGCCGTTTTGGCTCGGAGAATATGGAACAGTGTGTTGATGTCTGATGCCGTTTTTCTTAAGAAAACTGTCGACTAAATCATTGTCGAACTCCCCTCCGTTGTCCGTTCTGATGCTCTTTGGCTTTTCGCCAAATTTATTACTAACTAGGGCAACATATTCTTTAAGTTTTTCATAAACTTCAGTTTTCTTAGATAATAAATACAGAATTGTAAATCGAGTATAATCATCAATGAATGTTAGGAAATATATTTTTCCGCCTATGGTTGGTGTTTGAAAAGGGCCACATACATCAGAGTGCACTAATGCCAATCGTTTAGTGGCTCTATAATCTGCTAATTTTGGATAGGGTGCATCTGTAAGCTTTGTTTTGATACAAGTTTCACATGTTGTGTTGTGCTTACAATGATTTATTTGTATTCCTTTTGCTAAATGTTTTTCTTCAATTTGTTTGATAGACGCAAAATTTTTATGGCCTAATCTTCTGTGCCACAACTCTACACAATTTTTATTGTTACAACTGTAAGTTTGATTTGCATAATTTGTGTTAGCGGTTTCATTTTCTAATTGAATTTCATATAAATTATTTTTCTTTCGAGCTTCTAGGCGGGTAATTCCATTGAATGTTAAGTTACATTTGTCATCTTTAAATAAAATCTCGCAGCCATTTCCTGTAGCTTTACTAACGGAGAACAAATTTGTCTCGATCTCTGGTACAAACAAAACATCTTTAAGGGTTATGTTGTGTGTTTCACCGTCTGAGGTTTTGGTTTTTATTTGTGTATTACCCGATCCATAAGAAACTAGTTTGTTACCATTCGCAATAACAACGTTAGTTTTTTCATTTGATTTTAATTCCGTAAATAAACTTTCATCATTTGTTATATGGCTGGAACTGCCGCTATCAACTCTCCAAGCTTTGTTATTCCGTGGTTTTATTATGAAAGCACAGTGTTTGTAATCTTGATTACTTTCATACTCATTATCATTTGTATTTTGATCTGAATTTAATTCAACATCATTTCTAACATTTTTCTCATCCTTTTGGAAAACAAGAGAAGAATTGAAATTTTTCTTTTGTTTATAATATGTATTATTTGAAGGATTTGTTTGTTTGTTTTTAATATGCCAACATTCTTTAATGGAATGGTTTTTCATTTTACAATTCGAACAGTACTTTTGATCTTTTTTATATCCTGTATTGTTAAATTTATATCCCGCATTGTTAAATTTCTTCGTAGTCTTGAACGCTTTAGCTGTATTTTCAGACGATTCATTACTATCGCTTCTGCGATTAAATTCATCAATCAGTTTATTTTTTATAAAAATGGAAGTTAATTCCTCTTCATTTCTCGATTCAAGCGCTGTGATAAGAGTGTCGTATGATGCTGGCAATGAGCATAGCAAAAGGGCTGATATATGGCTATCTTTAATATTTTCTCCAATTGCGGATAATTTATCAACGATTTCTAAAATATTTGTGATATGTTTTACCGTATTGCCCCCCTCATTTAATTTCGTGCTGTAAAGCTTTCTAAGTAAATAAAGTTTACTTGATAGATTTGAGCGCTCGTGCATTGATTTAAGTGCATTCCAAGTGTCTCTCGCAGTTTGAATATTCTTCACGTGGACGATCTGACTGTCTTCTATACTTAGGTTAATGACAGCCCTAGCCTTCCGGTCCTTTTTGGACCAATCATTAGTAATTGGGGTCGGTGGTGTTTCGGTTATGATCTCAAAAAGATCCTCTTTTATGAGAAGCATCTCCATTTTGAATTTCCAAGAGGAATAATTTGTGGAGTTTAGCTTTTCTATAATCTGTGCATCTTTTACGGATGCCATCTTTATTTATATCACCACCTTTTACTTTTTAAATAAACCCCTTTATTATTTAAATTATTATACACTAATATTTAATATTTAAAGAAGGCATGATACACATTTTCTCTTATTGTTCTCTAATTTTTTTATTTTTTTATTTTTTGTCAATATTATATATGAGCACATGATCATTCTCATAATCTTTGTTGTGTAAATTTTAGAGAATGTGTATATTTAATATTTAAATTGCATCAAAGTTAAATAATAATAGGTAAGATGTAGCTTACCTTCTTTGTCCACGATCGTCCACGTCTTTTCAGATTTACTTTTTTAAATATCCATTTGGAAAATCCATTGAGATTGATAATCCTGGAAAAGCTTGTTAAATTTTATTAATGTGTATGTGTGTTCACTGGGAAATCATCTGATCAAGTTTTTAAATTAATTAATTTATATATAAATCTTAAAGATAAAAATTAAAAAAATTACAAACTGGAGCATACATTTTTAGCTCCTTACTGCTTAAACACACAGAGAGAAGTGAAAATAATAGCAAAGAAAAATGATTACATAAAAATAAAAGAAATAAAAGTTATTATAAACATTATCATTAAGTTCTTATTATTTTTGTTTAAAATGAATAAATTTATAAAACTAGTTCTTTGTTTCTGATGAATAGATGATAAAACTATTGCTTCTTTTGACACTTAATTACAAATCAGTTCATCAAATAGATTTATGACGAGTAAATGATATAAGAGTACTTTAGTAAAAGATTGACAGTCATCATAACAAATAATCAATGTGATTTATGGTGATTATTTTCCTGAAGTATATTAAGTTGATTTATTGTAAATGATTTTCTGAAAGATATTAAGTTTATTTATTGTAAATGATTTTCTGAAAGAGATTAATGTTACTAACATTTTGAACAACAAAAAATTCAAGAAAATTTAGAGCTGGGAATGTGTGGCTGCAATAGAACCGCTATCAAGGCTATTAGAAGCTTAGTTGAGGAGATCAAGAAGCCTACACCTATAGAAGAAAAGGTATCACTGGAAAATTGCACAAATTTGACAGTAGAATTAATATCTTCTTTAGAGAAACAAGATTGCATTTACAAAATGGCTATTCATTACTTGAATAAAATACAATAAAAATATGTTAAAGAACGGCCAAAAAAATTGCAGCAAACAATACTAAATGTTACCCGAAAAGTAAATACCTTTACTGTTTATTAGATTTTTTAAAATCATTATTTGTAACATAGACAATATCAATTAAAATAAGATTTAGAAAGGTATTTTACTTTTTTCTTTTTCTTTTCTTTTCTTTCTTTCTTTTTTTTGTAACCTACTCAACATTTAGCCATGAATTAAATTATCAAAAAAAGCACTATTAGAAATATTGGAAATATTTTTTATATTCCTTCAGAAATCCGAATTTTTCAAAAATCCGGCTTAATCTCGATCCCGATGATGTCGGATTTTTGAGTCTTTACTGTATGTAGTAATTATCTCATAAGAATATTTATTAATTCTCATATCTATAAGAGAGTAATATGAAGGACGAATTTTGTAATATTCTTTAATTTGCTTGCTGGTGTTATTTTGATTATTAAAATAAATTTGTGTGTGTGTGTGTGTGTGATTGTATAGTTATATGTAAACTAGTGAGGTACTGATAGTAGCATCTATCATAGACGTAGTGAAGTATGTGTTAGATGAATGTCCTATGTATTTTAAGATAAAATCATATTTATATAATTGAATGAGTAAACAGCCTTCTTTTTTGCCTACCTGTTGACATAGCAAAAATTTTCTTTCGTTTTTATATATTTTATACAATATATCGAAATAATGTATTTGATAATTAACAAAAAATTTCTTTTACCTTTACTCTAAAAATAAACAAATAAATAAATATATTTATTCATTTATTGTTTTATCAATTGAATTTTTAGAAAAAAGTCAAGTAAAATATTTCATTTTGTAAGTTCAACTTATCAATTAATTTCCAAGAATCTTCCAGAAAAGATAAATTGCATTTAAAAAAATTCATTATGAAATCAAAAAATATATACTAAAATTTCAATCCAAATAATGAATAGGATTTTTATTTCTTAAATTTGGATGTTCTGCATAATTATACAAAAACTTTGTGTCATCTTTTAAGAAATGAAACATATTTAACATTACATTATATTAACTTTCATAAAAAGCAAATGTGAACTGATTATTAAATAAATGTTAATAGAAAATACTAAAGGAAGTGAAAAATATTTATATTAGCTTTATAGTAATGGATTTCACTTTTGAGACCAAAATTAGCTGAATTTTAAACACTTAATTTTTAAATACGTAATTAATTTTGAATATTTTTTGAAACACGAATTAATTGACTTTTTAATGCTTTATCACCATAGTTACTAATTATGAAAATTTCATTAATCTTTTCCGGACGAGCCTCTTTTACAGAATTTTTATCTTTTATCACCGTTTTTTTAAAACAGAAATTTTTGCCTCAGAAAAATACTCTGATTAAATAATGCAAAACTTAAATAAAATTTTACTGGTGTGAATGATGAAGGATTCTGAACGCCTTGCACTGGTCATTCGTCTTCAAGGGGTTGAGACTAATTTAAAGGCCGGTATTCATATTGGTGTAAAAATAAGATCTTAGAATTGAAATTGTTTAACCCTTTTGAGTACGGCATTTTTGTATTAGGATATGTCTTTAGGTTTGCTATTATTTTATTTTTACAATTACATTAGCTATTTTGTGCATGTATTGACGACAGTGTATGCCTTTACACTTACTGCTATTTTCTTTTTTCTTTGTTATCTGCGTGTAGTAATGATAGTGTTTATCTGCACATTAACTATTAATTTGTTTTTACAATTACTTTCGTTATTATCCGCCTGTAAGTAATTATAGTGTGTGCCTTAAAATTTACATATTATCAATATTTTTTTTTTCAAGTTTCAACATTTAATAACTGGAAAAAAGTTGCTTCTATGTACACCATGGCTTGGACTTTCCTTTGTAACATTGTATTATTTCACTCTTGTTTAATTGTAAAAATAGGGTGTACTTGTATCCTAGCGTTAATAAATAATAATAATAATTAAAAAAGATATAAGATAAAAATTTGTAATTTAAAAAATTAAAACGACTATTTGGAAAATGATACTTTAAGACTAAAATTTTAAAGACTTATAAATAAATCAATAATACTAATAAACATAATTTTTATGATGATCATCATAACGAGTCATATTACTTACGCCGTGCATTAAACATTAATATTCCTAGACGTATAATAATAATAATAAAAACAAACAAACAAACAAACAAAAAACAATAGTTTATAGATATACAACTTTAACTGTTTAAAATGAACGCCTCATTTTACGTACGGCATGGATTAAACATTAATATTCCTGGATCCATCATATACAAATTTTAAATGAAATTTCAGTTTTACAATTTTCGGAAATGCAAATTTTTAAGCTTCTAAATTTTATATTAAAATTATCTTCTAAATTTCTAAATCGCACATTTTAAATTTTGATATTATTGCGCAGAGAAAAAAATACACTTTTATATGAAGTTTGTTTGAAATCTTTATCACAATTTGTCTTCAAATTATTATTATTATTTTAAGTTTTTATTACTTTTTTGTCATTGTGGCAACAGAAGTATTTAATTTTTGGACATTAAACACGGACCAATCAGAAAACGAATAAAATCAAAAATAAAAGTATTCCATTTTTGGACATTAAACGTGGGCTAATCAGATAACGAATAAAATAAAATAAGTTGCGGAATTCAACCAATAAAAAAATTCAGATATACTTGAAATTTCCCAGTTCTCTACCGAGGACAACAACTATTTTCCAAATACTTAAAAACATAAAGGAAAGTTTTAATTCCATTGTTACTAGTAATACGACATTTTTCATAATTCTTTTAAAATTATTTCATAGCCTGTTTTTATAATAAAAGTGCGCCAAATAATCTATTCGTTGGATTTTAGTAAAATACATATACTTTAAATTACAATAAACCTCAATTTTTGTCATTTGGATAACTACTTTTAATTTTTTAAAATTACGAGTAAAAAAAAAAATTTTTTCAGAATTTGAACAGAAAAACGTATTTGAAAGGGTAAATTTTATTCTGTATTCCCTTTAAATACAAATAAAAAAATTCTTAAAAAAAAAAAAATATCAATTGAATCAGAATGTCATTTCCCCCCTTTTCCCTTCTGTACTTCCATGGTTAGAATATATGAATATAATTTCTTTTATCTCCTTTCTTATATATATATTAACTCCTTTAGTGAGTTAGTAGTATTTTTCTGATGAATGATATGCTTTTTATAATATCTTTATGTACACTATATGGCCAAAGATGACCGTCCACCTGCGATTTTAGACATTTTTTTAAATATCTAAAAATATAAATGAGGAATTATCTTGAAACTTTAAATGTGTAAATAAGCAAAAGTCATAAATTTCTGTGAAGATTTTTTCCCCTGAAACTCCAAAGGGGACCTTCAATAAATTAAAAAAGAATGAATATCTTTTGGATAACCCTGTCGAACCTAATGTAGTAAAAGCGTTCAAACTGTAGATTATTTAAGTGGTTGTTGTAATAAGCTGTATTCATTTTTATGTCGATGGAATGTATACTCGTAGGGAAATTGAGGTTTTTATAAAAACAGTCCCAAAATTTTCCAAGATTTTTGCTGATAATTTGCAGAGTTCTTAATATAAAATAATATTATTTTCTGAAAATATGATAAATAATATTGCACACAACATCCTGTTATCACAATTAAAAAACAATAAAAATTGTATGAAAAATGAGTAGATTTACTAAATAATTTTTCACTGCGCATGCGTCAACGATATCAAAATTTTATTTGCCTATTATATTAGTTAAATGTATAGAGCAACTCTTGTGAAAGTTTCAAAGTCATAGCTTCAAAATTCTGAAAGTTATCGTCTATAGAACAAGCACAAAATCCGTTGTTCTCAAAGTGAAGCACAAAAATGAGGGGTTTTATCCAAATGTAGTAGTACATCCGATATTGTGTATTCTTATTAAAACTAATCAATGAATATATGGATACAATCCCTCTTGTTTTTGCTTCTTTTTGGGAATAACGGATTTTCAACTTATTTTATTGACGATTATTTTCAGAATTTTCGAGCTATGATTTTGAAAACTTTCACAAAATTTGCTCTATACATTTAGGTAACATAATATGCAAATAAAATTTTGATATCGTTGACGCATCCGCAGTGAAAAATAATTTAGTAAACCTACTCATTATTCATACAATTTTTATTATTTTTTAATTCTGATTACAAGATAGTGTGTGCAACGTTATTTGTTATATTTTCAGAAAAGAATATTATGTTATATTAAGAACTCTGCAAATTAGAAGCAAAAATCTCGGAAAAATTTGTGTGTTTTTATAAAAACCTCAATTTTTCTACGAGTATACATGCTATCGACACAAAAATGAACACAGCTTATTAAAATAAGCCACTTAATCATAATCTACAGTTTCAGCGCTTTTGAAACATTAGTTTTGACAGGGTTTTCCAAAAGATATTCATTTTTTTAAATTTGTTGACTGTCCCCAATGGAGTTTCGGGAAAAAATCTTCACGTAAATGTATGACTTGCACTATTATATTTATACACCTAGAGTTTCAGAATAATTTCTCATGTATTATTCTTGATTTTTAACAAAATGTCTAAAATAGCAAGTGTACGGTCATCTTTGGCCATATAGTGCATATATATCGTTATATATTTTATTATATATATATTTTTAATTCTTTCATAATAAAATTAATTTTATAAATAAATGCAATAATATTAAGTAGTAGTTTGAAAAAAAAAATCATGAAACAAAATTTCAACGATTTTTAGCGAAACAAAGCCATTTAATATAAATATGTAAATAAAATCACTAAGTGAAAAAAGTACTAGTGACTATGGGTTTCGAAGAAAACTTTCATTGGTCATTATCTTTGTTTAATGAAAGATACAAAAAAGTATTCACTTCAAAATACAAGAAAAAATGCAAAATAGTAATAGTAATAATTACATTAATAAATAATAATAATAGTAATAATTTGTCCAAGATTTAGATAATACATGATTTTTTTTTTTTTTTTTTTTTTTTTTTTTTTTTTTTTAAACAAGAATGACATTTTATAGTATTTCTGTACCATATTTAGAACGGCTAAAGTGCAAAAATATTCACTGAAAAATAACCATTTCTTTGATACATTTTATTTTATTTAAATTAAAGACATTCTCATCCAATCTGTACACCCAGAATCCCACCGATCCTTCTTTTTAGAAGCGTTCCCGTCCGTCCGTATATAACAGAGCCTGCCGAACAAACGAAACGTTGAAATTTAAAATACATAATTGTACCATAATTGGGTCTTTTCAAATTTTATGAAAAATGGGTGCAAAGTTTAATTACAGAGACAATCAAAAGTATTCCGTTACATCACGGCCTATGGGGAAAAATAGTTTCAAGTGCATTTTATGATGTTGTACTCAATTTATTTTTAAATGCTTTAAGTGATTTATTAAAAATAATACAAATACATTATAAGTTTTAAAAATTTCATTGCTCTTACGACAACTCTTTCAAAAAACAAATAAATGATAAAAAAAATTCGCTAAATATCTTCAAAATTTAAAATAAATAGAAAAAACATAAATCACGTGAACATGAGCATAGTAAAGTAAAACTGGAAATAAAAACGAATAAAAATAATTGTGAACGTGAAATATTACAAATTATTGTCTTAAAAACCTATGAAGCATTTCCTTCCAAATTTTAGGGAGTTCCATGGAGGCAAATTCATTGCAAACATTGTCTCTACGTATGAAGATTTCTATTGATTTTCTTATGATTGATGGAAAATATGATCTAGAAGGGTATATTATTCTGCTATTTTTAAAATCTATTTGTAATGGTTCTTTGCTATATAATCTTGGGAGGGCTGTAGTTTTCCTATTGTATTTTATGTCTGCTGTATGTTCTTTAATCCTAGTTCTGAGTTTTCTACTTGCTTCACCAATGTAATATTGTTTTGTAACCATCTTGTTTTGTGAATGGTATTTCATATACGCCAGATATTTGATGTGGTTCTATTGGATCAATTTTTCTACATATTGAGTTTTTAGGTGCGTTCATAATTATGTAAATACGTAGCACCTGTTGTTGTCGTTCAGTCCGTCCGTCTGTCTGCATATAACAACGCAAAAGCTACCCAAGTGAATCGTTTGAAATTTAAAATATATAATTATTGTATAATTTTGTCGAGTCATTTCAAATTTTATGAAAATCGGATGCATTGATCAATTACAGGGACAATCAAAAGGATTCCGTTACATTACGGTCAATGGGGAAAAAAGTTTCAAATGCATTTTTATCATTTGAAATTTTAAATACATAATTATTACATAATTTTGTCGAGTTATTTCAAATTTTATGAAAATCGGATGCATTGATCAATTACAGGGAAAATCAAAAGGATTCCGTTACATTACGGTCAATGGGGAAAAAAGTTTCAAATGCATTTTTATCGTTTGAAATTTTAAATACATAATTATTACATAATTTTGTCGAGTTACTCCAAATTTTATCAAAATCGGATGCATAGTTCAACTACAGGGACAATCAAAAGTATTCCATTACATTACGGTTAATTGGGGAAAAATGTTTCAAATGCATTTTAATGGCGTTATACTCATTCGAACGTAATGAAATTGATATGCATCTATAAAGTACATATTATAATATACATTTTGCATAATCTGTGGGGCAAAGAATATTTGTTATTGATTTACAAGGCCACACAAAAGTATTCCATTGCATAATGGTATAGGGAGATAATTGTTTGGTGCGCATTTTAATTGTAAATATTTACAATTTTATGAGATTGATATATGAGATTGATATTTTTAAAACTTCGTTATCCTACGAACGCACCTCATTTGCTACGCTTCACGTCCAACTTGTTTAATTTAGCCGACGGTTTTGCAACTATGGATATATTAAATTTATTGAGTTTATATTTTAAACGTTCGAAAAATCCAGGAAAATATTGTAGAGAGAATATATTCGAATTTTGTAG
Source organism: Maratus speculifer (assembly GCA_964019185.1). Taxonomy (NCBI): domain Eukaryota; kingdom Metazoa; phylum Arthropoda; class Arachnida; order Araneae; family Salticidae; genus Maratus; species Maratus speculifer. The sequence goes on from OZ025297.1 coordinate 341,595,738, forward strand.
TTTGAAGTTACTATTCTTTTTATCATTCGTGCTTTTAATTAACTTGACTATTGTTCTTTTACTGTAACCATTACTCTTTGCGATGTTATATATTATATTTAATTCTTCGTCTAATTGTCCCGGGGCACAGATTGAGAAGGCCCTTTTGAGGGCATGCCTAAAAGCAGACATTTTGTATGAAAACGGTGCTTGAAAAAAAAAAAAAAAAAATTATCCAATAGAACCACATCAAATATCTGGTGTATATGAAATACCATTCACAAAACAAGATGGTACAAAACAATATTATATTGGTGAAACAAGTAGAAAACTCAGAACTAGGATTAAAGAACATATAGCAGACATCAAATACAATAGGAAAACTATAGCTCTCTGAAGATTATATAGCAAAGAACCATTACAAATAGATTTTAAAAATAGCAGAATAATATACCCTTCTAGATCATATTTTCCATCAATCATAAGAGAATAAATAGAAATCTTCATACATAGAGATAATGTTTGCAATGAATTTGCCTCCATGGAGCTACCTAAAATTTGGAAGGAAATGCTTCAAAGGTTTTTAAGACAATAATTTGTAATATTTCACGTTCACAATTATTTTTATTCATTTTTATTTCCAGTTTTATTTTACTATGCTCATGTTCACGTGATTTATGTTTTTTCTATTTATTTTAAATTTTGAAGATATTTAGCGAAATTTTTTTATCATTTATTTGTTTTTGAAAGAGTTGTCGTAAGAGCAATGAAACTTGTAAAACTATAATGTATTTGTATTATTTTTAACAAATCACTTAAAGCATTTAAAAATAAATTGTTATTTTAAAAGTGATATTTTTATATTGGATGTTGTACTCGTTCGAGCATAATAGAACTGATATGCATCTATGAAGTATATGTTAAAATATACATTCTGTACAATCTGTGGCGCAAAGAACATTTGTTTTTAAGGTACAGAGCCACACAAAAGCATTACACTACATAATGGTGTAGGGGGAAACACTGTTTTAATTACATTAAACTATTTTACATTTATGAAATTGATATATACGTCGCTGTAGTTTACTGTAATTTACGTAATGTATAATAGAAAGCAGCTAATATTTACAGGGATACACAAAAGATTTCGGCTACTATACTGTACCCGAAGTGGTGTACACTACTATAAATCTGAATATTTTAAAAATTTCGTTGTAGTACGAACGTATCTCATTTGCTACAGTTGACATGCAATTTCCGATTTGTTTTTAAAACATAAGGACTTTTTAAAAGAAGTTTTAATATTGCCAAATAAGTTTTTTTCTTAAATATTATGTTATGATGTATAATGTACGTTATATACATATATATATATATATATATATATATATATATATATATATATATATATATATATATATATAAATGTTTTAGGAACTTAAAATCCTGTTAAAAATGCAAATTTTAAAAATATTAAAGTGTTAAATAAGCATAAATGAATTTACTGACCAAATACGTTCAAAATTTAAAAGAAAGTTATAAAAAAAAATTTGTAATTATTTTTAGTGAAATAAAATCTGCCTCAAAATCTGTCTTTTGTGTAACGTATATTAAAACGATAATTTGTTTTATCCACTTTGTATAATGTTAGATGAAGTTAAAATTTTAAAAGCGCATTTATACACTATCTACCAATAAGTATTTGGAAACTTTCAATTTTTGACATTTTGTCAAATATTTAAAAATATACTTGTCGGATTCTTCTGAAACTTCAGGATTATGAAGATTATGTCTGACCTCATATTTATCAATATCCATTTGATAAGCAGGGCAATTAGGGGGCCGACAAAAAATTAAAGAATAACAGAAATATTTGGGATCACCCTGTACATGAAAATGCACGAAACGATTTATCGCTGCAGAATACAAATATGTGGATACTGCACAACATGTACACTGATTTTTGTAAGAATAGCATGTATATTCATGGAGAAAGAGTGATTTTTTTAAAAAAATTCAAAAATTCTGGATGCTTTTTGTTTATATATCATGCAGGGTTTTTGACCAAATTTAACGCAAATTTCAGAAATATTGGCAAAATCTATTAGAAAAATATAGCGCATTTGGAATATAAATATATTAAATATTTTATGAAATATGAGTAGTTTTATGAAATAATTTTTATCTGCGCATGCGCGAACGATAAAAACGATTCTTTTAACCCTTTCCGGCGCAGTGTTGCGGGTCGGCAACACCTAAAGTTCCCCCTGTTAAGTGCCACAAAAACTCCGTGAATATTTCAAAAGCTACTCTAATGGCTACTTTAAATATTTCTTATGAGTTCTAGATGGCAGCACCACAGAGATCAAATTGTACTATTTTTAAATAATAGGTAAAATATTTTACTCTAATACGCGCTTCACAGCAAAGCACTTCTCACTGCGCTTATCAATGCTGTACTTACCCGATGTTACCACTTCGGCAACGGCTGTATAATTAAAATGGTTTGTGCAATCTTTACAAAATTATACCTGTGTACTCCTCTAGGCCTAAATAGATTGCCTATTTTTTTTCCTTTAAATTCCAACTTTAAAGAGTAGTGCACCGGAAAGGGTTAAATCATTTAATAGTCAATTCTATGGAGTAACTTATAAAAAAAAATCCAATCAAATATCGTGAAAATTCAAAAAGATATCATTATTATAAGTAAGCTGTTTTTACATTGCTCTCTAAAAACTGCTGAATGATAAGGGATTCTCCACAAATTGACATTTTTTATTAACTGACTTTTAGGAAAAAATTAGTAATATTTAATGAGTACAATATCTAATACAATATTGCTACTAATAAGTATCTTGACACCTGTGATAGAAAAGGAAAAGAGCTTTTATTCTTTTCTATCACAGATGTCAAGATACTTATTAACAGAAATATTGTATTAGATATTGTATACATTAAATACTAATTTTTTCCTAAAAGTCAGTTAATAAAAAATGTCAATTTGTGGAGAATCCCTTATCATTCAGCAGTTTTTAGAGAGCAATGTAAAAACAGCTTACTTATAATAATGATATCTTTTTGAATTTTCACGATATTTGATTGGATTTTTTTTATAAGTTACTCCATAGAATTGACTATTAATTGATGTAAAAGAATCGTTTTTATCGTTCGCGCATGCGCAGATAAAAATTATTTCATAAAACTACTCATATTACATAAAATATTTAATATATTTATATTCCAATTGCACTATATTTTTTCTAATAGATTTTGCCAATATTTCTGAAATTTGTGTTAAATTTGGTCAAAAACCATGCATGATACAAACAAAAAACTTACCAGAATTTTTGAATTTTTTTTAAAAATCACTCTTTCTCCATGAATATACATGCTATTCTTACAAAAATCAGTGTACATGTTGCGAAGTATTCACATATTTGTATTCTGCAGCGATAAATCATTTCGTGCATTTTCATGTACAGGGTGATCCCAAATATTTCTGTTATTCTTTAATTTTTTGTCGGCCCCCTAATTGCCCTACTTATCAAATGAATGTTGATAAATATGAGGTCAGACATAATCTTCATAATCCTGAATTTCAGAAGAATCCGACAAGTATATTTTTAAATATTTGACAAAATGTCAAAAATTAAAAGTTTCCCAATACAGTCAAACCCCGTTAATACGCGCCCTGCTTAATACGCGAAACCGCTTAATACGCGAATTTTCTTTGGTCCCTTGAAATATTCGCATCTCAAGCATATAAAAAACCCTTCTTTAATACGCGAATGGTTAATACGCGAACCCGTTTAATACGCTAAATTTTACCTAGAAAGAAAAACCTACATTTAATACACGAATGAACTTGGTCTAAACATACGAGTTTTTAAATGCAGTATTTTCCCAAGCATTTTATACAACAATTATTTAAACAATTATTTATCTTATTTTTTAAACAACAATTATTTATATCCAATAAAATTGAGCTTTCTTTTCCCTCAAAGCCACATGCTGACAAAACCCCTATTCGAAGCTAACACAAAACTGCCCAATCAAATCTCATAAACGAGACGAAACTAGCGTTGTGCAAAAGTTAAAGATATTATGTTTGCTTTGAAAAACCCCTTTTTTCATTTGGAGAATATATAAAACCACAGTTTAAAATTTTAATGGAAATTGAAATTTTTAAAATAATAGCCTGAACAAGTGGTCTTTACCGCTACCTAAATAAGGCGGAAAATATCATGGTGATGGCACGACCGCATGTCAAACAGGCCAAAATTGAGAGCTGCTTTTCCAAAGAGTAATTTTTATATGACATTTTTGTCTTCAGTAAGTTTTTTTTAATTGACTTTTTATTATTATCAAAACTATTTACAATCGCATCTATCTGTTCTTTGTAGCTAACAAAGATTTCAATTTAGTTAACATTAGTTTTAGTTAATATGGTTAGAAGAAATTTTTGAGTTCGTTTATTCAATTTTTGGTCATACGTAATAAATGTAAATTTGAAAAGTCATAGGATTTTTACTTGAGAAAATAACGATTATATGAATTTTCAGGTTTCAAACGTTCCTGCTTAGTAACCAAATAATGATTAAAATAAATAAATGTAATTTTATGTCTTAAAAACGCTAAAATTTGTCAAAAAATGTGTTTATTCAGCATAGATTGTAATTAGATTGACCACTCGACGAAAATTTGCGATCTTCGGTTAATATACGCGAACCCGTTTAATACGCGAATTTTGATCGGACCCCTGATTCGCGTATTAACGAGGTTCGACTGTACTTATTGGTAGATAGTGTATCAACGAAAATAAAATTAATCTTTATTCAGCGAAACGCACAAACATAATTAAAGCGATTTTATTTAAAAGCCTTAATTACATGTTTTATGTGTAATTTTATTTTTAACAAAGTTTCACTTGTTGATACACTTTAATTAGTTTAAATTTTCTATTCAAGATTAAATTATTTATTATCATTTTTAAAGGTAATTAAATATTTTTGCATTATGAAAAAAAAAAAAATTAACATATTTTTAGAAAAAAAAAGTGTAATTGATATGAGGATCAATATGTGAATATCCCTTAATTTCTCTATATATTAACTGCAAATTTTATTTCAGAATTGAATAATGTATTCTAAATGGCCTTAAATATTATTTTATAATTACAATAAACTCGCCATAAGGCAGACTCTGTGCAAGATAGAAATCTGTCGAACTCGTAAAGATTTTGAAGTCCTTGCGAATCTTTAAACATAAGAGTAAAATTTGACTAAAGCGGAAATTGTGTACAACGGAACATTTTCTCGATTCTGATCAATTTTCCGTTTTAGACAATGTTTGTTGTAGTTTTAATACACTGTAGGAAAATAAAATCTGTAAAGTTACGAAAGTTTTTCTAGGAAACTGGGATTTCTAGAACATTTTATGTAATGTCAACAACAAAAATTCATGTTACAAGTAACATTTGAACTGTCAATCAAAAAATCTGTAAGGTTTCAAAGAGTTTTTTAGGAAACTCGATGCCTGTAACTGCAACTCGGGTTACAGATAAAATTTTAGTAAGATTACTGTAATTGTAGATACTTTTGTAAAGCTACAGACTTCTGCAGATTTACAACAATCAGTTTTGTAGATTTACATCTTTCTTCCTACAACGATAAAATTTTAGTAAGCATACACATCCTTAACTTTACATCTGTAGAATTTTAGTTTCTTTTTCTTTTTACAATCTATGCTTTTTTTAAAGATTTTTTTTTTTAAATGGACCAAGTATTTTTTAAACGTCAAAAGTCAATGAAAGTTTAAAAAGTTTTCTACTTCAAAATTATTAAAAACTTGCACGAAACTTTTGAGGGACAGTGGACTTTCAAAATCCCGAAATTCCTCCTAGAAACTGGTGCTTTTAATTTCAAACTTAAGAAAATAGAAGCTTAAATTTATCTGATGCTTAAAGATCTTTTAAATTCTTATACGTCTTCGCAGACATATAAGTTTTTATATTTGTAAAACCTAAATAAATATAAGATGTTCTGGGGTAATAACGCCAGGTTAAGGTTCTAACAACTTTCACGGCTTTGTTTTATAGTTTTTTTTTTTTTTTTTTTTTTTTTTTGGTTAAAGAAATATAGCATTTGATGCAGTAACTTATTGACAATGTATACAATAAAGAACACTTTAGCAGATAGTATGTATTCATAGAATGTAATGGGATGATTTCTTGACCAATGCTATTTGGCGTGGGTAATAACGTCAACTAACTATTAAAACTATTGGCTGGTAAAACTGGTAAAACAATTGGCTTGTAAATTGTTCAATTCTAAAGATACGAACTTTCCACCCCTAGAAATTGGCATTTTTCTCTTACTTACCATTAATTGCGATATCAGAGTGCAGTAATAATCATTTGATATTATATTCTTCTGACGTGAAAAAAAAAAATAATAACAGCACTTAGGACAAATTTCTCTGTTTCCTTTTTAGTTTTCAACAATGATAATAATCCTTTCTCGTGCTTAAAATGTAAAATAAGCCCTTTTTGGATGTATTCCAGCCCTGAAAAGAATCAACCGGAGTCATAAAGGCATGGATGTTGTTATTACCCCGTATACTTACAGCGCAGTATATTTTAACCCTTTGAGCTCTGATGGTAGAATTTTCTACCAGATAATTTTAAATCCGAAATTTCACAACGGCACCAGAAAGTTTGACCAAATTTACTTGAAAAAGGTTTAATGCATTTTTTCGTGCATATCGTTAACCGGATTATTTCTTTGCAAAATACTGGTGCTAGTGTGACATTTGGAATTTTGAAGAAATTTTCCCACCAGAGCTCAAAGAGTTAAACTACAGACTACCTCGCAAACACACCTAGAATCTTCTACAACATTTTGAAAGTATATGAAATACATGCTAAAAGTTTATGTAATAAACAAAGTATTTCCTAATAAATATATAGTCTTCGGATCACCGAACTTACCTCCCAAATTTTAGATTTGGCGTTGATTCTTATGTTTTTCTTCTACCGACAAGGTTTACAAATGGAAACTTTTAGCGGTTGTTTGTGATTAAGAGGACTTAGAGCTATTCTGCGCAAAACCAGTGAAAATTTATTTAGTAAACCTGCTCATTTTTCATACAATTATTAATATTTTTTAATTTTAATTACTCGGTATTATGTACAATGTCGTTTCTCATATTTTATGAAAAGAACATTGTTTTTTATTAAGAACTCTGCAAATTATAAGCAAAAAACTTGGCAAAACTTGAAACCGTTTTTATAAAAACCTTAATTTTTTGAGGAATATACATGCTATCCGCATAAAAATGAACACAGTTTATTACCATAAGCCACTTAAACATAATCTGCAGTTTAAACGCTTTTACTACATTAGTTTTGACAGGGTTATTCAAAGGATATTCGTTCTTTTTCAATTTGTTTACGGCTCCCTATTGGATTTTCGAAAAAATTCTTTTCGAAAATATATGACCTGTACTATTTTGTTGATACATCTGGAGTTTCAGAGTCATTCCTTATGTATATTTCTAGCTATTTAACAAAACGTCTGAAATCGCAAATGTCAAGATTTTTTTTTGCTGCGACTGTACTCGTAGAGAAATTAAGGTTTTTATAAAAAATAGTCCTAAATTTCGCAAAGTTTTTTTTTTAATAATTTGTAGAATTTTTAATATTTGATTTTTTTTTTTTTTTTTTTTTTTTTTAGAAACAGTGACAAACAACATTGTGCATAAAACACTGTAATCAAAATTAAAAAAATTACAAAAATTGGATGAAAAAAGGGCAAGTTTTCAGTGCGCGTGGGCGAATGCAATCAAAATGTAAAATACATAATGTGTAAGCTAAATATATAGAGCAAGTTTTGTGAAAATCTCAAAATCATACCTAAAAAATTCTGAAAATTATCGTCATAGAATAAGCTCGAATTTCGTAGTTCCCAAAAGTAAGCAAAAATATGAGGGCTATAACCAGATGTAGCATCTGTCTATTCCAGTGTTTCTCAACCTTTTTTGGCCCCGCCCCTCAAAAGCTTCTCTGAAGACCTCCCTACTTTCTATATATCATATAAATCTTATTACATAAAAAGTAAATTTTCATTTACCTGGAAGAATCCAAAAATAGCATTAACTCTGGTAAGTGATTTCACATTGTTTAATTTATCAAAACCATATTTTTGTTTTTAATTATAAATGTCTTTTTACCTTAACTCTATGTATGTGTATGCAATGAGGTCATGGATCTTCACATTTTGATCCTGAAAAGTTTTATAGTTTTTTGGCAACTCTAATTTAAAAATGATAAAGTTTAATTTTTTAGCTTCGAAAAATTTCTCGAAATCTGTCTCACATTTTGTACTACAGCTTATTTGATACATGTTATAGTGGATTTTAAAATTCCATTAAGAGCAAGTTATATTTTGTATCACTGAGAATGTATGGATAGCATAATCCAAAGTAACATTTACGGAACGGCGCTTTCATCCAGGTTAAGTAAATATCTTTCTTTCCGCACATAACATATTTCTTTAAAAGCGTGCTTTCTTTTTCAGAGTAATATTATTTGGCTATCATGTTTTTTCAAATTATAAAAACTTTAAATACGTGTGTCATGAGAGTGTATCAACATCGAATAAATTAGCGATAACTGATAGTTAAAATAATAGATTTTAAAACATCTCTATAAAATAAAAAATAAATCGGGACGCGTTTCGAGCTAAAACAATACAGCTCATCATCAGATGGAGGAGACACGTGTCCGTAAGGGCACGAGGTCAAAGATGAATTAAAATAAAGTGGGTTTTTTCACCTTTTTCTCTTCTGTTATTTTGGTATCATTTTCGTCTTCCGCATTTACTCTTTCAAGTAGCGTCACCTGTCGCATTCTTTGCAATCTCTACCTACTTTTTTTCAATTCATCTTTGACCTGTGCTCTTACGGACACGTGTCTCCTCCAACTGATGACGAGCTGTATTGTATTAGCTTGAAACGCGTCCTGATTTATTTTTTATTTTAAGGTAATTTTTACAATGTCTATTATTTTATTTTTATTACATATGGCATGAAACATGTTTATATATTGTGTATGTGGCCTGCAGAAGAGCCATAAGAAGTTTTCTTTCTTCCTATTTCCTTCCTTGATGCAAACTTTGTTTCATAAAAGTAGCACCACATTGAGATAATCCAAAACATTATTCTAGATTAAACATGTCACTTTTAGATACACCCTACAAAATTGCATGTGTAAAAGTTCCTTCATGGATTCGTGGAACATAATGCACTATAAATAAATGTACAAGTTTTTTTTATTTTTTATTTTTTATTTTTTTTAATAAAATTAAAATCAGAAAAATTTAATATATAATAGAGAAAAAGTATTTCCATATGTTTATTCTGATGTCATTGTTTTTTTTTTTTTTTTTTTTTTTTGGTTTTAAATCGGAATGCTTTGAAATTTAATTCTTATTCAGTTATCTTTAATTTTTTAAACTTATTATTTCTATTTTTTTTTAAATATAATTTTAAAATATACAAAAACTTTGCTAATAAGAAATCTGAAATTTCCCCCTGAAAAGTCATATTGGTATCCTGTGATAAAATCTATCGTAAAAACCAAATATAATGTCAAAATTAGGTATCAGTAATGAAAATTTTATGGTAAATTCGCGACTTTTTTAGGCTTGGTAGAAAGCGTGAGCTAGTAAACTTATTAAAAAATTACATTTAATTCATGTTCTCCGTTTCTGATTTAAGAAATAGCATCAGGAAAGAAATAAGGAAACATTATAAACGATATTTAAAAATGAAACATTATTTAAATAGTATTTAAAAATGAAGGAAATTTTAAACGATATTTAAAAATGAAACATTATTCAAATAATATTTAAAAATGAAAGAAATTTTAAACGATATTTAAAAATGAAACATCATTTTCTTTTTGTGGATTTCGAAATGATTTCTGAGTGTATAATAATAGTTTAATTAATATGAAAATATTAACTGATTAAAGCGTTCTTTTTAAAATATATTTTTTTGCACTCTTTATCTTTCATTTATTTTTATTTTTATTTTTAAAACTTTTTCGTTATTGAGTTCCACAGGCAATTAATTGGCTTATTTTGGGGATGGTGGTTTAGCACCTCATTTTATCCATTGTTGCTGTAACTTGTATACAATTGTAATCACAAAGAATATTGGACAATTTACCAAATTTAGCGATTTGCCAAAAAATGAATGCGTTAATTTATAATGAAGTTTTAAAAATATCAAAATACTGCTTTTTCATTAAAAACGCAAGCACATACTTTTTTTTTTCAGTATCTATACATAATTAAGGTTTTATGGGGTAACTGAGCCATGATTTGTCACTCGGAGATTTTGTCAATTTAGCTTGCGAAAGTCAATGTTCACTTGCATTAATGTCCGAACCTTTGTAAACGTGTTCAGTTAGGTTCACTCTTGCAGACAAATATTTTCAAAATTACATTTTAATGTCTAAAAATGAAAAATATACCTATTTCATCTCTCTTTTTTCGTGGATCCAGTTGCCTCAATTTTATGGGGCAACTGGACCAGGCAGATCTATTTTCCACATGCCTTTTTTTAATATGGGGTGTTAGGTCTTGTTTAAAAAAGCCTAAATAACTTTAAAATATTTAAACCAAGCAGATCATTAAAATTATGTATCAACTAAAAAACGTTATAATGGATCCTATCATATGCCATTCATTCATTGATATCCCGTGATAGCTATAATGGTTCCAAGTTTGTCACGGTGATGGCATACTATTTAAGAGGAAGTCCTAATTTTTCCCTTTTACTGAAATTAACATTTATAGATTCATCATAAATTTTGAATTTATGTATTTTTGCATAAGAGTGCAATAGCTATTCCACCAAGGTCTGAACATTTATAAAACTAGTTATGCAGTAAACTCTCGATTAACCGTGATGATAGGGAAATGTCTTGCCCGGACAAACGAAAATTTCACATAATCGAATTTGGACAAATTTTGCTGTACAATAAAGGATTCATAAAACTTGAATATGAGGAAATATGTTTTTTTTTTCAAATTTTCATAGGATATTTAATTTAATTAAAACCTTTTTTAGTATCGATTTTAATTGAAAAAAAAATTTAAGTTTTAATAAGATAAGAATGTTAATATGATTGTAATAAATTGTATTATTTTTTTATCAACAACAATTAAGTGATTTATTTGCCATCATTAAAGAAATTTCATTAAAAGTTATGAAAAAGAAAAAAAAATTAGGAAATATTTTAAATTTCAAAATTCTGAGAGTTATTAGAATATTCACAGATAAATACGAAAAACTAATTATTATGCTGTAAAAGAAATTCTGTAAAGGTACTAAACTTTTTCTAGGAAACTGGGATTCCTAGAGCTTTTTAAAATCTGCGTAAGAGTCACTGGACCGGAAAGTTTAAAGCATTTCATGCAATGAAGTTAATCGCACATGAGAATAAGGAAAAAATTGATCAAATTGAAAAAATTGAAGTAACGGTAACAGCAAAATCTCATGTAACAGAATCGGTTACATAATGAAAATTACCGAAGAATTATGATGATTATATATGAAAATTACAGCAATGTAAATAATATTTCAATGCAGTATTGTTTTACGTTTTTTCATAAAAACATTAATAAACATTAAATGAAACTTCTAGATGAATTTTATAGATAAGAAATCTTTAAATGTGATTATGGAAGATCAATTTTTTCCTTATTCTCATGTGTGATAAACTTCATTGCATGAATTGTTTTAAACTTTCCTGGTCCGGTGACTCTTACGCAGATTTTATTCAGTTACATAACATAACATAAATTTTTAATATAAATTTTTGACATAAATTTTTCAAAAGAAGTTATCTTCAATTACACAATTTGAAGATACTTTCTTTTTAAATAAAGCAAATTTTAATTTTTTAATTATTGTTGTCAAGAACAAATTTTGCAAAAAAGAATGATCCCGAGTTAGACTTAGGTTTGGATCGCAAAGTGTTAATCATATCAATGAAATTTTGTCAAAATGCCTACCACATTATTCACCTTTATTTGAATATTGAGTGTACACTGTCTGACGTAAGCATAGCGTTGCTCAAAATCTGCCAAAAACCTCCATTTTCTTATGTTTTGAATATATTTCTAAGATTTTATGTTTTTTCAACTTTCTATATTACAATTGAGCTAAAAATACTTTTAAAAAAATTCAATACTGTACATATTTAAAAAAAAAAAAAAAAAAAAAAAAAAAAAAAAAAGTTCCGAACGTAGGTTTAATATTTCTTCATAATTAATCAAATGCTTGAAAAATACATCAAGTTTTGGTCGAACTTTATATTATGACATCAAAATAATTTTCACAAAAATATTTATTTTTATTTATTAATAAGACCAACATTTAAAAATAAGGTAACAACAAACCGATTCACATAATTTCGTTACCGTAGTTTGTCCTTTTGTTACAAATGACTCAAAACTTCCTGAAATACGATCTTAAACAATATAAGGATATTTATGTTATTTTCTTTTGACGTCACTTTTTTTAAAACAAATTTGTAATTTCCTGCCATTATAAACGAAGTTATGGATTTTAAATGCTGGTTTTAAAGATTTTGCGTTTTACAAGTTTAAATAAGGATCAGGTATATTTTAAATTCTTTTTTCCTTTATTTAATCTTTTATTGATTTATTTTAAAGATATCGGTCTTTAAATTGCAAAAATATTCATATATATACTTTATAATTTATTTTTTATTTAGGTGTAAAGTTTATTAGCTCTTTCCAACAAAATAGAAAAGTTTTTATGAATTCGTTTGCCGGACCGTGTTCTAACTTTCATAAATGTTCTTAGATTGTCATGTAATTTTCGCACAATACTGAGATTTAGTGCAGAATGTTTGTCATTGAAAATGAAGTGTATAGCGTTTATACATAGCTCGTTTATAGGGAAATAAATAATAATTCAGTTAAATTATAATCTATGATATAGGTGCAGATTTACATCACCAATAGCTCCGTGGTGACTAACTTTTTTCATTTGTAGCTTATTTATCGGCGTCTAAATCGCCATCATTTCGCGAATTTCGCATTTTTTTTCCGTGACCATTGATGAAAGTCACGTTTTTTTACGATCCCCTAATGAAAAACACGTTTTATTCGCGATCCTTTGACAAAAATCGAGTTTTATCTGCAATCCTTTGATGAAAGTTGTGTTTCTTTTCGTGATATTTAGAAAACAATCGCATGTTTTCGGTAATCTTTTCACGGAAATAGCGTTTTTTGGAAGATCTTTTCACTGGTGTCGCGTTTCATCTGCGATTTTTTGACAAAATTCGCGTTTTTTTGCCATTCTTTGATAAGAATCGAATTTTTTTAATTATTTGACGAAAATCGCGCTCTTTTCTGCTGCTAATTTACAATTTATTTATTTATTTTTTTTTTACGATTATTTGTCGAAATTCTTCATATTTTTAATGATATTTTTTTTGTGTGTCCAAATCTTCGGTAACGAATGACTTAAATTTTCGAAACAGAATCACCCCTGCAATAATATGCATAAATAAGATTTTTTAAAGGAAATTTTTCTTCTATGATCTTGAAAAACAAATGTTTGAATTGTATTATGATTTTTGACTGGCAAAATAATTTCACACATTCGCAATATTTTTATATGTACTCTTATATCACAAAATGAAAGCAAGACGTATTGTTTTAACAACATTTTCCACTGCCATGATTGCTTAGACTTTTCTAATAGATGTATTTTATTATTATTATTTTTTTTAAACTCTGTTTTCCCCAACTTTATCTTTAAATGTTCATAGCTTAAAATTTATATTGCACTTAATTTATATCCAAATTAAAAAAAAAAAAAAAAAAAAAAAAAAAAAAAAAAAAAAAAAAAAAAGCGTGTGTAAATAAATGAAATATACTCATTTAATGCAATTTGTTTCTTTTCTACATATGTCGATTATTTTTCACTTTGAATTCTCGAATTTTTTGTACATATATGCTACATACATATTGGCTGCATATATTTTGAATATAACGCTATTGTTTTTATGCCTTTCTATTACAATGTGTCGACCGGATTATTATGGTTTAGGAGCGACTGGCTCCTTCAAAATTTTGGGAACCTGCACCTAAAGTTTATGGAGAAGAATCTCTTATGGTACATTTCATTGAGGATATGATATTTAAAATAGAAATAAATGCATCACTTATGCATCATACAGGTAGAATACAACATGCTTTCTTGGGAGTATATAATTTGTAGCATTTATAGTTTATTTGCAGCAAAGCACAAAAGAATTTCAATAGATTATGATGAAAGCAAATCGGTTACTTTTCATTTCAATATAATTATGATACTTCCAACTTATAAAATAAACAAGAAGCACCTATGCACCGTGCACTACAAGACGTTTTTACATTTAATTTTACATTTAATTTTACATTTTATTATTATTTTTTTTTTTGTTTTTCAATTGGAGTACGCTGCATCATACATCGTTCATTTACAGAGACCTTGCAAAAGAATTCGTTTAGAGATGAAATTATAACGAACAAGCGTTATTATTCGTAACACTGTTCATAACATTTTTCCCCAGACTTATCTGTATCGAACCCACGCCCACAAAAGTGGGCGTGGGTTCGTATCCCACTTCTGACATCAATTTTATGGAATTCTTCTTCCTAAAAGTTCTTGCGGAATTATAATTAACTCATAATTGATTCATATCTAACACCGTTTAACTTTTAAATACTTATATTAACTTAAATTATTTACAGAGAAAATATTTACATAAGACTATTTACAAAACAAACAATCATAACTCTAATTAATCAATTACATCTTATACGGGAAATCGTCTTCATCTTACATTTTTTTTGTTCTTTTATATCAAATTTAAATTTAGAATATTTTCTTAAGAGGTCACTCAACGGTTTAGCTATAACCGAATAATTTCTTATAAATTTTCGAAAGTATCCTGTCAATCCTAAATAACTTTGAACATCTTTGGAACATCTTTGGAACATCTTTGGGAACTTAACTTTGATTCAGGAAAATTTATTACTGCTTTAGTTTTCAGTGGGGAGGGATACAATTTACCATTTATGATTCTATACCCCAAGAAATCAATTTTACGCTTCAAAAAATTGCACTTTTTAAGATTTAATTCTAAGCCATATTCCGATGCAGTTTCGAGAACAAGTTTTAATTTTTCTAGACCTTCAGCTTCGTTTTTAGCAGGAATTATTAGGTCATCCATATAGATAACTACAGTTTGATCTTTTAATAGGTTTCGAAATACATTATAAATATACTTTTGAAAAACACTAGGGCTATTGGTCAACCCGAATGGACATTTTAAAAATTCGTATTGTCCTTCATGAGTGACAAAAGAGGTGTATTTCCGCGAGTCTTCTTCAACATCTACATGAAAGAAACCGTTTTTCAAATCTATGGTGGTAAATACTTCGGCAGAATGTAATTGGTCTATTACATCATCGATAACTGGCAAGGGGAAATGCTCACGCACTGTCTTTTTGTTAAGACGTCTGTAATCAACACAAAGTCTCATTGTGTTATCTTTTTTCTTAACTAGCACAACCGGCGAAGAAAAATTAGAAGAACTTTTTCGAATGATTTCCTGAGCTAGCCACTCCTCAATTTGGTCTTCGACTATTTTTTTCTCGCATGGCGGTAATTTTCGAGGGGAAGAACAAACAGGAATTTCATCAGTTAAATTAATTTTCATTTCAACATCTACTGTTTTAGTTTTAATTGGTACATAATTTTCAATTAAAGAGCATAACTCTGAACGTAATTTTTTGTCAGCAATGTGACTTAAATCAATTTTAGGCTCATCCAAAACATTTAGAATATTAACTAAAAAGTCATTAGACTGAACTTCAGCTTTAAACAGTTTCATTTCATTCTCAGAAATACTTAATGTACCTTGATGAATAACATCAGTGCCTATAATTAAATCAAAATTAATGCAATTGTCATTAACGACAAAAATGGTAACTTTAAATTTTGAACCATCTACTTCGATTTCTGAATTGAAACAACCTTCTGGTTTAATTGAGGCTTTTCCTAGACCGGTCAAAGTGATACTCGTAGGTTTTAACTCTACAAAGTTTTTCAAATTATCATAAATACTTTTCTTTAACAAAGTCTTTTGGCTACCAGTATCTTTTAAAGAGATTAAACGCAAAGAATAAAGCTTTATCTCTTTCAGAATTAAATCTTGGGATGTAATAGTGTTTACTTGTGACTGAGCATTTTTAACATTTGTATCTTTAGATTTATTACACTGATGATTATTAACACAATGATTTATGACCATAAGCGTTACAAGCAAAACAAAGCGGCCCTTTATCTTTATTTACACAGTTAATGCTCTTATGATTATTCCCGCCACAATTAAAACAACGCATATTAGGCTTTACAGGCTTAAATTTGTTCTTAACTTCAACTTCGGATTTAATTTTAGGCTTAGCTCCTTCATATTTATGAGATTTTGCATTTTCATACTCCGACCTTATTTTTTCATAAACCTTTAATTTTTGTTTAAATTCAGCAATATTGGGGCAACCGTACAAAAAAGATTTCTTAGAAATAAGATCATTAATTCCATTTATTACATACTGGATAAGAGCAGAATCTTCAATATTGCCTTTTGAGCTTAATTGTTTCATATTTAAAAAATAATCGTCCAATGATTTATGTGGTCTAATTTTTCTTTTGGATAGCAATTCATGTAATTCAGCTGAATTGCACGTTTGTCCGTATTCAGAAATGAGAAAGGCTTTTAATTTAGACCACGAATTAATATTAGTTTCACTTTCAATAAATAACTTAGCTTTGCCTGTCATACGGCGTTTAGCCAAAATCAGTTTGTGCAAATCACTAACATTAAACAATGAAACAATATCTTCAAAATCGGCAAGCCACTTATTAATATTTTGTACTTCAGTACCTTCATTACACCAGTACCCATTGTCACCAGCACTTGCGCAGAGTACATGAAGCCGTGGACGGACGAAGCTTGACAGAGAAAAAAAAAAGAATTTCACCGATTTTGACACTATACCGACCATGACAAACCACTGGACTGACAACTAAAAGAATTTTAACTTTATTCTCGAAAAGACGTAAGAAAGAAAAAGACGAAAAGACGTAAGGTAAAAGAAGATGAAAAGACGTAAGAAAAAAAAAGACGAAAAGACGTAAGGTAAAAGAAGATGAAAAGACGTAAGAAAGAAAAAGACGAAAAGACGTAAGGTAAAAGAAGATGAAAAGGCGTAAGAAAGAAGAAGACGAAAAGACGTAAGATAAAAGAAGACGAAAAGATGTAAGAAAGAAGAAGACGAAAAGACGTAAGATAAAAGAAGACGAAAAGACGTAAGAAAAAAGAAGACGAAAAGCGTCAAGAAAAAAAAAAAAGAATATGAATTTACTTTGAAAGAAATTATTTAAATTTTCATCATGATGACTTCTTTTTTTTCAATTTAGACTTTGGATGCTGCTATGTTTTTTTCTTTATTTTTCAAGATGATCCAGCTGCTGTTTCCAGCCAACAAGAATACATTCGAGGACGAATGCCTGATCAGTATGGCCGAAATATGGGAAATCTCCTCCACTATTAGATCTGCATATTATTTTCTACGCATCGCAACTCTGATGAAAAGGCTCTCAGTGAGGCAGACGATTTTGAAGCAGCTATTAATTCCTAAGAAGCTAGACGATTTAAGCGGTAGAAAAAAAAACTGAACGGAAGATAGGAGAATGGAATGTTTTTAGTTTTAAGTTGATGTAAAAAGAACAAAAAGAATGTAAGATGAAGACGATTTCCCTTATAAGATGTAATTGATTAATTAGAGTTATGATTGTTTGTTTTGTAAATAGTCTTATGTAAATATTTTCTCTGTAAATAATTTAAGTTAATATAAATATTTAAAAGTTAAACGGTGTCAGATATGAATCAATTATGAGTTAATTATAATTCCGCAAGAACTTTTAGGAAGAAGAATTCCATATATATATATATATATACATATATATATATATATATATACATATATATAAGACCATGAATAGTAAACAATATTAACCATTTGAAATTAGCCATTGAATTTAATAACTTATAGCACTTTGAATATGGAAGGAAAAAATAAAAAAATTATATGAATACAAATGGAATTTGTGGAACCAAAGCAGAATCTTCAAGTCCCAAATACTTTGGAACAACAAATAGAGTGTGTGGTTTCATCTTCGTATTTGCCATGAAAAAGCAAAACAATACGAATTTGATATACAGGGTGATTCCGAATTTTTTTTACAATAAAAGAGGGGTGATAGTACACATCAAGACAAACCATATTAAATAGAAGACCAAGGGTCCAAAACGTTTTCCTAAGGAAATAGCCGCCATTAAAGTTTAGGGACCAAAATTTCAAATAAACATAAAAAACGGAAAAATCGGTCGATTGATTTGCGGTTTTCACTAAAATTATTCTTTATGTCGGCATTTTCTTGAAATTAAATTATAAAGATAAATTTCAAAAAATGCTGATAGAGGGCGCTTTAGACTTTGGAGTAACGAACAACTATTTTTTGCCGGTATTTTTTGCATCTCATTAAATGTTTTCGTAAGCTTAGACTCAAACTTAAATTTTGAGCTCAAAATATGTAGTTGGGAGTGGTTAAGTAACACAAACTAAGCTGTGTTCAGAGGGTTCAAATTTCAAATGATTATAAAAAACGGAAAAATTGGTCGACTGATTTGCGGTTTTCACTAAAACTATTCTTTATTTAGGTATTTTCGTGAAAATAAATTATAAAGATAAATTTTAAAAAATGCCGATAGAGGGCGCTTTAGACTTTGGAGTAACGAAACACTCTTTTTTGGCGTTATTTTTTGCATCTTATTTAATGCTTTCGTAAGCTTAGACTTGAACTTAAATTTTGAGCTCAAAATCTGAATAGCTGGGAGTGGTTAAGTAGACAAACTTAGCTGTGTTCAGAGGGTTCAAATTTCAAATAATGTAAAAAACGGGAAAATTGGTCGATTCGTTTGCGGTTTTTGCTAAAATATTCTTTATGTCGGCATTTTCTTGAAATTAAATTATAAAGATAAATTTCAAAAAATGCCGATAGAGGGCGCTTTAGACTTTGGAGTAACGAACAACTATTTTTTGCCGGTATTTTTTGCATCTCATTAAATGTAGCTTAGACTCAAACTTAAATTTTGAGCTCAAAATATGTAGCGGAATATGTAAAACGGGAAAATTGGTCGATTCGTTTGCGGTTTTTGCTAAAACTAATTTTTAAATCAGCAGTTTTCTTGATCAATCAGTGTTTTCTTGAAAATAGTTTTTAAAGATAAATTTCACAAAATGCCGATAGAGGGCGCCTTAGACTTTGGAGTAGCGTACAACTATTTTTAACTATTATTTTTTTAATCTCATTAAATGCTTTCAAATGCATAGACTTAAATTTTGGGCTGAAATTCTGAATCGTTGGGAGTGTTTAAGTAGCGAAAAATTGAATTGTGCTCGAGGAGGAAAGAGGGTTAAATTTTAACTCCTGAACACACTTCAGTTTGCGCTGCTTAACTCCTCATAACGATTCAGGATTTGAGCTCAAAATTTAAGTTTAAATCTAAGCTTCCGAGAACATTTAAAATGCTCTTACAAGCTTTTAATTAGAACCAAAAAATAATGGTTAAAATAAATTGTTGGTTACTCTGAAGTTTAAGGCGCCCTCTGACGGATTTTTTGAGATTTATCTTTAAAAATTATTTTCAAGAATATACTGACTTAAAGAATAGTTTTATTTTAAACCGCAAACGAATCGAGCAATTTTTCCATTTTCTATAATTACTTTAAATTTGAACCTTCCCCTCCCCCTTGAACACAGTTCAGTTTGTGCTAATTAACCACTCCCTACTATTCAGATTTTCAACTCAAAATTTAAGTTTAAGTTTAACCTTCCTAAATCATTTAAAGAGATGCAAACAATAACGGAAAAAATAGTTGTTCGTTACTCCAAAGTCTAAAGCGCCCTCTATCGGCATTTTTTGAAATTTATCTTTATAATTTATTTTCACGAAAATACCTAAATAAAGAATAGTTTTAGTGAAAACCGCAAATTAATCGACCAATTTTTCCGTTTTTTTTTAATCATTTGAAATTTGAACCCTCTGAACACAGCTCAGTTTGTTTACTTAACCACTCCCAACTACAGATTTTGAGCTCAAAATTTAAGTTTGAGTGTAAACTTACGAAAACATTCAATGAGATGCAAAAAATACCGGTAAAAAATAGTTGTTCGTTACTCCAAAGTCTAAAGCGCCCTCTATAGGCAATTTTTGAAATTTATCTTTATAATTTAATTTCAAGAAAATGCCTACATAAAGAATAATTTTAGTGAAAACCGCAAATCAATCGACCGATTTTTCTGTTTTTTATGTTTATTTGAAATTTTGGTCCCTAAACTTTAATGGCGGCTGTTTCCTTAGGAAAAAGTTTTGGACCCTTGGTCTCCTATTTAATATTGTTTGTCTTGATGTGTACTATCACCCCTCTTTTATTGTAAAAAAAATTTGGAATCACCCTGTATATAAAGGGTGTTTCTAAATTCATGGTCCAAACTTTAAGGGGTGATAGTACACATCAAGACAAACAATATTTAAATAGGAAACCAAGGGTCCCAAAGTCTTCCGAAGGAGATAGGCGCCATTAAAGTTTGGGGTCCAAAAATTCACATGATTATGAAAAACAGAAAAATTGGTCGATTCGTTTGCGGTTTTCACTAAAATTATTCTTTATGTAAGTATTGTCTTGAAAATAAATTATAAAGATAAATTTCAAAAAATGACGATAGAGGGCGCTTTGGACTTTAGAGTAACGAACAACTATTTTTTACCGTTATTTTTTGCATCTCATTAAAGGTTTCGTAAGCTTAGACTTAAACTTAAATTTTGAGCTCAAAATCTGAATAGTTGGAAGCAGTTAAGTAGCACAAACTTAACTGTGTTCAGAGGGTTTTTAATTCAAATGATTATAAAAAACGGAAAAATTGGTCGATTGATTTGCGGTTTTCACTAAAACTATTCTTTATGTCGGTATTTTATTGAAAATGAATTATAAAGATAAATTTCAAAAAATGCCGATAGAGGGCGCTTTAGACTTTGGAGTAACGTACAAATATATTTTACCTTTATTTTTCGCATCTCATGCAATTTTCTTAGAAGCTTAGACATAAACTTAAATTTTGAGATGAAAATCTGAATCGTTGGGAGTGGTTAAGTAGAGCAAACTGAACTGTGTTCAATGGGGGTGGGGAGGTTCAAATTTCAAATTATTTAAAAAAAACGGTAAAATTGGTCGATTTGTCTGCCGTTTTCGCTAAAACTATTCTTTATGTCAATATTTCCTTGAAAATAAATTTTAAAGATTAATTAAAAAAATACCGATAGAGGGCGCCTTAAACTTTAGAGTAACCAACAACTATTTTTAAGCATTATTTTTTGTATCTAATTAAATGCTTTCAAATGCTTAGATTTAAATTTTGAGCTGAAATTCTAAATCGATGGAGGGGTTAAGAAGCGGAAACTGAACAGTGTTCAGGAGTTAAAATGTTACCCTCCCCACCCCTCGAACACATTTCAAATTTCCGCACTTAATGACTCAAAACGATGCAGATTTTGAGCTCAAAATTTAAGTTTGAACTTTTACAAGCATTTAATTAGATACAAAAAATAACGGTTAAAAACAGTTGTTGGTTACTCCAAAGTTTAAGGCGCCCTCTAACGGTATTTTTTAAAATTAATCTTTAAAATTTATTTTCAAGGAAATGTTGACTAAAGAATAGTTTTAGCGAAAACGGCAAACGAATCGAACAATTTTTCCGTTTTTTATAATCATTTGAAATTTGAACCTCCCCGCCCCCATTGAACACAGTTCAGTTTGCTCTACTTAACCACTCCCAACGATTCAGATTTTCATCTCAAAATTTAAGTTTATGTCTAAGCTTCTAAGAAAATTGTATGAGATGCGAAAAATAACGGTAAAATATAGTTGTACGTTACTCCAAAGTCTAAAGCGCCCTCTATCGGCATTTTTTGAAATTTATCTTTATAATTCATTTTCAATAAAATACCGACATAAAGAATAGTTTTAGTGAAAACCGCAAATCAATCGACCAATTTTTCCGTTTTTTATAATCATTTGAATTTAAAACCCTCTGAATACAGTTAAGTTTGTGCTACTTAACTGCTTCCAACTATTCAGATTTTGAGCTCAAAATTTAAGTCTAAGCTTACGAAACCTTTAATGAGATGCAAAAAATAACGGTAAAAAATAGTTGTTCGTTACTCTAAAGTCTAATGCCTCCTCTATCGTCATTTTTTGAAATTTATCTTTATAATTTATTTTCAAGACAATACTGACATAAAGAATAATTTTAGTGAAAACCGCAAACGAATCGACCAATTTTTCTGTTTTTCATAATAATTGGAATTTTTGGACCCTAAACTTTAATGGCGCCTATCTCCTTCGGAAGACTTTGGGACCCTTGGTTTCCTATTTAAATATTGTTTGTCTTGATGTGTACTATCACCCCTTAAAGTTTGGACCATGAATTTAGAAACACCCTGTATATATCACTTATATTTATAATATTTTTTGGAATTACAATTTTTTTTTCTCATTTTGTGTTTTTATTAATGATTCAGCATTTTAAATTTTGTTCAAACAAATTTTTTCGTTTTTAGAAATTTAAAATTTTATTTATATTTCTGATATTTTTTTTTCAATTTCAGATTTTCCGAAAATTTGGAATTTTGGATTTTATTTAAATATTTTGATCTGACCATTTTTTGATTTTATTAAAATAAATAACTTCCTTTCATAATTATTTTAAAATTAACTTTTTTGGTGCTACCATCTATGTAAAAATTTAATAATTATAAATTAACAGTTTGGATTTATTTATTAAAGGATAAGTTTTTTTGAAATAAATATTAAACGAAACCCACTGTGTGATTTGCGATCACATTTATCAACTTGTTTTACAGTATGCATAGTACTCTAATAGTAAAAATGGGAATTTTGTGCACGTTTTTTGAGACATAATGTAACACGCTCCATAACATGCAAAAGTATCGCCTATGGGCAGAATTGCATGTACATATGTCCAAAAGACGTCAATAAGTTGTTAATAAAATCTGAAGTTACATTCATTGTTTGGATTTTACTATTTTTTACGTACTGCACATTCTTTACCCTACTCTTATTCTAACTGGTTACAAACAAACAAACTGTTGCTCAATATTGTGCAATAAATTGCACAAGCTATCTGGTAAACAGGATTTTTGGAATACTAATGAAAGCTTTTAGGAAAATTGTCTTAATTAAACAAGAGCTAAGCAGCATACAAAATACGCAATCATTCCTACAATGAATGTCTTGATTTAATTAATGAAATTTTCTCTGATTGAACTATTTGTTGCTGTTTAAAGTGGATTTAAAAAAAAAAAAAACCATGACCTTTAATAATTTTATTTGTATAATTTACAGTTCGTATAATTTACAGTTCGTATATTATTCTACCGCGCAGAATAATTTAGAGTAGTATTATTATACCAATTAAACACAAAATGCGAGCTCAATTTTACATCAATTACATCTCCTTTGCTCATGTTTTATGATGAATAATAGAAACACCTTGAAAATGATCCAAATAATCTGAAATGAATTGTATGTCTATTTTAAATGGCGTAGAATAGATTAGTGTGTTTTCTCTTCTCCGCCTGGCCTATATGCAAAACGAGCTATCAAATCACTTCTCGCTTCAGGTACCGCCAGACCCCTAATCAAATGCGCCTTCCATAAAAAGATATGGGTCGACACAGCGATTCCGAAATTAATAGCCTGATATTTTTCGACTTATTGTTTTTTGGATATATTCATTTTTCTGGTTGTTGTTTCTCCATTTGCAGATGGGGTGGTCATTTAGAGCTTGAGGAACGTCCAATCAGAGAGCATGGAGAGCGAAAAGGTGCTGCAGCGGACCTCCTCTCTGCTGCAGAATACGGCCCTGAGTGACGTCACTTTCATCGTGGGACCCCCGTCTGCCTCCAAGAAGTATGTGGGACACAGAGTTCTGTTGGCAATGACATCTCCGGTTTTTGAGGCCATGTTTTATGGCGACATGGCCGACAAATCCAAAGTCATCAGAATAACAGATATTGCTCCAATAGGATTCGAAAATTTGCTCAGGTAAGAAAAGAAATCACTATTTGAATTATTATTTTTTTCTTAAAAAGCAGTAGCAACCAGTTATCCAGTTTCTTAAAAGCCAGTAGCAACTAATTTTCTACAATCAAAGAACATGGAACAAAACTGAATTTCTGGATGTTTTCTCTTTTAATTGATGGATATAGCTTAATAAAATTATTGTAACTGACATTGTGCCGTATTCATCACATGAATAAATATTTTTAAGGGTTTTTTTTTTCTAAATTGACACTTTGTAAGTTCTTTGTCAGTAAGAAGCAAATTAATTTTATATGAATCAGGGTCAGGAACATTTTTAAGAAGGAGAGGGAGGGTAGCACATGGCGGTACAATGCAATCGGACCCCTTGTATATAAAGGCTCCCAAATAAATCTAAAAGCTACCTCTGTTACGGAGCGAAGCGGATCATCGGCATGGGAGGCAAAAATAGTTCATTATTATTGTTTTAAACTACTCTAAAGACAATAGTAGCACACACAACATTCACACAATAGGCCTCCCACAAGAAACAATAGAAGAAAAGTAGAATTTTCAGCTTAGTTAATTACGCTTTAATAACACTGATAAACAAGGTTTCTGTTTCTAACTAAGTATGTGGCGACTTTTATATTTTAGGTGGTGCTGTGAAAGAATATACTATTAAAAAATTTTCATTACCCACGGATTTAAAAAAAATCAAAATGTTGAAAATCTAAATTTTGTAGCATTTATTCAACACATATACCTTATGAAATTTATCATTTGGTATTTTAGTAGTGACAAACTTTAAAAAAAAAAAAACACTTATAAAGCCTAAAATTAATATTTAAAATACTGAAAATATGCACTGTTTATAAAGTTTCAGAAAAATGTAGAAGAATTTTTGCAAAAAAGAAATGATATTAATAAAAAATTTCATACTTAATGTATTGGTAACTGTCTTATCTGTGAATGCTCTCTTATAGGCACAATCACTAGCTTACCTAATAAGGTTTCAACAGTAATTTCCGAGCATATTAGGGGTCCACCTGCCTTGATATTGATTTTCCATTGCAGAAATATTCTGGTGGAAGCGCTTCCCACGCTCGTCGTTCACAGCTCCCATATTTTCGGGGGGAAAATTTCGATGAGATGCTAAAAAGCGAATTTTCAACGACTGTGAACATCCTAAATTTTTGTAAATTTTTAACATGTCTTTAATTAATGTTTCATAGGCCTGTTTCATAATGTTCTTGGCCCGTACCCGGCACGGCCCGCGGGCCGGCGGAATCGTATCGAATTTTCTAACGGGCCGGGCCGGCAGATTTAGAATAGTTTTTTCAACGGGCCGGGCCGGGCCGACAAACAACATTAACGGGCCGGGCCGGGCCGATAAAAAAATTTTCGGGCCTGCCGGCCCGTTCTGAAGATTTAAGCAGAAACGATAAAATATGAGCTATTTTCAACGAAAATGGTTTTAACGAGAATAAGTATAAATATGGCCATACTAGTGTGACAGCATCAATATAAAAATGCACAGTGTATCGGCATCGGAGAATTACATTATGTGTAACACGTTTTAATATTTTTTTAGCTGACTCATGCCGGTCCGAGATCGCGCTTGCATTATTTTTCTACATATAGACTGGCCGGACCGGTACTAGACTTAATTATTGGCAGAAAACATGATTTGTAAAATTATTAACAGCGATAAAGAACTTATGTTAGCTTAGTCTTCGGATATATACTTCGTGATGATTTTTAAATTAATTTCTCAATAATGCGAAAGTTTGACACATTTTCTGATTAATTTTAAATTGTAAAAGTATAAAAGTGATAAGCCTAACTATTGAAGGGATTTGGAATCGAATAGCGTTTTTCATTTTTGGTAAATAAAATACTTGTATAACCTTGTTTAGATATAATAGTTTCTCAAATGATTGCAGGTTTTTCTCCCTTCCCTTGCTATTGCTTCCGGAAATTCTATTCAAAATGCTAATTATGACAGTATTTTATTTGTTTGCAGTATTCTTAAATTGCTTGTATCAAAAAATGGATAACACCATTCGATTATATAGTTTCTGAATAAAGATATCTGCTAATCTTATGCGTTTCTGAGAAAAAAAAAAGGAATTTAGAAATATATCAGAAAGGAGCTTCTTTGAATTTAAGACTGAATTTGGATTTGAAATCTATAATAAAATGATATAGAAATATATTTATAAATCTTCTTTTATTAAACAGCTTCAAAATTAACGATGTTTTTAGCTTTCTTTCTTTTTTCTTTTATTCTAAGCCATATTAATTTTTTAATGAATCTTTATTCGAATGTTGAAAGCCTAAGAATGTAAGTAATCATTAATGTTGTTAATGTGTATTTACTGTAAAATCATTCCATAGATATGTAACCAGTATTCTTTAAAGGAATCTTAGTTATATGATAAAAATCTGAATTTTTTAGAAATCGTAGAAATTGTAACGGGCCAAAACGGGCCGGGCATGTTTTCGCTGATTTTAGTACGGGCCGGGCCTAAAAAATAAAAATTTAAACGGGCCCGGGCCGAACTTTTGAGTTTTACAACGGGCCGGGCCGAAATAACTTTCCTACGGGCCGGGCCGGGCCCGGGCCTGGAAATTCCGGCCCGTGCAGACCTCTACCGTAAAGGTGGAAAAATGATTTTCTTTTTTGTCGATTAGAGGAATGTTCTGGATATTTTTTTTCACCTGCAATATGTTGTTTGCGCTCTGGCCACTTCTTTTTGATATAATGCTCATGCTTTTCTCTGCTATCCCACTCGCATAGGAAACAGCAATAGTTTGTATAACCTTGTTGTATACAAATAAGGATGGCAATTACTTTAAAATCCGCAGATATAATCCAATCATGATGTGAGTAATCAATTTCATGAAGCAGTATCTTCATACTTTCATAAGACCCTTTCATTGTCTAAGAATATGCTATTGGAAAAGACGGCAGGGCATTTCCATTATGAAGAAGCACAGCCTTCGAGCCATCGATGAACAATCGCCATTGTTCCGGGTTATAATGACTATTTAAAGCAGACATTAAATCACTTATATCATTACAATAATACAAATCACCTTTTCTTGAAAAAAAAATGTCGAATATTTCTTATGTTGATCTCGATAAATAGATATTAAATTGTTATATTGATAATATATATCGTTTTTCAGGAGATTCCAACCTTGCAATCGCGATTCAAGTAATTCTGAGTTTTTCTTTGATAAATTTAAGTCTCCCACAAGATCATTTAATTCTTCTTGAGTAATTAGGTGTGGTTCTTCATTTATGGTAGGAGAATAGTTTATATCAGATGTAGAGAAAGTTTCATGTTTCATTAACTTCCATTTCTACTGCTACATCGTCATATGTAAAATGCTCTGGAAATTTCGTATTGGTAAATCATCATTATATAATGCTGATCACTTTGCTGAATCTAACTTCTGGTACTCAATTTAATGTTTACTTCTGGTATAGAATCCTTTAATTTTTGTAATACAAAAGTAGCAATCGGTTATATGATCCTTGTACTCGCGCCATAACATGGTGTAGACTCTTTCTTGTATTTTTCATCCACGCCCATAGGTTTGTAGCACATCGTGTACAACAAGAATGAGGTGTTCATTTCTTATCTTGATCACCTACTTTACATCCAAAATGCATGTGACAGGCAGTCTTTATTAGCGGCGTGAAATCGCATTGTTATGCTTTTTTCAAAATTATCTCCCCGCACACACAGCAAAAAGGATCGGGTTCATTAATGCATCCTCTAGACATTTTTCACATATTTTAGAGGAAAATTGGATAATTATAATCAAAATTTAAACAAAAGATCTTACAGGAAAAGACATAGCAGTACATTCACCTCGAAAAACAATTTTCAACTGTCACGGATTTGCGTTAAAGCCAAATATTGTGAGGGCGGCTAGCGCTGTCTGTTCAAGGTCGCTAACATAAAATGTATTAGGAGGACATTTGTTTCTACTCTCTTGCTGTATCTTCTATGGTTGTAATAAGAAAAAAGAATGTTTCTGTGAATCAAATGCATGTAACAGAGTAATGTAATATAATTATGATGCCAGTACGATGTCTACATACTTCGAAATGTATAAATTAAATTTCTCAAAATTGGAGGGTGATAGAAATTTTTTACAAACATATTCTTTTTCAGCATCTTGAAATGTATAAGAAACACCCAACGTATATAGAAAAATAGAAAATTTGTTAAAATTTGTTTATCAGTGTAATCAATGGCGTTTGTAAATAACGGATAGATTTTTTTCAAATAGAAAAGCAATGAAGTGTCAAATAGTTTAGAAATACGAATGTTTAAAATATGAAATTCCCAATGTTAATTCATTTATAATCGTTCCAAACCATATTGCAATGTGGTTAGTTTTTTAAATATAACTCAGAATTGCTTGTCGGAATCAGCTGTAACTTTAGATTCGGATATATTTGAAACTTCTAGAAATCGATTTAGCAAATTATAGATCTTAAAAAATAGCTTAAAATTAATTTTTTTTTTTTTTGAAAATTTGTTTAAAAATATATTATTTCCAAAATAAATTTTCAATTTTTAAAAAAAATTATTATTATTTTGCTATAAAAAAATAAATAAATAAATAAATAAAATAGAAATTGACTTTTAAAAGCTTCACATATGCGAATTCAAAGTTAAAACTCATTTTGTGATGTAGCTCTTGAGTCATGCTTAAAATGTTATCTCATTTGCAACAAATGTGTTTAACGATTTTAAAATTTGTTTAGTTTTAAATTTAAACCTTCATAATTCCCAAATATCTTCTTGTGCAGTGTCCTAAAGTAAAGTTTACTGAAAAAATCAAATATACTTTTCCTTCTACTTATACTTCTTTACTCAAATATACTTTTCATTCTACATATGATGAAGAAGAAATAACGTACAGAGAAGTTAAAAAATTTGAAGATAATATAAGCTGATGGAAGCCGCTAAATTTCGTTTAAAGAAAAGCTTATGATATAAGTGAGAAATTTCAACAATTAAATGAAAGTTTTAATTTCTGTATTTGTTGCTTATTACATTGCAATTCATGAAAATACTGATGAGCAAAATTCCTTTCAAATTTGCAGTTTTTATTCGCAAATATGGTACGTGCTTAAAAAATAAGTGGGGATCTGTTAAATAATTCTTAGCTAGGTAAAATCACACAGCTATTTTTTTTTTTTTTTAATTTATATATGAAAATTTATATATGCTATGAATGCTCTAGTCTATCCTAATCATCTTGTATCAAAATGCAATGATTTATATAAATTTCAATAAATTTGAAAAAGCGTTAGCCATTAAAGTACACAGCAATCTTTTTTTCCCCATTGACCATGATGTAACTGAATTCATTTGAATGCTCCTGTCAATGAATTATTAACACTACAGGTTCAATACAGAACATACCATGGTAATCAATTGCTTGAGAATGCGAGTATACTTACGTTAGTCAGAGCGTGGACAGACAGATAAACAGACAAACCGAATTCATAGACACTTTTTATTTAAGTTGAAAAGCGTTGAAAACTTTTGAATGCGCAAAAACTTCGGTGTATTATTCGGGCTCAGAGGGCTCCGTACAATAAACACATGTATTATTAACCCCTATGGGACAAGCAATTAGTATACGCACACTTAAAATTTTCAAAATTTTTCATTATTCCCACCAGTTATTAAACTGAAGCATTTTTGTTTTGAAAAACAGGTGTTTAAAGGTTGAAAATTAAGCAAAGTACCCTCATCGCGAAGGAGTTAACTGTATTATTAAAAGAAAATTTTTGCTAAAAGAATAAAAAGACTGTAAAAAACTATAAAAGTAGGTTTGGTTACAGCTGAATATACTAAAAAAGTATGAATGGGTATACCTGAAAAGTTCAAAGAGATATGAAGCCTAAATAATATCAAATATTGCTATTCTGTATAACTCTTTTTTTTTTTTTTATTCTTATTCTTATCTATTTATGCGGAACTTAATTTGGTACAGATAATAAAAGATAGGGCATATTTAAACTTCATTTGGCCTTTCATAAAACTAAATTCCGCGTTGAAATAACCTGTTCTTTTTCCAGTGTAGCTAACACAAAACCCATGTTCAGTGTTTAAACTTGGCATTCTGCTAAAGGAGCTTGTATAGAAAAGAATTCGCAAATTTGCAAAGCCGCTTTGATCTGTGACGCGTTTTTCTAGATAGGTTTTTAATTAACTTTTAAATATACAAGAATCATAATGAGAGACCAACTCAATGGAAACTAGTCTCAACCCCCCCATAGTATTTATGAAAGGTTCGCATGCATAAGGAATTAAAGAAAAAAAATTAGACATTTTAATACCAAAAATTTCGTAACGTTGTGCAACTATATTCGAAGTAAGGAACGTTTGCATTAAGGGGGCTCAGGGGTTGAAATCTTTTCAAAAAATCGATTTTTTTATGATATAGTTTGATTATTCAATTAATTCTTAACTCAATGCAAAAAACCGCATAAAACTATTAGCATTTTTAACGGAGTTATAACGGAGTTTATGTAACAGTACTTACATAGCCGCATCCATATAATTTCACCTTTAAGTCGTGTTTTCTCAAAACATGATTTTTGACGACTAACACCAAGATTTAAAAAAAAAACTATTTGATGGAATGCCTTTTTTTTTTTTTTTTTTTTTTTTTTTTTTTTTTTTTTTTTGCATGCATATAACATCATAATCTAGATTATGAATTAAGGATATAACTATCACTTAATAAAAACAGCATTAAAAAATCTCTCAAAGTTGAAAATTTAAAAAACCCCTAAAAAATACAACTTTTTTCCATTAAAAATACTCAAAATATTAAACTATCTAAAATATATCAATTCATTATCTAGATAACGATGTTATATGCATGAGAAAAAAAAAAAAAAAAAAAAAAGCAATTCCATTAAATAGTTTTTTTTTTTAAATCTTGGTGTTAGTCATCAAAAATCAAGATTTGAGAAAACGCGACTTAAAGTTGAAATTATATGGATGCGGCTATGAAAGTGTTGATACACAAATGCTTATAACTCCGTTAAAAATGCAAATATTTTTATGCGGTTTTTTGCATTGAGTTAAGAATTAAATGAATAATCAAATTAGATCATAAAAAAATCGAATTTTTGAAAAGTTTTCAACCCCTGAGCCCCCTTAAATAAAGCAAATAATACTTTTAAAAAATTTCTGCTGCTAAAATAGATATATTTTTTAATTTTTTACTGCTTACGAATCCTGATTTATATGATTAATTTTAATTAAATTAATATGTTTGCAACCATATGAAGTTTTTAGGTAGATTTCGTATGAAATACGTTTTGTATTTAATTCTGCTCATATCTTTTCCAAACTGATACATAAAATGAAGGGGCATAAAATCTCGGTCGAGTTCGTTAATGGGCCAAATCGGACCAAGGGGGTAAAAATAGGGAGGGTTTTTGTAAAAACAGAAAAAAATCCATAATTTCTTTATTAAAATAAATATCGAATCAGTTTAAAGTTCATATTACTTCTTAAAAATAGGCCAAAAGTTTCTGCATAACAGATTTTTGATAAAATTAAAAATGGGCTCAAGGGACGCAAAAAGTCGGGTTTTCGAAAGTTAAAAATTCATAACTTTGTCAATTCTGAAGATATTAAATCCAATTAATTTTTTTATAAATGCTCTTAATATTATCTAAAACTTTTGTATTGACAAGTTTTTGATAGGAACAAGTCTTATTGCAGAAAAAAATTAAAAACTAAAACAAAAAAGGGGGTAAAAGAAGAAAAAAAATATATAACTTCGTCAATTCTTAAGATATCAAATCCAATTAAATTTATCATACATCTTCTCAATAATATCTACAACTTTTATATTGACAAGTTTTTCATAAGACCAATCCTTATATCAAAAATAAATTAAACAATAATAGGAGTTGTAGAAAAAAATCTCAATTCCAAACTGCTTATATTCTCACTCATTTTGCTCTCAAACTCATCCAATTGGCAGGTTCTCTTTTTTAGGAACTATATAATGTAGCGTATTGGTCAGTTTTGTGTTAAAAGCAGAATATAACCTCAAAAAATGCCGTCAAAATGGCATTATGAACAGAGTTTCCTGAAATTATCGTGATTGAAAAATTGAAGTATTCAAATAACAAATTGCTTATTTTCTGATTCATTTTTTAAATCCATTTTTGTTCTCAAACGCTTTGAATTCACAGGTTCCCTTATTTAGGAACTGCATAATGTGTCTTATTGTCCAGGTTTTTGATAAAGGCAGAATATATAAAAAAAAAAAAAAAAAAAAAAAAAAAAAAACTGTGAAAGTGGGCAATTTGAACAAAATTTGCCGATTCCATCGAGATTGAAGAATTGAGGTTGTATTCAATTAAAAAATTACTTTTTTATGACTCATTTATAAATTCAATTTTACTCTTAAATGCATTCAACTGACAGTTTCTCTTATTTAGGAACTATATAATGCGCCTTATTGGTCAATTTTTCCATAAAGTCAGAATATATTTCAAAAAAATGCTGTCACAGTGGGCATTTGTGCCAAATTTCGCTTAAGATGATTCTGATAAAACTATTTATAGCAGAAAAATGAAATTAAAAGTTTTTCAAAAGCGGCCAACTAAAGTTGTTAAACAGGGTTTATCTCTATTCATATTTTATTTTTTACTAGCTGACCCGCCCGGCGTTGCCTGGGTCCGTATTAACAATATTAAACGAACTTGAAATTTGTATGATTTTATCATTAACTATTTACATGCAGAAATGCATTGTCTGAAATACGTAGCCACTGACTGTGTGAAAAATCGGTTTTAAAAACAACTAATATTAAGCTCTAAAAATACTCAAAATGAGCAATGAAAAACGCGGGAGGGAATATGTATCCAACGATTGCATGATTTTCGTGTAAAAAAGTTGATACTTACCCGTAAAATCACTGTTAAGTCACGTAACTAATTATTATTTTCACATACAAATCCCAAGTGAAATATTTTGAATTTCAAACTAATTATATCACTCTTAAATCCGACTATACCATGAATGAAATCGATACACGATGGTAGCTAAAAGGTTGGTATATAGTACTATAATTTCAGAGCTATTTAACAAAAGTAAGTGTTATTTTTAATCAAATCTTGCGTATAGGTTCACTCTGTGTATAAATTCCTAACCTTAAACTTTTATACCGTAACCAGAACCTGTCTGTAACCTAACAGCGACTTAACAGTACCCTACCGTAAATTAAATATAACAGAAATGTAACCTAGCCTAAATGTATTCACTTTATTGTAACATATCCTTATTCTAACCATAACATAAATGCAAGTTAACTTTAACCTAACTTTAACTTAAATAATATAATAGAAAAAAACCATTTTAAAAAATTACTATTTATTCGTAAAATATGCTTCAGCTGTAATTCGTTTTTTTCAATTCGTTTTAGTATTAATACAAAATTCCTTCCTCTTGCTTTTGTTTGAGGCATTAAAATTTCAGCGATAAATGGTTTAATATTGCAAACCACGGAGTAAGACACTTCTTACTCCGTGCTGCAAACCTTTTTTCGGTTTACTTCGCCGCCACCTATCTTTTTCTCCATGGTGTACAGCAGCTGTGATTAAAAAAAAAAATCCTCATTTAAACTGCCAGTTTGACAGTCTATGAATTTTAAAGGTCTGTCCCAGCTTTTTTAATTCTTTCTGCGAAAATTTTATGCAACCAATCAACCATAAGAAAATGAAATGGAAAAAAAGCGAAAAAGGCGATTTTTTATGAGAGTGAGCTTTGGAATTTAATTAATTACTCAGTTAATAAATAGAATTTTGAAATTCTGAGCTTCAGGTGCATCAGGAGAGACATTGGGCTACTCTCAAAAAAATTTTGAGCTTTGTACGTGCTGTAGATTTTGCTAGCCATCGCAGACACACACACAGACACACACACAGATACACACACAGACAGAGCGTTTTGTTCTTTTATTAGTATTAGATTGCTGAAAGGAGCATTCTTCGAAATCTACCTCCGCCTATATGCCAAGCCGACAGGGATTTTTTTATTTTCTTCAAACTTTTTTATCACAAGTGCTTAATGTAGGTTTCCAATCACCAAAATACTGTTAAAAGGAATAGTAGCGCAATCCTTTGACCGTTTATGACGTTATTTTCGCGTGTAACGAAAATGACGCATAGGCTTGCATACATACATACAATTTAATTATTCATGAATGATAATTAACTTAATATTAATAAAAAATATTTTTTTCTTTGAAAACAAAATGTTTTTTACAATAATTAGC
The DNA here is from genome assembly GCA_964019185.1 of Maratus speculifer. Classification (NCBI taxonomy): domain Eukaryota; kingdom Metazoa; phylum Arthropoda; class Arachnida; order Araneae; family Salticidae; genus Maratus; species Maratus speculifer. The sequence continues at coordinate 341,630,384 of OZ025297.1, forward strand.
AATTTTTATAAATATTATTTTATTTTTGTTTGAAGAAAATATATTTTATCTATAGACATTTGGTCCTAGATACTGTCACAAAAATGACATTTTTAAGGCTTAAAATGTTCTAAAAAATAATGAAATTGCCATAAAATCATATTTTTTGATTTATTGATTTTTAAAACAATAGTTCTAAAGATTAATAATAAAATTTTACATTTTATTTGCTTAAAATCAATAATAAAGGTCTGAAACGCTAAAATGCACATTTATGTGACATTCAGACATAGATGAATGTGTTTTTGTGTGTATCAAAAACAAAATGTTGATACTATTTTTCATATTCCAAAAGAAGAAGAAATGGTTCTTAAAGAAAGAAAATCTTTGATCGCGTTTCTTTTACACATTTTATTTCTCATGCATTAAATTGAATATATACTCACGCATTTTCAAATACATGTTTATTTTCATCTGCTGAGCTTAAACTTTTTGTGAAAATCCCGACAACCTCAGTGGCAAAAACCTATATATGACCCTCAAGAATTTTACAGAAACAAAATTAGACTTCTTCCGAGTCGAAAAAATATCATTCGAAATAACCCGACTCGATGTTCGACCGTTTTTAATGATCCTGAAATATCAGCCATTCAGAGGTTTTACTATATTTAAATATTAAAAAATAAAGGTATGTCCATTCTAATATCTAAAACATAAAATGGCGCAATTGGAGGTGCAATTGTAGATTATTTTTCATAATAGCATTTAAACAGGATTTAGTAGTGTTGTGGGTTAAAATATTGCGGGCTCGGGTCGAATGCGAATTGAAATACCTCGTGTTCGGGTCGGGTTGCGGGTTACAGAAAATTATTTTTGCGGCTTCGCGTTCGGGTTGCGTGTGGAAGAATATTCCTTGTCGGTTTCGGATCTGGTTGAGGGTTGATTTAAATGGATGTGGGTCAAGTAGATTTGTAGCCAACCCAGTCGGGTTGTGTAAGACTTTAATTCAAACCCTAAAGTGTACAATACTTTGGCGAACGATGGAGTGTGCCAAATGATCTTGGGAGAAGGGCGCTTTGCACGTATGTTCTCGTTGACAATGACATTACTGACAGTGCATTTCAATTTAAGACAATTCAAATATTATTCTGTTTCCAAAAACTATTTTATATCAATTTTAAATAGGGGTTTAACTTAAAAAAATATTAATCTTATAAGAAGGATAAGACAACCATTCAGATTTATTGAAATTTACATTTTGTTTGCCTCTAATCTATACTAATACACTGGTGGACAAAATTAAGAGATGGAAGGCATTTTCCCAAATATCTCGAGAAATACTGGATAAAAATAAATAAAAATTGGTATGGATATAACTTATAATATGACAATAATATGTGCAAAGCAAAAAGTAAAATGCCATTCATTGGCAAGAGTTATTGCCAACAGTCCAATGTGGACTGAAATTCATGAAGACAGATGGCAATGAAAGTGAGGCTTGTATGGTGTGTAGTCGCCTCAAGTATGGTGTATGGTCACCTCTGACAGATAGACAGCATGCACAATGAGTATGCATGTTGTTAATAAGAGAGTTAAGGATTGCTTGTGGAAGACTCTCCCACTCTTCCACCAGAGTAGTTTTTAACTCCGGAATGGTTCTGGGTGGGGGTTGACGACTTGTAATAGCCCTTCCAAGAACATCCGAAGCATGTTCAATGAATGAAAGATCAGGAGGTTTGACTAGCCAATCCATTCGATGAATATCCTCGCTTTCCAGATACTCCTCAGCCAAGCGAGCCCTATGTGGTCGGGCATTGTCGTTCATAAAAACGAATTCAGGGCCAACAGCACCCCTGAAAAGACGCACGTAGGATTGTAGGATCTCCTGCCTGTACCTCTGGGCATTCACGGAACCAGTGTCAAACACATGAAGTGGTGTACGGTATCTTGCATGATCCCTGCCCAAACCATCAGTTCTCCCCCAGCATAATGGTTCCTTTCCATGATGTTACTGGAATGGTATCGGGTCCCAGGTTTCCTCCATATGAATATTCGCCGAGAATCAGGTTGAAGATTGAATCTGAACTCATATGTGAACTATTGGAGCTGTGTCCAGTGTTGGTGCTGTCTGCCCCATTGTGCACGCTCTCTTTTGTGGAAGGAAGTGAGTGGGATGCAAATGGCGGGCCTCCTGGCATACAACCCTCTTTCACCGAGCCTCCTGGCAACAGTCTTCCTTAAAACTAATGTTCCTGTGGCAGCAGCAAGGTCCCTAAACAGTTGTTTCTCTGTAGATGTCCGTTGAGGGGTATCTGGAAAGCGAGGATATTCCTCGAACGGATTGGCCAGCCAAATCTCCTGACCTTTTATTCGTTGAACATACTTGGGATGCTCTTGGAAGGGCTATTGCGAGACGATAACCCCCACCCAGAACCATTCCGGAGTTAAAAACTGCTCTGGTGGAAGAGTGGGAGAGTCTTCCACAAGCAATCCTTAACTCTCTTATCAACAGCATGCATACTCGTTGTGCATGCTGACTGTCTGTCAGAGGTAACCACACACCCTACTAGAGGCGAACACACACCATACAAGCCTCACTTTCATTGCCATCTTTTATCATGAATTTCAGTCCACATTGGACTGTTGCCAATAACTCTTGCCAATGAATGGCACTTTAATTTTTGCTTTGCACATATTATTGTCATACTATAAGTTATATCCATACCAATTTTCATTTATTTTTATCCAGTACTTCTCGAAATATTTGGGAAAACGCCTTCCATCTCTTAATTTTGTCCACCAGTGTATTATAAAGAGGAAAGATTTGATTGTTTGTTTGTTTGAATTGAATAGGCTTCGAAACTACTTGACAGATTTGAAAAATTCTTTCACCGGTGGAAAGCTGCACTATTTCCGGTGAACACAGGCTAATTTTTAATTGATTTATTCAAATGTTTTCCTTAATAATTCAAAATTTCATTATTTTTCATACAGAATCAATTAAAATTTTTCCGATAAAAAATAACCATTTTTCTTTCCCGTTGCCAAGAAATAATTAATCTGGACTAATAATTTCTTCTGGGTAATTAATTTTCAGTTGAACAGTAGCCACGTGGAAAATTAAAATAAAAAGAATTCAACGGAAAATAAATATGACGTCATACTTGGAAAAAAAGTATTTTATTATATAAGACGCACGAATATCGGTTAAGAGGTTCTCTTTGAAAAATGGCGACATATAGAAGTAAAGTGAACGAGAAAGAATTAAATTATTAATAAAATATTTGATTTGGAAAAATATGACGTCATAGTTTAAATTACATAGGAATTTTGAAGCATTTGTTAAAAGAACAAGAGGCATGGATATATGTAACTAATAAAATTGGTAAATAATGACGTCACATCTATACCAATATTATAAAGAGGTAAGATTTGATTGTTTGTTTGTTTGAATTGAATAGACTCAGAAAGTACTTGACGGATTTGAAAAATTCTTTCACCGTTGGAACTAAACGATTAAAACCTAAGTGATTTTGGATTGCCGTCTTCAGTTCGTACAGAAAACAATGAGACAAAAAAAATGGCACAGCACTATAACACAAATATTTTGACCGCTTTTGCTAAGGAAAATCTTCCAAAATTAATCCCAGATGAAAGATATGCTTTTGAGCGTGAATAACAACAAAAACAAAAAAATTTTTTGGATGCACCATGTAGCACTGGAAGACTTTTATTGCAAATTTAATACTTGCTAAAATAAGACAATCAGGGAAGATAGCGATAGCAGTTGCTTCGTCAGGAATCGCTGAAACCCTTCAGAAGGATAGAAAAACTGCTCATTCAAATTTTAAACTCCCACTAACCGTAAATCTTGAGCAACAATCGATATGTTTTATTCGCAAAAATGGGCCTCTTCGTAAACTATTACAAGAAGCCTCATTGGTTATGTGGGATGAATGCACCATGAGCCATAGAGCAGATATAGAGGCCGTGGGCAGAACCTTAAAAGATCTTAGAAACTCCTCTGTTCTCATGGGCGGGATTACTTTTGTATTTGATGGATATTTCCGACAGACTCTGTTATTAACAGAGGTACGCGGGCAGATATCATCAAAGCGTGCTTAAAATCGTCGTCCTTATGGACTTCGATTGAAAATATAAAATTACGGACAAATATGGTTATGTGAGATGAATGCACCATGAGCCATAGAGCAGATATAGAGGCCGTGGACAGAACCTTAAAAGATCTTAGAAACTCCTCTGTTCTCATGGGCGGGATTACTTTTGTATTTGATGGATATTTCCGACAGACTCTGTTATTAACAGAGGTACGCTGGCAGATATCATCAAAGCGTGCTTAAAATCGTCGCCCTTATGGACTTCGATTGAAAATATAAAATTACGGACAAATATAAGAGCACATCTTCATGGAATCACAGATAGCGATTTTTCACAGCAACTGCTTAAACTTGGGGAAAGAATTTTCCCCACTCCAAATTTAAGCAGAAATTGTAACATCCTTCTGGATGAGTCTCTAGGCCAAATAGTCCATAATTTAGAATTTTTAATAGATGCAGTATACGCTGACATCGAGAATATACTCGAAAAAGACTTTCTTTGGTTGTGTTCTAGGGCAATAGTGTCACCTAGGAATGATAGTGTCAACGAAATAAGCAATCTGATCATTCAAAAAGTTCCCTGCCAAGTAAAAAATTTCAAATCAATCGACACCGTGACTAATACCGAAGACGCAGTCCATTATCCACATGAATTTTTAAATTCACTAAACCCTTCTAGACTGCCACTACATGAATTGACGTTAAAAATTGGAATTCCAATCATGCTTTTGAGAAATTTAAGTCCTCCGAACATGTGCAATGGGACGAGGATACTTATAAAGGAATTGAAGGACAATTTAATTTGCAAACATTATCACCGGCCCAGCAGCTGGTCAACTAGCTCTTATACCGAGTATACCGATGATCCCAACTGATCTACCAAACCCATTTAAACGGATTTAATTTCCTGCAAAAACAGATTCAGATTCAGCCAGATGGGGAGGCCTACTAATTGGTTTGAGCTCAACAAGCCTCACCCAGCAATGCTTATTTAAAAAAAAAAAAAAAATACAGAACAATTATACAGTAAATAAAGGTATGTAACAAAAAGTAATTGAGATAATGTCCTGTAAAAATATCTTTCGCAACTAATAATAAGTCCCAAAGTCAAACCTTCGAATTAGTAGGGATCGACCTACGAAAAGAATGTTTTACTCATGGCCAACTGTATGTTGACCTATCGCGGGTCGGAGCTCCTGTAAATCAATTTATTTTGCTGCCACAAAATAATACAATATAAAATATCGTTTACAGTGAGCTCTGACCTAAGAAATTCAATGGCTTTTATTTTGTAGGTGTAAAACTTTTTACAAACATTATTACAAATAAATGAAAAATAATACTAATATCCGAATTTTCTTTTATAATTTTACACTTTTTTAGTAACCCCACGCACAAAGAAGAGAGTATGAGTATGTGTGTAAAAATTTGTAACTTGATTTTTTTTTTAAATATCCATGCGAAGCCGGGTCGGGCTGCTATAATCTATATCCATAAAACAAACTCGTGTTAGTTACACCATTTATAACTCAAGAACGGGTGGATTGATTTTTATGAAATTTTGTATGGAGGTATCTGACACCTTAGATTAACATATAGACTACTTTTTACCCGACTACCTAAAAGGAGGGCAATGCTTTTAGTAGTTGAATTTAATGGGATGAAGTGGTAGTAAAAGTTTGCGGTGTCAGTAGTGACACGGGACTGGCAAACTTGCTCTACCCGAAGCAAAGCGAGGGCGGACCGCTAGTAAGTATATAAAAATGATTATAACACAGTTACGTCTTTGTTTCATCTTTTTTTTTTTTTTTTTTTTTTTCAATTTTTCTTTCTTCCAATTTATTTTCAAGATATTTTCTCTAGTATTTAAAATGTTTTCAATATTTTTTTATTCTTTCGTCAGTGTCTTTACTTTGTTCACATTTGTCGTAGGAAATGTTTTATCCAACATTTTACTAGGCGTTTCACAAATATTTATTTACCCAAATGCAATTAAGTAAGTTAATACACTGAAGCGCGTTTACTTTTCTAATAAGGTGATTTCTCGAAAAACTATTGCACGCAGCCTAGTAATTTGTAATTAGGGACTTGAAAAAAGAAAGGTCAAGAGACTGCAACCAGTAATTTAGTATGAGGCGGTAAGCATAAAATAATTATGCCTTTCAGTTCAGCATACTCTAACATTTCTAAAAACTTGTGAGCAAAGTGTGGCCGTCAAGAATTAGAAAATAGTTCTTATCAGTTTTCTAAGAGTGACAGTTTTTTAATCAATCCAAATATGTATCGGAATTAGCGAAAGCAGATTCCAGTGACATTTTGATTTTTTTTTTTTTTTTTTTTTTTTTTTTCAAATGGTCTTCATCTAAAGTTTCATTTAGTGTGTTTTTTCCTTTAATAATACTATACGGAAGAAGAAATGACTTTTTGGAATTACAACATGATAAAGCTGAAATAATTTCCTCTTATTTTCTTGATGTGATTAATGACACATTTTTTAGCCTTTAATAGCCATTACTTTATCAGGTTTATTATTCATATGAAAACCAGGTTCATATTAAAAATGCAGTGAGGCTTAAAAAAAATCACATTCTTTAAGCTCACCTTCCAGCAACTTAAAATATCCATATACAGTTTTTCTGTTCATTCTCTTTGCTCCAGTGTCTTTCAGGCAAGAAATAGTTGTAACCAGTCACAAAAAATCCTTTTTTGGCTTCTATACTAAATGACAATCTCAGTATGAGGTACCTCAGTTTTCCGCTAGTTCATATGGGGCCACAACCTTATTGAGTCTCTACACGATGTAAAATCTTGGTTCTATAGTTTTTATATATAAGCAGCAATTTTTCTTTCGCTACCGCAACCCAATATTGTTGAAGGGTCTATAGAATCCTTGGTAAATTTATGTTTTGAAATTCTTCTCTTTAAAGTAGCTTTAGAAATGCTAAAAATCATTGCTCCTTGATTAAGAACTATTTTATTTTCTTCAGTGAGTTCAATAGCATTTTTCAAAATATTTTCAATCCATTCTTCGTGTATAGACTAACTTTTTCTAATATAGCATTTTCTTAAAATAGACAAATACAGTATCTTATTAATTTTAGCCCTTTAAAAAATTAAATTTTATACTGATGATGTATGGTTCATCCCTCCCGATGGAAAACCTGGTTCATTTCTCCTGTCTACATCTGGTAAATTCCTACCGATTGCCTTGGTGAGAGGCATAACGCATCCCGACTCAAAACTGTAGATATTACATCACTATTTTAGGTTATTCAGAAGAGTAAATATTAGCTAAGATTGCATCATTAAAACTAGATAGATCGCATGTAAAGCAAAACATCTAAATCTATAACTATAACCATATTAAAAAATTATTTGACATACCAAAACAAAAATGACTTTTTGCTAAAAAAAATTGCATCGGATAAACTCGAATCTGAAACCGATGAATAAATCAGATAAACTTCCGTCATCTGAATCTGAATCTAACATGTCAAATGGATTAGAATTTCGATTTCTAAATGGTTATCATAATTTTTTTAAGCACATTTTTTTTTCATTCTATAACAAAGAGTGTCTTTTACTTTTTTTACAGTGTGTATGTGGTAAAATATGGGTTAAAGCGCACTGAAAACTTTTTGAGATGCACTGTATATGTACCCAATATTCATTGTCACTCCCTGACTTCTCGATAACTTCCTGCCGATAGAAAGAGAAATTTCCAGCATGTAGGCCAAGTGCAGTGAAGTGCAGCATCAGAAGTCATTTCCGTATTACGTATGTTTTTTAATTATTAATCGTTATTAGTTTTTTCTCAGCAGTCGTTGTTTTGCCTGTTCTGGGAATAAAAACTGGGTCAAACTAAATCAATGAATTTTTTCTAGGAATATTTTTAAAAATATTGTTCAATGTAACTCTTTAAATTATTAAACATTTAGTAAGCAAAGAGATAGAAGTTATCTTTATCCAGGTTTTCAAAGTCTTTTTCATTATTATTTTTATTTATTTATTTTAAAGAAATGTTATTACAGTATAGAAATTCGAACTATCTTGCTTGAGTTTTAATCGCTTCTTTCTCGAAAATTTTTTTAGAACTAAAAAAAAAAAAAAAAAAAAAAAAAAAAAACAATTTTGGGGTTATGGAGTGGGTTGAGGACTATGGAAGGTGGTAGGTGTTGTTAACTGATAGTAATTAATGTATATTCTAGTTTTTATTAAAAAAAAAAAAAAAAAAAAAAAAAAAAAAAAAAAAAAAACAAAGACTAATATTTTGCATGAATGTGAGGATGAAATAGTTTAGCTTTTATTCTTCGTTTCACGTTGATGAAATACATATATATGTTACAGGCCAAACCCGATTTTAGGCCAAACTAGATTGGCCTAGTCCAAACTAGTCTATCCTAACGCCCATCGGATAAACTAGTTTTTCCTAGGCCAAACTAGTCTATCCTAACGCCCATCGGATAAACTAGTTTTTCCTAGGCCAAACTAGTCTATCCGAACGCCCATCGGATAAACTAGTTTTTCCTAGGCCAAACTAGTCTATCCGAACGCCCATCGGATAAACTAGATTTTCCTAGGCCAAACTAGTTTGGCCGAACGGTCATTAGGATTAACTAGTTTAGCCTGCTATTCATTGGTTTGAACTAGTTTATCCTAGGCCGAACTAGATTGTCCTAGGCCAATTCAATTTGGCGTGATTTTATTGAATTTAAAGGCCGCCACGGCGCCAACTTTCTTGTTTTGATCTAATTTAGCCTAGGCCGATGCAATTCGACGCGATTTTAGCTCACAGACTATCAAAGCCTGAGAGCTAATGTGCTCGCAGATTCTGTGTGTGTGTGTATGTAACCATGTACGTACGTATGTATGTATGTACGTACATACTTATGTATGTACGTATTAATATAACGGACTAATGTGTAACTAATATAACGCGAGCACTCTGATGTTGGAATTTGGACGCGATTTAGTTCAAGCCAGTCGGCTTCGCCCGCTATCGGGCCCCTTCTTTTATATAAAATCTTGAAACGGACGTATGTTGAGGCGAACGAACTGTGAAGTGAAAAAAAAACATGATGATAAATATTTAAGAAAAAGGATTTTGCATCGAAATACCACTATTTTCTAATAGTAATTTTTGTAAAAATGTTATATTTTTGCTGGAACTTTTTGAATTTTTGTGATAGTTTATCGCATATGATATAATTTTATAAAAATAAAAAAAAAGAGTTACATTTTGGCGTGAAAGAGGATGTGGTTGCGAACAAAATCAGGAAATATAACGGAAATTCTATGTTTTAAAGCACAGCGACCTCAAGTAACACATCTACTAATAGGTTGTTTAACGGAGTTTCATTCAAATACAGTTTTGTTAATAATAGAGTACGCTCTCTGGTGTTGGAATGTGGAACAAATATAACGTGGCTTAGTTGAAACTTGCTGGCTTCGCCCGCTATCGGACTGGCGTGGGCAGCGGGGATATGGTTCGAATTTCGTTCGCTTCGAGGTTCTTTCGAAAAGGAGGGTTACATTCGGTGGTGCGTGCTCAGCATGCTTGCTACGATTTAAATTTTGTTCGCTTCGAAGTTCATTCGAAAAGGAAGAGCGCATTTGGCAGTACGCGTGCAGCACGCCTGCTATACGCTGCCGCAGTCTGTGGGGACGCGGCTGAAGAACTAATGCACGAAATTTAATAAAAAATTATATTCAGGCAGTCTCTGATCTAAATTGATGCTGATTAGTTTTTGGTGTAAATCGTTCATCAGGTAGAGTACTGTATGGCATTTTTTACGATTTACGCATGAGCTTTATCTTAATAGCTAATACAATCAAATTTCCATCGAACTTTAGATACAGTTCGTCCATGACATGAGTTGGTGTTGTTTATATTTTGAAGTAAATCACTCAACATGGCTATGATATGCTGCATTTTTCACAATTTTCACAATAGCTGTATCTCAAGAACTAACAGACGGAATTTAATAAAAATTTATATTCAGATAGTCCCTGATATAAATCGATACTGATTACTTTTCCATGCAAATAGTTCAACATATGGCGCTTCTAAAGTGCGTTTTTACCGATTTGCATTAACACTATTTCAATAACTAATTTACGGATTTTAATCAAACTTCCGAATCAGTAAATCCGTGATATGAATTAAATCTTTTTACGTATTCGTGTTAATTGCTCAATAGGTGGCGCTGTTGTGCTCAATTTTCCCGATTCCTGAAATAGTTTTGTTGCAAGAATTAATGCACGAATTTTCATCAAACTTTATATTCAATAAGTCCCTGATATAAATTAGTATTCTGTAGTTTTGGAGTAAATCTCTTGAAAGGTAGCGCCGCTATACGGTATTATTCGTGATTACTGCAAAAACTCTATCTCAGGATCTAATGCATGGATTTTCTTGAAACTCCAGATTCTGTTAGTCCTTGATATGAAAAAGTACAAAAGTAATTTTTAGTTTTTGGAGTAAATCGTGCAACAGGTGGCGCTGCTATGTGGCATTATTTATGATTATCGCAATATCTCAAGAAGAAATGCACGGATTTTCATCAAACTTCATATTCAGTTAGTCCCTGATATAAATTAATATTCTTTTGTTTTTAGAGTAAATGGCTCAATAAGTAGCGCCTCTTAGAGGTCTGCACGGGCCGGGCCTCGGCCCGAAGCCCGAGCCTGGCCCGGCCCGCTGGCCGGGCTCGGGCCGATTTTCAATAGTGGCATTCGGGCCGGGCCGGGCTCGGGCCTTACTTCTGAAGACTCGGGCCGGGCCGGGCCTAGTCACTAATCCTTTCGGGCCGGGCCAGGCCGGGCTGGGCTCGGGCCTTAATTTTTTTGCTGGAGTATCGGACCGGGCCTAACTTTTTTTTTTTCCGTACGAAGCCGAGACTGATTCCATTCTTCCTAGTTTTCATGGACCAAAATAATAAGTTTCTATTGAATCTTCCTGTATGAAAATTCTTTTCTCGACTTTTTATAAATAAGTAATATTGGCCTTGTCCAAAAATTTCTGCAAAAAAAGCATATACTTTTAAGCCGTCATTATTCTACAATTAAACATTAGAATTTATTCCTTTTAAAGAATCGTAGATTACTAGGCGTTTTATAATAAAATTAAACACACACACACACACACACACACACACAAAAAAAAAAAAAAAAAAAAAAAAAAAAAAAAAAAAACACGGAATTTTTTTAAACTGAAAACTGAAAGTTTCTTTTAAAATGTTCATCCATGCAAAATGGATACAACAATACGGGAGAAAAAAATATATTAAACATTTACATCTGTTAAGAAGGGAATGCATTTTTTTTTCGTTCCAAAGCGATTTCGTCTTTGGAAATTTTACCATATACCGCTTTTTCGATTTTTTGACTTCATTACAGGGAATATGGATTAATAATACTAGTGATAACTGAAACATTTACATACAACAAACAAAGATTCATTTAAAAGCATAAATATCGCAGCCTACGGCACTTCTGCATAAATGGAGATTATAAACATGGAAAAAAAAAAGACTAATATAATTTTTTTTGGTCAGAACTCTTCCATAAGATTAAAGATCAATGTTCTGTAGAAATTCACTCGAGCCGGGCCGGGTTCGGGTCGAATTTTAAACTTTTTTTCGGACCGGGCCGAGCTCGGGCCGGGTCGGGCCATTATTTTTTTCGTTCGGGCCGGGCCGGGCTCGGGCCGGGCCGGGTCGGGCCAATATTTCTTTCGTTCGGGCCGGGCCGGGCTCGGGCCGAAATTTTAACTTTCGGGCCGGGCCGGGTCGGGCCAATATTTCTTTCGTTCGGGCCGGGCCGGGCCCGGGCCGAAATTTTAACTTTCGGGCCGGGCCCGGGCCTGGAAATTTCGGCCCGTGCAGACCTCTAGCGCTTCTATCCAGTTTTTTTATGACTTCTGCGATAATTCAAATACCTGAAATAGTACTAATACACAGATTTTCATCAAATTTCAGCTTGAATTATAATTTGAAAGACGTTGTTACGGATTTTTCAAAAAGTTCCAGCAAGAATTTAACATTTTTACAAAAATTGCTATTAGAAAATAGTGGTATTTCGATGCGGAATCCTTTTTCTTAAGTATTTATCATCATGTTTCTTTCTTTTCGATTCAATATTCGTAAATACCTAAATCGCGTTGTATTAGTTCCAAATTCCAACACCAGGGTTCTCGCATTAGTTCCACATTCCATCACCAGGGAGCGTACCTTATTACTAACAAAACTGTATCTTAAGAAAACTCCGTTAAAGAATCTATCAGTAGATATGTTACTCGATGTCGCGGTGCTTCAAAACAAGAATTTGAGATTTTTGAAAAAATCACTATTCTATAATAGTGGCATTAAATGCGAAATATATTTTTATAAATTTATATCATGTGTCATAAACTATCTTAAAGTTTCAAATAGATCAACCTAGAATTTCCGTTATATTTCCTGATTTTGTTTGCCCCCCCCCCCCCCCTCTTTCCCTTTCGTAATGGGACTTTTTATAAAATTTTTTATCACATGTTATAAACTATCACAAAGTTTCAACAATTCCAACAAGAATTTAACATTTTTACAAAAATTACTAACAGAAAATAGTGGTATTTGACGCGGCATCTTTTTTCTTAAATATTTAACATCATGTTATATTATGTTTCAAAAAGTTTCACAAAATTGGTAATATTTAAATAGCAGCTAAAACTTAAAAAAAACGCTGAGCTTTTTAAAAAAATCTAGCGTCCCCTTACTCTACCTCCCCGCCGTATCCTAAGTTTCAAGTGTCATGCTTTATTTAAGCTTTTTCTTATTTTTAAAAGGATTCGGATATTTACTTTTTTAATACGAACAATTTCGCGTGAAGTGATGTGTGTGGAAACCAATATCTGTTACGAATTAAAAATCTTTTCATAAAACCAAAAGTTTCTATCCGATTGAAAAAATAATCCGCTCTGTCTTTATATTTAAACTCAGAACCCCCAAAATTAATCAGGTAAACGCCTTATCAGAAGAAACCTACATCCAAAATTTGAAACAAATCGGTAAATTATCCCTGAAAAATCTATTTACATTAATTAATACCCCCATTCCTCCTTTCTTTATATGTAAACAATGAACACCCACAACTAATCATGGATGTACCTTATCAAACTGATACTGTACCTAAATTTTTAATAAAATCTGATACTTTTGCATGAAAACTGACTTAACGAAATTAAGGAGTGGAGGGGGGGGGGGTGCGGTTTAGGTTTTTGTTCCCCTTCCCTTATTCTTATCCAATGAACCCCTGAAACTAATCAGGAAAGTTCGTTATCAGGATAAATCTATGTCCAAATTTTGAAGCAAATTGGATATTTCTATCAGGAGTTATCGCATTACGTACATACGTACGTACATACGTACATACATACGTACATGGTTACATACACACACACAGAATCTGCGCGCACATTAGCTCTCATACTTTGATAGTCTGTGAGCTAAAATCGCGTCATACTGCATTGGCCTAGGCTAAATTAGATCAAAACTAGAATGTTGGCGCCGTGGCGGTCTTTAGATTTAAAAAAAATCATGCCAAATTGAATTGGCCTAGAACAATCTAGTTCGGCCTAGGATAAACTAATTCAAACCAATGAATAGCAGGCTAAACTAGTTCATCCTAATGACCGTTCGGCCAAACTAGTTTGGCCTAGGAAAATCTAGTTTATCCGATGGGCGCTCGGATAGACTAGTTTGGCCTAGGAAAAACTAGTTTATCCGATGGGCGTTCGGATAGACTAGTTTGGCCTAGGAAAAACTAGTTTATCCGATGGGCGTTAGGATAGACTAGTTTGGCCTAGGAAAAACTAGTTTATACGATGGGCGTTAGGATAGACTAGTTTGGACTAGGCCAATCTAGTTTGGCCTAAAATCGGGTTTGGCCTGTAACATATACAATATATATACGCATATTTTAATTCCCTTTGCTACTATATCTTCACTAACAACTATATACAGTTACTTATAATTACTTATACTACTACTAAAAAAAAAAAAAAAAAAAAAAAAAAAAAATGCATTTGAGTTGAGCGTTATGAAAGCTTTCGCACGTCACCCCACATGATCTATAAAGAAAATATTTTTTTTTCGAGTAATTTAATTAGCCCATCTATATTTTCCCTAAACGCATTTGTAAATGTTTAAAAATCTGTAAATATGTGGGGTCAATAGTTTTTATTTCTTCATCCAATTTGAACTTTCCTCGTTTCATAGTTTACGAGTTAAATGGCTGTAATAGACAAACAGACAAAGGAGGGATCTTATAACGGTTACATTTTTAAGTTTTAAGGCCCCTGTCCTCGCTCGAAGAAACGCTCGCGAGCTAATGCTTTTCCTATGGGGAAGCATTTTTCTAATAACTCTTTCGCATTTTGACATTTTTGAATAATTTTTTTTTGCATTGGATAGCTGAGGTACATGCCGACAGCGCACCTTTTTTATTTTTTCGATTTTGGTTGCAGATATATTTTTTAAAAAGCACTTTCAGTTTCGAAACCGGTTTTAAAAGTGAAACTAACTTTGTAAAAAATATCTGCAACCAAAATCGAAAAAGTAAAAAAGGTGCGCAATTGGTATGCACCTCAGCTATCCAATGCAAAAAAATTATTCAAAAATGTCAAAATGCGAAAGAGTTATTAGAAAAATGCTTCCCCATAGGAATAGCATTAGCTCGCGAGCGTTTCTTCGAGCGAGGACAGGGGCCTTAAGTATGGAACCCTAGGAATGGAACAATTTTCTTTATTTCCATACAGTATTTATTGTATCATCTCTAATAGTTTTGAAAACATAAATTGTTAAAATTCGGTCATTCATTTATGCCAACACATTTTTTTTTCTTTTAAAAATAGCAATTTTATTTAAACGAGGTGGAACCCGTCGAAATTCGACGAAAGAAAATCTTTAAGGAATAACTGTATCATTGATTTATGAAAAAACTACGGATTTATGAAATAAAACCGAAATTCACCGGATTTTATAACAGACGATATTTTAAAAGTAGTATACTAATTTTAATTTCCATTTTTTTTCAATTTTAAGAGAAAATGGAGTATTTCTGTTGCCACAATTACAAATTTGGTACTAAAAATTATAAAAAAAATTAATATCCCAAAATTTAATTGAGATACAGCTTTGAAACAAACTCCATATAAAAGTACATTTTTTTCCTGTTACGACGGTATGAAAAATTTAAATGTACCATGTTTAGAAGTGTAAAGTTTGCAGTAGCGAAAATTGCAAAACCGAAATTGCTTGGAAAAGTGTTGCGCATTTTAATTTATATTTTTTA
The DNA here is from genome assembly GCA_964019185.1 of Maratus speculifer. Classification (NCBI taxonomy): domain Eukaryota; kingdom Metazoa; phylum Arthropoda; class Arachnida; order Araneae; family Salticidae; genus Maratus; species Maratus speculifer. The sequence goes on from OZ025297.1 coordinate 341,645,815, forward strand.
TTTTATTATTTTTTATTCAATTTTAAGAGAAAAAGGAGTGATTCTGTTGCCACAATTACAAAAGTGGTACTAAAAGCTATATGAAAATTAATATCCCAAAAATAAATTAAGATGCAGCTTTCAAACAAATTGCATTTAAAAGTACATTTTTTTCCTTCTGTACAACGGTGTAAAAATTAAAAATGTGAAATGTTTAGAAGTGTAGAATTTGCAGTAGCAAAAATTGCAAAACCGAAATTGCAAGGGAAAGTGTTGCCATTCGCAAAATAATGTATGCGTTACGCACAGATACGTTTGGCCTTTATAATATAGATATGTCAAGAAAATGTATCAGTGCTTAACTATGTTTTTTTTAACTATGCATATTGAGTTATTGAAAAACATTTTTCTCATTTCAGGTATGCTTACACAGACACATTAAACTTAACCAGTGTAGAAGATGCCATGTTAACAGCTTACGCTGCCAAAAAATATCTCCTGCCACACTTACTGAGAGAGTGTTTTGTGTTTATCGAAGCGCACGTCTCCCCTAAAAATGTTTGCCAAGTGTACGAATTCGCTGCTGTGCTAGAAGCTCATCATCTCATCTACGAATGCCTCAACATCATCGACAGACAGACTCATCATGTGCTCACGTGTTCTACTTTCCCATCCGTTTCCGTATCGACTCTAGAAACCATTGTATGTCGGCCTCATCTGAACATTTATTCAGAATTTTCACTTTATTCAGCAGTTCATCTCTGGGCCGAGGAGGAATGTAAAAGACGGAACGTTGAAGTTGAAATGGAAAACCTTAGAATAGTGTTAGACAGTGTTTTACCTCATGTTCGGTTTCTGGCCATGACCGCCGAAGAATTCTGCAAAGGCCCAGCTAAAAACGGACTTCTTTCGAAAGATGAATGTTACGCCATTTTCATGAATCTTGCCATACCAGGAATCGTACCCATGCCCAAAGGACTATCTTCGGATATGACTAAAAGATCTGTGCCTCCCGATTTTTTCGTTGCGACTAGATATAATCCAACAGGTTTTCATTCTCCTGTACGTCCCGTTAGAGTGTGTGGCATAAGATTCACAGTGACCAACCACGATATTTTCTTGGTCGGAGTTGGGTTTCCAGTCCGGCTAGACACAAATTACTTCTCGGTCAGACAACCGAAGTTTGACGGCTCTCTCCGGTTCCTGTACAAGCTACAGGAAGACAAAATCGAGAGAGAGGACATGGCAGTGACCTTCAGTTTGGCTAGAGACAAAGATGTGCGGTTAAGGCTCAGAAAAACGTACTTCGTGAGGAAAGGCGTGGAGTGTGAACTGGAACTCCACGTTAGTTCCATGCTAGCTGAGGACGTGGTGATACCAAACATGAGAAATCGAAAAAAAGAAGATACCAGTGATGGAATTACATTCCATTTTCACCAGTTTAACAGAGGACAGGCCAGTAATGCCGCTGACCTCTTAGAATTCGCAGAGATTTATTATTACTATTGAAGATATGGTGTTAATTTTGAGGAATAAAAGCTTTTATATGTGTGTAAAATACCATCGGTGAAATATAAAGGAGAAGGGAATGTATTTGCTTCAAATAATTGGTGTAAACATAGTTTTGTGATGACATCAAGCCACAGAACTATTCTCTATTTAAAAATTATGTATAGATTCGAAAGTTGGTTTTTAATCGAACAGTTTTTACTTTTTTAAAACAAATATATCAAAGTCATTGTTCTCATTTTAGAATTTCTAAATTCTCAAACCAAAGTTTACTTTTTCTGCATAGTGTTCATAAAATGTTTTTAAAAGGAATGGGGTGGTGGTATTTATCATGATGAACAATTTATGTATAGAAAACTGAAGTTGCAGCTAGTGTTGTTGGTCTACTATCATAAAAAGTTAAATAACAGCTTCTAAATTAGGAAAAAAATGCAGTAAACCCTATGAAAACATAATCTGCCAATAACGGAATCCTGTCTTAAACGTAGAAAAAATTTGTGGTCCCTTCGAAATGAAACTATATAGTTAAACACGTTAAGATGTATACATTGCTAAAACGGAATATTTCTTTGGTTGCTTAAAAGTCCGTCATAATATGTCTTACAATAGTACAACGACAGAAACTGAAAAATTGTTTTGGAGAGATTTCTGATTTAGCAATTATCCACTTATATAAAGTTGCTCACATTTGTTTTTTGGACACTTGTATTTATGAAAATTACTTATTAAAAATGTCATCTAAATATTAAAGGATCTACTTAAAAAAAATTTCCTACAAACTTTATTCTTTCTATAATAAAACCTAATTATTGTAATGTAAACAAATTAATTTTTTTTTCAAAAAATTAGTTTACCGACAAAGTGTTAAAAACAATTTCACATAAGTGATTGGACACTTTGAAAATTCAACAAATGTAAACAAAAATGCACAACTAATCAAATATTTTAAAACTTTGTTGGGTATGCTTTAGCTGAAATTGTACTTTTAATAAGTTCTGATTCATATGCAACTGTTTTTTTTTTTTGTGTGTGTGTGGGTGTGTAAGAATGTACCTTTATGTCCCATTTCTCTGTTGATACGGATTTAAGATTTTTTTTTTTTTTTTAAATACCATGTTTTTTTGTTCTTTTCTACCATTAATGCCACACATTTTTAATTGGATTTAAATTTGAAGAATATGATGGAGTCTTGATAACTTTGGAACAGTTGTACAGTAGCACAAGTGAACATTTAGGGCTATATGTTTGGGGTCATTATCTTGATACAAGTTTGAGAGCGTTGTGAATTCCAAGTTTTCGGTCCTATATCCCTAGCGCAGATAATCGGACGACAAGAATAAACCAAACCAAGTTTTCGGGCAGATACTTTCAAGATTTTATTTCAGGATATTTATATGCTTAATATTAATCCATATTATTTTAATTCAAAACTAAACTTTTCATACCAGAAGCAGCTAAACGCCAACAAACCATTATGCCTCCATTTCTATGCTTGACAGTTGGCAATAGATCTTTCGGATTGAACTCTTTGTTAGGCTTCCAATTTAAATATTTTAAAAAAAAAAAAACCCTATAAACTTGAATGTTAAATCTATGCACAAAAAAATTAAATATACCATAGATAAAAAATAAAACGAAAATTGAAACCTCTATCTAAATTGTCAAAAAACCTTAGTATTTTTCGAACAATCAAGTTATAAAAATATGAACAGGGAGAAAAATCAATTTAAAGTTTTCATTTGTATGAATAACTGAGCTGAATCTAATAACAAAAGGTACAATATTTCACGATATAATTATCGTATAGGTAAAAATAAGATTTCAAAATATTCACAATTAAAGAAGCTTTCAGTTAATATTAAAAGAAGAAATTCGATACTTTGACTGATTTCAAGGTAGCATGTCCTCGTAGAAATGACAAATTATATATATATATATATATAAATCAACTCTGAGATAAATGAACTTAAAGTTTCTGCTTCTGGATGGACAGAACTGATAACATATCACAAAAATTGTTATTCCTTCTGAGTTATGGTGGTCATTTACAGCATTTTCCTTTGTCTCATGTTTCGCTGAAAACAAACTAATTATTTTGAAACTATTGTTACAATATCTTCATTACTGATCGAAAATCGAATTCAGTTTAAAATTAAAAACTCGACATTTTTATTTATTTATTTATTTAACTGAATAAGTGAATTGCAATTTAGGTTTTCTATCTAGAAGTTGTTCATCTTGATACGTACTAGCGTCCCTCTTATTTTGGAAAAACGGTTTAAGAACACCCTGTATATAATCATGCAAAATATCCAAATTTATATTACTAATAAAATCATCCTAAAAACTTTCATTGTGTCACTATGCTGTTACATATTTCTTCATTTTCCAAACTATGGCTTTTTGTAAATTAGCTTTTTTATATTATACTATTGAATTCTTCAATATTTATACTACTAAATTTTAAAATAAGACGAAATTTGTGCCTAAAATTTTCAGATTAGTTCTTTAGAGAAGGTTTCTAAACCTGTTTCATGCATAATAAAGTTTTTTATTTATTTATTTATTTATTTATTCTAGTTATTTAATATTTATGGTAGACAGGCTCTTTGTATATAATTTATGGAATTGTAATTTCCTAATTTTTTTTTTTTTTTTTTTGGTAAAAATTGTAAAATATATAAAGTTATATAAATTGAATAATGAATGAAGTTCAGAAGTTACTTCTGAAACACAAACTTTCCTTATTTTAGGAAATTATTAAATGTCATATTTTTGTGATACGTAAAATTTTTATTGTAAAGGATAGTTCGTAAAAAGTTGTATATAAATTAGGATACAGTTTATATCATTGTAATCCTTATAGTAATAATAATAATACTTAAATCAATTTGTCAAACTAAAAGTAGTTTTAAATGAATTCCTGTAAAATACAGTTTTAATGTCCTTTTTTGATGTTATATTAAGCTTTTCTGGATTTTTAATTTGTTTTAAAACTTAAAATTATCTATACATATTTTTTTTAATCTAATGGTTATAAACACATAATGAAACTTTTAAAAAATTGAAACTGAAATTATTGTAAGAATTTATTTTTACAGAGAAATTATGCTTTTAACCGTAAAAGCTGCAATTATTGCCAAGCAGTTTCATTGTTTCAAAACAGAAAGTTCATAAAATGAACAGAAAATTTTCCAAACATATGTTTTTTTACTAGTATTCTACTTTAGAGAGTTTTATTTTCACGATATTACTTGGTTTTCTTTTAACGTGTGCTGTTTTATAAACAACGTTTTATAATAATCATAAACGAAACTGACCAATTTTACTATATGATGTATGGATATATACTTTTGTATTATATGTATATTGAAGTACTTGCATATATTTCATTATATAATTAAATTACCTGCAATGCACTTTTTATCTCCAACGTTAAAACGCAATAATGTGCAATCAGAGCATGGGAAAATAATTTTCTTTCCCTGAACTGTATTTTTGTACATGCATAAAAAATTATCTTAATTTGAATAAATAAAACGTTGAAATTTAATATAATTATTTAAACTATGATATCAGAATAAATTTATCTTTCTAGATGCTTAATCTTTCTCGGATCTTAATATAAAAAAGTAATTGTCCAAATGATTTTATATTAAGTAATTTTTTTTTCTTTTAATACCTATTTTAGAAAGGATTCAAATAATTATTTTTAATTAGGACGATAAATACATATTCGGACGATAAATACATACATACATATATATATATATATATATATATATATATATATATATATATATATATATATATATATATATATATATATATATATATATATATATATATATTAAGGCTGAATACATCAAGCAAAATTTACTTGAACTCTTCACATCTACAGCTTTATATATATATATATATTTGTATATAAAGGTGCAATCACATTTTTTTCAGTCTTTTCTTGGAAAAATGTCAGAATTATTACTTTAAACAATTTTCTTCTCACGATATTTTTTCTAAATTTGATTTAATTTTTTAATCTATTTATTTTACAATTATCAAATTCAGCAGTAAAAATGACTTTAATAGATATAATCTGTATACCTAAAAACATTATTAGTGTAATACTAAGCTGTATTAAGTTATTTTACAAATCGAATAGTTTAATAAAATTTAGACTCTTTTTTTTTAAATATTTTTTATTCCCCGAATTTAAACTACGTTTTGTCCTCGAAAAATCTAACCTCTGTTAATAAGGTACCCTGGGGTAATAACGCCAGACGGGGTAATAACGCCAAGTGCTAATATCTTGCATAATTATGAAATAATCTGGTAAATGACACCCATGTGCTCTGCGCAGAAGAGTTTTGAGTCATATAAATCGCAAAAAATAGCTTCAAGTTAATTTGTTTCATTTTTAGGTGTTATTGTTTTTACAAGCAGCTAAAAATAACGCTTGATCTAAAATTTGCGAGATACGTTTTGTGATGTGAAGACTATTTTTTTTATCCGGAAATACTTTGTTAATTACATAAATTTGTAGTACATTTCATGGACTTTCAAAATATTGTTGAATATTTTGGATATCTTCTCGAGATAATTTGTAATTTAAAATGTACAGCGCAATAACTATAACGGGGTAATAACGCCAATCCTTGCAATTTTTACCCCGGTTGATTTCCTACAGTGGCCGAGCTACATCCTAAATACTGATTCAAATAAACACAGTTAAAACTGTGCAATATTTCTAATAATTCTATTTAAGCGGTCCTTTTTAAGCAAAAAAAAAGCTCACGGTCTGATATTCTTTTGCCTCACCCCCCCCCCCCCACCACCACCACATCTTTATTTTTCTTGCACTTTCACAAAAAATTGAACATTTTCAATAGCTTAGGATGCAATTTGTCAATTTCTAGAGCTGAGAGTTTGTATTTTTAGAATTGGGCAATCTACATGCAATTATTCCAACTTATTTCATAGTTTTGTTTGCATGGCGTTATTACCCATATAGGTGGGTAATAACGCCAAATAGCATTGGTCAAGAAATCACGCCATTACATTTTATGTATTCATATCTGTTAAATTATTTTTTTTTCTATAGATAGTCAATGAATTGCTGTATCAAATCATATATTTGTTTGAAAAATACAAACTAAAACTGAGCCGTGAAAATTGGTAGAACCTTAACGTGGCGTTATTACCCCAGGGTACCTTACATTTAATTAAATAAATAAGTAAGAAAAATTCTATTCATTACTGCTGTTGTTTTTACTTTTTACATCACTTGTTTAGAATCTAAAATAATATTTTCGGATTTTATAAACTGAGGTTTTTTTTTTTTTTTTTTTTTTTTTTGGGTGTGTGTGTGTGTGTGTGCGTGTGTGTGTGTGTATGTATGTATGCGAGTCAGTGAGAGAGAAAGGGGGGCAGGGATGGAGGGTGTGCATATGTGTAATTTCCGCTATTTCAAATTTACATTTAAATATTGCTTTATTAAAAAGTTTTGTTTAAAAAAAATTATAACAAAAAAATTCATATAAATATTTTTTTGAAGATAATTTAATTTAATAAATGTAACCTCTATTACAATATTTTACTATATTTACTCTGAATATCACAATTTTAAAAGGCTGTATTTTCATTTTTAAGTTGAATTTTACTTGGTGACGCAAATTTAATAAAGATTGTGCAGTTTATTTATTTATTTATTATTTTTTTTTATAGAGAATATTGCTGCTATTCAATAAATCCTGAATCTTAAAAAAATATTAAAAAGATTTCTTGAAAAGATCAAGACATTTTTTTTATGTTTTTCATGTAGGAATGCTAAATTTTGTTTTGTGGTAAATTTTAATTGTGAAGGAAGTATGTTTATCTATAAAATAAAGATAAGATAAATGTTAAAATTTCAACGCAAATTTGGTACAGTTAATTTAAAATTTAATGAATGCGTAATGAATGATAATGAATATTGGTTATAATTTTCTCATTAAGTTAGGAAATATGCAACAACACGAAAGGATAAATAATGTACTAGAAAATGAACCGCAATAAGAGTTTTCATCCCTTTAAAATATTTTTCTTTCTGCCTTTCTCTTTTCTTTTTTTTTTCTTTTTCTCTTTTTTAATCTTTCTGTTACATATTGTAAATATATATTGTGTAAAAGAAAATTTCAAGCTGATCTTATTTATTCTTGTAATGAATTCTGATATAATTAAATGCGTTAGAAAAGGCCAATCGTATAGTAATTCAAATTGAGCAAAATTTTTACAACTACATAGCTTGTAAAGCACACATTTTTAAAAGCTCCATTTGAAGAAAAAAAGTATAATTTAAAAATATATATATTTATAAAGCTGAATAGTTAAGTTATAGCTTTAAGTTCATTAACATTAACAAATATATATTACATATTCAACTTATATTTAAAACTGGATTTGTTGATTAAATTGGTTTTTATTAAATTTCTCTTCTTTTTCATGAAAAAAGAGAGTGTTTCTAAATTAAAAAAAATTTTGACTTTAAAAGTACATATTAAGAAAATTAAAATATTAATTAAAGAAAGCGATAATAAGTAATAAAGATTTCTTATAATATGCGCAATTTCCGTTAAATGTTCATTTTATGAAATTGCACCAGAATCATAAAAATTACCATAACTTTTTTAATTACATTTTACATCATTCACTTTTTCCATTATATATGTACTTTACTGTATAATTAAAAATAAATAAAAACAACGTCTTTGTTTCTACGTGTTATTCTACTTTGTATCTCATATCTGAAGGTAAATTTCTTGTTACCGTACTTACAATGTAAAATAAAAAAAAAAATATCAAATTTAAAAACATTAGGTTACACATTATATTTTTTCCAGAATTTTTTTTTTTTTTTTAATTTCTCAATATAAATAAATTGTGTTCATAAGATTTAAAAAAAAAAAAAAAAAAAAAAAAAAAAAAAAAAAAATGTTTCTTAATGTTAATATAATATAATTACGAACGAAAATATACAATAACCGCTTCCGAGTTAATAATTCCGGAAAGTGTTCTATATCTTTGAAAACCTCAGAAACCAATATATTTTTTAGATTTAAATGGAAACTTATAAAAACAAACTTTCTTTTGATGCCGTTGATTTTCAGAAACGTTTCCGAGTAATTTTATAGTGTTTTTTACACACTTCTTTAGTCCATATGCTGAGGGGTTTTTTTAAAAATTCTTTTTTCCGGATCTCGATTACCACTCAGACTTCGGAATTTTTTTTTATTATTATTCGATAGGCTGTCACCACCAATATAAATATGTGCTATCAGACATGACGTGAGAACAGTGGCGCCAACTTATATGGGACCATGGGGTCCGATCATTTTTAATCATAACTTAACTAATTTTCATTGTTCTAGTAATTTATTTCATTAACATTTTATTATTCATCTTTACCTTTTGATAAAATTTATTTCACCAATGACCAAGTGCTTTAATTCTCCGACTAACATCCATAAATCCCAAATACAGCTCATATTCAAAATATTAGAATAATTGAGAAAAAGTAATAAGAAAAAATTATTTGTCATTTATTTATTTTTTATACTAAGTAAATGCAATTAAATTTCATATAAATTAAATCTGGAATGTTGAGATAAGATTTTAACATTTATAAAATATAAAATACAGCACAATAAATTAGGTATACAGCTTCCTTAAACACACCAGAATATTAGAATAAAATTTAGATTGGTTCAAAATATTAGAATATTTTATTTTACGCAACAATATTACCTTATGAATATGAAGTAAATGGTAGTTAATATTTTGTAGCATCCCCTTTAGCTTTCATAACAGCGTACAATCGATCTTGCATACTATATACAAGGTGTTTACAAACATTTCTATCAATATTAGCCCAAATAGACTTTATACGTGCCACTAACTCAGTTTTACTTGAAGGAGGATTTTCTTGAAGTTCTTTTTTCATTATACACCTTAAGTTTTCGATGGGATTAAGATCTGGTGAATTTGGTGGCCAAGGTTGCGTTGGCGGAACCAATTCTTAGTTGACACCGAGGTGTGCGAGGACGCTAAATCTTGTTGAAAGATGAAATCATCTTCAAATAAATCTTCTGATGATGGAATCATGTAATATTCTAAAATTTCTTGATATATCAGAGAGTTAACCTTTTCGTAGACGATGCATAACTTTCCAGGTCCTTCTGCACTCATACAACCCCAAACCATGACACTAGCAGCAAATTTTACGGAACGTTTAAGGCATTCTTTATCAAATACTTCTTGCTTCATTCTCCAAACTCGAATACCTTGATTACCATATGAAACACAAAACATACTTTCATCACTAAATAATATATTTTTCCAATCTTCATTGCTCCATAAACGTCTTGATTTACACCAATTCAATCTTATACGCTTTTGTCTTGCAGTCATGAGAGGTTTTGTTTTCGGTACACGAGATTCAAATTTAAATTTATGGAGACGTCTTAATGTTGTCGATGTAGAAACTTCAACTCCTTCTTCTTTCCATTTTCGGTGCAAGAATCGCACACTTTTAAAACGGTTTTTCTTAACTATACGCTTCAGTTTCTTGTCATCTCTAGCAGATGTTTTTGGTTTTCGGCCACCATTTCGGCGATTATTTTGAAATTTTCCAATTTTTGAATATTGTGTTAGTATTTTACTAACGCTCGATTGCGAACAATGTAAATAATTCGCTATAAAACATTGATTTTTACCGTGCCGATACAAATCAACCATACGAAGTTTAGTAGATTCAGGAATATCACTCACACGGCCCATTTTAAGACGAAAAAGAAACAAACTGCAAAAAAGAATACTGATTTTAAATAAAATAGTCTGAATTTAATCAATGATGTCACCAATTAAGAATTGGTAATAATTAAAGGAGAATTAATGTGAAATATTCTAATATTTTGAACCACTTGAATAAATATTCTAATATTTTGACTTTTCAAAATAATTTTTTTTGCAATTAATCTTTTCAAAAATGATATTAAATTTAAGATTACAAGTAAGTTTAATCAACAATAAGTTCTTAATAAAAATATCGTTTGCATATTTTCATTAAAAGACATTAAATTACCAAACGATATTTTCAATTTCTAAAAAAAAGGTAATTATTCTAATATTTTGAATATGAGCTGTAATTGAAATGTTTTGCTTCTATGTTTAACTTTCTTCTATTTCAATTTGTAGTCATGTTCAAGATATAATGACATTGCAAAAAATATAAGTATCTTTATAAGGAAAAACGCATGATAATATAATTTAATAAAATTACAACTTTATTATAACATGATAGAATGACATAAAATTCTCATCTTTCACCATCTATGAATCCTTCAATAAAAAACAAACTGGTCGCACCATTTTACAAAAATACTTTTGAGCCCACCCAATATTTTTCAAAAGTTAGCGCCGCTGCGTGAGAAGGATTATAAAACTGCTAAACTTATTCCATTAATATTAAAGAGCAATTTATTTACAAATCATATATATTATAAAGCAGAAGTTCTGAAACTTCCAAACGAGTGTTTTCAAAAACTACCCGATGGATCTTTTTGCAGATTATATCATTCGATAGGAAATATTTTTGCGGAGGTTTATAATACAAATATACAGGGATAACTCTGATTTTTCTTACTAAATTTCGTATTTTTCGGTTATTTTTGATGAAAGGGTTGCCAGTAGTTATTTTTTGGCGAAAATTATCGTTACTAAACAAATTAAAAATGATATATCTGTTAGAAATATTACAAACATCTTGCAAATAAAAGCAGAAAATAACTATTGATAATAATAATAATAACAATAATAAAGAAAAACCATTTAATGAGGCATGATATTATAAAAAAAATATTTATCTTAAAAATAAAAGAAATATTCGTAACGCTTAAAAAATAACTTAACGTGAAATATTACATTTGATGCAACATTTGGCGACTTATCCTTGCGTTAGAATAATAATAAAAAAAAATAACTTGAAAATTTGATTAAATGAATTTTGAACGATATTTATTTTCCTTTTTATTATTTTCTTTCTCTTTTTTATCAAATTTCGATAGTATATAATTTACTCCAGAAAAAGGCAAATCTAATTATAAAAGTAATTGTGAGTTATATAATATTTGTTTCTTTGAGATTTTTTTTTACTTTTGTCGGCAAGGAATTAAACCAAAAATGCATATGTCTAACATTAGGTCGCAATAATGTTGTTTTTTTTCAAAAGAAGATAATTTTTGGAGTATATTTTAGTATTCAATTGTAAATTCAATAAACATATGTTAATATTTTAAAAATTGTAATCAAATATTTAAATTTTAGCTTTAGTGTGAAATTCTGCCATACATATATATATTGTAAAATAATGTCACTCTTTTTCAAAAGTTTTTCACCGCAATTTTGAAAATTGTAATCAACAAACATACTTTTTTTGCGCCATTTTGTCAAATTCTCTTCCAGGGAAAATTAGTTTTAAAATTTACAAACTGAACAAGGAAATCTATGCAATTTAAATGAAATTTATGCAATTTCGCGTTATTACTATCGATAAATTTAACATTTTGAAATAAAAATTGGCTGCTGAAAAAAATGGCACAGATGTCATATATGCACCATATTGGCGCGATTGCAACAAAACGTCGATTTTATGTTCATATGGTAGCTCAGCTATTGTATATTTATTAATAAACTATTTACTCTTATTTATTTTTTTAAATGATGTAAATTGTTTTATTTTATAATTATTAACAAAATATTATTTATTCATCTTTATTTCCTTTTTAAAATAATAGAAAAAATTTAAAAATATATATGTAACTGATATTTTAAAACGAAGTTTTTGCCAAATTGGCGTAAAAAAGGAAAAAAAATGCACAAATGTGGTGCACATAAGGCATTTGTGCCAAAATATTTTACAAATCTGTTTTAATTAGCCATTTCTTCTTCAATTTTCTTCATATTTTTCCTGTGATAGATAATATTTAAAATGATATTGGACTAATCTTCAATAATTGAGCATCGCCAAATAGCATAATTACTATATTATTGAAAGTTTTATTGGCACAGATATTATATATCACCGAGATAACTAACATAAAGTACCCGAGGTAACTAATAGACTTTAAATTGGCATTATTTTGTCTGAGATATATTAACCCGACTATTAATATTTATTTAGGTACTTCTAGGTTATCCCGTCGACCAATTTCGCCAAATTATACTGATGGAGAGAAATTTGCACCTGTGCACCTTTTCTTTATTAATTCAATTCTAATTAGTTTAGTTAACGTTATTCCATCCTTTTAATCTCACTATTACCCATCAGAGCATAATAGGCTGATTTATTTTTTATTTTTGTTATCTATTAAATTATAAGTGTGATCGTTTATGATCTTCTAGGTAAATTTTTTATAGGTTAGAAGTATAAAATGTTTTTATCAATATCTTAATTATTTATTCATTAATGCGTTGTGACTTTTACGAGAAAATTTACCCTATGAAGAAGAAAAGAAACCCTATTTGCTCCAATTTCAATTATATTCATAATAAAACAAACATACTGCCAAGTAAAATATCATAACACAATTAACATTTGTATACAGGTTTTATTTACAAAGCAATGACAATATAAAATAAAGAAAAAAGAAATATTTACAAAATGATATTCCCAGTTCTCTAATATTTGCATTAATTTGATCTTGATATTCATACATTATTCCGTCCATTTACAGATCCTTCATATCAATCATACATATATTAAGTATATTATAACCCAAAATCATACTAATTTATGTGTTTTTTTTTATTTCGACCCTATGGCTGGCAAGAGGCAGTGCATTAATCATTTGAGACAATAATTCAGGCAAAGTGAAGAAAAATTTTTAAGATACCTTGTATTAGGAGGAAGGCGAAGGATGCATACAGAGGTTTTAGGATACTCCGACTATTTCCGACGCATGAGGACCGCTCCTTGTCGTTTCCATACCATCACTATCGGAAGGGCACACTCTTTATGTACGGGATGCTTCACCGGGATTTTTTTGTCATCTTCTATCCATCTCTAGAGTCGACTAGGGGCACAACAAATTTTCTTAGGACTTCACTGGAGTGATCTCCAACAGCTTCTGATCTCTCACCAGATTTTTTTTTTCCAGTCCTGATCTGCCTCATTTTAAATTTTTTTTTTTAATTATAATTTTCGGGTCATTTTCCCTCCTCTTTTTTTTTACTGCGGCGAATCCTCTTTTTTTTCACCCCCTTTGCCAGAAGATCATTGGCTGGGGTTCCTCTTGTATGGTCCTTCAGTTGTGTCTCATTTCACATCGTGGGAGACTTTTTGAAATTGCTTTCCCCATAAATTTGCCTGTCTCTTTTTTTGTTCTTACCAGCCATAAATGTTTGTAGGATTTATAATAGATCATAAAATCATGTGTGGTCTTTTTATTGTCCTTTTTTATCTCTCTTGCTAGAGCCATTTCGCTCCATCATATACAAATCGCCAAACTAATAGCCAAATTATACATGTTGACATAATTTTTATTTTAAATAACGAAAAAACAAATAATAAGTAGAATATTAATAAAAATATTAATAAAAAGTCGAAATAAAAATCACTTAATGACATTTTAAACACGTGAATCGCATTTAATGTCATTGAATGTGACATTCACGATCATCCATTAATGGCATTTAATCTTATAGTTTGGCGATAATTTTTTGGTCGACGGGATAACCTAGAAGTACCTTTATTTATAAATAAAATGTTTATTTACTTTATAATTGTATAAATTGTTTTTTTATATACTTATTAATTAAAATTTTTTCATAAATTTTTATTTCTATTTAAATAATAGAAAATAATTTAAATATACACATGTAACTGGTATTCGAAAACAATGTTTCCGGCAAATTAGCATAAAAAATTATCGCGCCAAACTCGGCGCATATGACATCTTTGCCGTTTTGTTTATGCATTAAGGAACTTTCTAGATCATCAACAAGATCATAGAAAATTTGTCGATTATTTTATTTGAGATTATTAAATTTATGGTTTTTCATTATGAAACAAACGAAGAAAAGAAAATTTACTATTGATGCAACTACAGAATTAACGACTGCTTGGCGTCATTTTTTTTAAAAATCGAAAAGGCGATTTTTTATTTATTTGTTTACTTTTTTCTTTATATTAATATAAACATTTTTCCATTTTTTTATACGCATCACCTTGGCGCGTTTTTTTTAAATATGACATCAGTTTGGCAAACACTGCGTTTTCAAATACCAGTTACATGTTATATTATTTTTAATTATTTTCTATTATTTTAAAAAGGAAACAATTATGAATAAGTGAAGTGTAATTAATAATTATAGAACAAAACAACAAAGAAAGAAAAAATAAAGAAAAGTAAAGAAACAAAGTTTATTAGTAAATAAACAACAACAACCAGATTACCACGCAATCCATAAAATCACAATTTTGTTGCAATCGCACCAACGTGATTCATACATGACACCTGACCAAAATATTATAGGCTATATTATTATTTATATATTTTTTTATATTATTTGGTACTACTTGATTATCCCATCGACCAAAAATCTGCCGCCAAAATAAAAGATTAAATGTCAATAATGGATGATCGTAAATGCCACATTCATTTGAAATTAAACATGTTACATGCGTTTGTTACGTCATTAACTACTTTTTAATTCGACGTTTTATTTGTATTTCTATTAATATTTTAGTAATTTATTGATTCTTTGGTTATTTAAAATAAAAGTTATATTCGTTTGTATAATATGGTGAATCGTTTTGCAATATATATAATTTGGCGAAATTGATCTATGGAATAATAAAGTAGTACCTATTATTTATTAAAATTCTATCTGGATATTTAAGTTGACAGAACTGGCGTACTTTTCAAGTCTCCGTAGAGGCATTCGCCAAGCTGTCGTTAATTCTGTGTTTTAGCCTTATTATGTATTTTTCATCTGTAGTTATTCTACTATCCCTAAAAAAGCAATATTTGCAATATGCAGGAAAAATATTCGGAATATCAATGATATAGAATTTAAAAATATATATTTGCAATTAATTTATCAATCATTCAATTAAAAAAAAATACTTTAAAATTGGCTAAGTAAAAAATATACATTAAATACCGACAGTAGAAATTTTTTAAATGATGTTTATGTTGCAGTTTTAATTAACATTAAGCCCTATCAATAGAATTTTATCAAAAATTAACTATTAAATACTACTTCATTACCCCGTCGAAAAAAAAAAAAACTATCGCCAAGATATCAGATTAAATGCCAATAATAGATGATTGTAAACTTCACTTTCATTTGACAATAAACACGAAATAAATCTGATACATTTGTAACAAATCGTTATAAGCAATACTAATGTTTGACGCCAAAAATCATAATGGAATTGATTACAAGCTGAAGGTTTATTTTTCTACAAAATTTAGCATCAAGATTATTTCCGATTTAACAGCTACATGTTTGCAACTGCAGGGCTGCCACAGGCGACTATTTTTTAACTCTAACTGGCACCACTTTCTTTAAACAGAAATCCTTAACATACACTTCGACAACATTTGCAAGAAAAATTTATTTTGAAATTTATATTAGAAAAATAGTGGTGCAAAAGGAATACAAAAATAGTCGCCTGTGGCAGCCCTGCAACTAATTTAAAAAATTGAAGAGGCAGTGAAACTGATGTAATTTATTTTTACCCAAATAATTCAGCTTTAAAACACACCTTTAATGCTTCGTTGTTCTAATAAATATACAAGTTAAACACTCTTTTTTACATTTTTTTTTTGCTATGTACTTTGCTGGAACAGACCAAGGTAGATAGAAAACTGTAGTAGAGTTGCCAGAAGAGGACGGTTATTAAAAAATGCAATGCAGCATGCAATGAGATTGTATTTAGGCTACCAGATCTGCACATAGTGCAAGTTCAGATTCGGGAGTTTAAGAACTAACAAATGATAATGTGCTATTTGAAAATTAATAGAGTTTGATAATCATTGCAATGCTTTCTAACAAAATAATGTGATGAGTAGAGAACATTTTGATTCCTGCTGTCACAACGGTCTCATTTTCATATCAAACTCTACTATAAATGATCAAATAAGAGAGATGGTACTTAAAGACTTGGTACCCAAATTTTGTGCAAGGCATACAATAGTGCAATATCGCGATGACATTGGCTCTGGCATCGTTTTCAGCATTGCGGAAGGACATTCCAGGTGATGGTCTACCCTGCTTTAAAAAAGAAATTTTAAATCACCATTTTGTTTGAGTCAATATTTGTTTGGAAAAATGGACCAGCGCAGCGGGCATAGCCTGCTTGTTATTTACATAAAAACAAAACATTATTTACATTCAAAGGCTCAAATATAGATGATCCGGCCCGATACTACGTTATATATAAAATATTTCCTGCGCACTGGGTCATCTTATTAATATATCTCATTTTTTATAATCTTACGGTAGCTCGTCAGGTAAATCAAAGGTTTATCCTAGACCTCCCTTTGCGTCAGCTTTCTCAGCTCGAAACTTAAGCCTTTTCACGCAATTTTCTACGTTCCGCACCCAAAAACTCATACACCAACCTCACTTCCTCAGGTTTTTGCCAGCTTTCTCCGTTTCTCTTACAGCTATCCCAGGAAGAAAAAACAATGGGGCTATTCTGATATCCGCAGAGATCCCATTCTCTTATATAAAACAGCTCTCTCAGGTATCATTCACTATTTATCAGATATCCCGGGAATTTCTTTGTTTTTTTTTATTTATGATTAAATTTCTTGTATAAAAAGAAAAGTGCAATTCATTGATACAATGGACTTGCTCATACAATAGGATCTAACTATAATAGCTTCGAACAACTTCAAGAAAAGGAAAAATATGACTTTAGACCCTTATACGCAGAAAGTGATATACATAAAATAAGTAAATAAATAAATAAATAAAAAGATAATATCAGGTAACAGTAATCTTAACTGGTTACATGCCGATTAGCGTCAGAACCCTGTCAATGTTAATAATGTTTTGTAATTAGTCAGCTTTGTTGGATTCAATATAGTTTTTAAGATGCTGTTTATTCTGAATTAAATATTTCCAGATACATCTGTGATTATACATGAAAGAATAACAAAGTAATCTTAATTTTAACTTTAACGTTACTGCTAATTCATTTATCATATTTGTTTGTAAAACATATTTGTTGAACACGCAAGTATTTACTTAATAACCGATAGCGTCTAAAAATCCTTTATTGAAATTGAGAAAACCAAATAATAAAGAATACTGCCCAGTTAAACTGAAGGCATTGAGCTCACAGGCTACAAATACTAATTGCACATTAAAGCTTTATATTTTCCAGGGTTAATTCCGTTCGAAAAAAAAAAATTAAGAAGGGGAAACAGCTCTCCCCTTTTCTCTCTTTTTATACTTAATCATTGAACCTCCTATACTATCAAAGACATGCTTTATCATATAAAAAATCTATATCCAAAATTCAGAGCAAATTAAGATAATTCTTAATAAAAACCCATTTAGCATTTATATAATTTAAAAAGAGTTATGCCCCTCTTTTATACTTAACCATTAAACTTCCAAAACTATTCAGAGATTTGAACGAAACCTGAAAATTCTGCTTGAAAAACCCATTTATATAAATTAAGGGGGGGGGGGCATTAGAACCCCTGTTCCCCTTATTTATACTTATTCAATGAACACCTAATAACAGTCACGGAATCGCCTCATCAGAATGATCCTAATCTAAATTTTGAACGAAAATTAATTCTGCATGAAAATCCCATTTATATCAACTAACGGGGGGGGCATTAGAGCCCCTGTTCCCCCTATTTATACTTATTCAATGAACACCTAATAACAGTCACGGAATCGCCTCATCAGAATGATCCTAATCTAAATTTTGAACGAAAACTTAATTCTGCATGAAAATCCCATTTATATCAACTAACGGGGGGGGGCGGCATTAGAACCCCTGTTCCCCCTATTTATACTTATTCAATGAACACCTAATAACAGTCACGGAATCGCCTCATCAGAATGATCCTAATCTAAATTTTGAACGAAAACTTAATTCTGCATTAAAATCCCATTTATATCAACTAACGGGGGGGGGGCATTAGAACCCCTGTTCCCCCTATTTATACTTATTCAATGAACAACCAATAACAGTCACTGAATCGCCTCATCAGAATGATCCTAATCTAAATTTTGAACGAAAACTTAATTCTGCATGAAAATCCCATTTATATCAACTAACGGGGGGGGGGGGGCATTAGAACCCCTGTTCCCCCTATTTATACTTATTCATTGAACACCTAATAACAGTCACGGAATCGCCTCATCAGAATGATCCTAATCTAAATTTTGAAAACTTAATTCTGCATGAAAATCCCATTTATATCAACTAACGGGGGGGGGGGGTCATTAGAACCCCTGTTCCCCCTATTTATACTTAATCAATGAACACCTAATAACAGTCACGGAATCGCCTCATCAGAATGATCCTAATCTAAATTTTGAAAACTTAATTCTGCATGAAAATCCCATCTATATCAACTAACGGGGGGCATGAGCCCCCCGTTCCCCCTCTTATACATATCGAATGAACTCCAAAAACTAATCAGGGAAGCGCCTTGTCAGGATATACCTACATACAAAATTTCAAGTGGATCGGATATTTTTATCATGAGTTATCGCGTTACGTACATACGAACATACATACAGAACGGACGGGCACATAAGCTCTCAGGCTATGATAGCCTGTGAGCTAAAAACTACTTGGAAACTTTTCTGAAAGTCACTGATAGTAAACAGAACTTTGTTTTTACAAATTTGCTTTACAACTAGAAATTAGATTATTTTAGAGGTTTTTAAAGATAGAGAACGATTTTCGGAATCGGCGATAACTCGGAAGATGTTACTATATATTTTCATTTGTGGTTATGTTATATTATATATATATATTAGATTAAAGGGATACAGTATCTTTGAAACCATCGCTTCAATTCTGAATAATACTGTATTATATGCGGTGGCACAATATTTAAAACTAATAATTAAGTAAAATAGTTTTAGAAAAATCTTGTGAAGCAGGCTATTTTACTTAAAATTTATTTATTTTTCTTTTTTTAATTTAATTTCTTTAAAATTCCTACTACTTCAATAAATATGAATATTTTGGCTTCGATTTGCTTTTTCATATTCATTAGAATGTACTACATAAAACTGTGCATGAATTTTTAGATATATGGGATTTTGCATTTAATATGTTTTTTTTCTCTCGTGTATATAAAAAAAATAAACTAAATTCAGCAAACCCTCATTTTAAATAGTTAAAAAAATAAATACATAACTATAAACTTGAGTGTTAGATTCATGCACAAAAATATTAAAAACACTATGGAGAACAGGTAGTGGAAACTATGGAGAATCAAACCTATATCTAAATTAGAAAAAAAAAAAAAAAAAAAAAAAAAGCCTTATTATTTATCGAACAAGCAACTCATAAAAATATGAACATGAAGAAAAATCACTTTAAATTTTTCATTTATATGGATAATTGCGCTGGATTTATTAATACAATTTACGATAGCTTACGACATAATTGTCCTATAGGTGAAAATGAAGAGTCAAAATATTCACAATTAGCAAACCCCTTGGTTTTGCTCGCGTAGTAGTTAAAATTTGCCAAGTGATATTTTTATGTCTGATTTTTATTAGAAGTAATAATATAGATATAATTCAAAAATTTCATTTTAAGCCTCAGTTTAACTAAATTTCCTTATTGATTATTAAACTGCATTATTCTGAAATGAGATTAAAAATAATAATGAGAACTAAAGCTGATTCTAAATAAATGATAATTTAGAAAATATTTTGAAAGTTTTATTCTCAATTCAAACGTTTCTTTCAGTATTCATTTGAAGTATTTAATCTTTTAGAAATAATCTTTTTAGTATGCATTTACATCTTAAAATTAACCTTCATCTAGAAATTCAAGTTTATTTTCTAAGAGCCTACTCTCACTCTAGGGTTGGGGGAATTAATATAAAATGCCTATGTTAAAAAAGGGATTGTCAAAATTAATTTACCAACGTTAATTTGGAAATCGGTTTGCTATTCTCTAGTACACCACAGAAACGTAATTTAGAATGTTTTTAAAGGCTTTTTTATAACATTTCTCGTTACTTCCTACCCCAGGTTTTAGTAGCACCGGCATCGAATATAGACTATGTACGATTAGAGTGCCATCACCATTAATTTGCAACCATTACGTTTATAATCGGTTTATTACTTCATGAGCTTGCATTATGATCGTACTTTCGGATTTTTAAAAATACTTTTCACTTCTTCCCTATACATTTCATAATTTTAAAAATTTCCAATTTACTTCCGACTGCTCTTAGAAAATATTTATATTTTATAGATAACTGCAATGATATATTTAAAGTTTCTAGACTCTTTAGTTCAATAGAAATCGCCATTTTCAATGATTTTTGCTCCTTTAACCCAATGTTGATAGTGTCACCGACATAAAATACAGCTTATGTTTGTTATGTTTTAACAGGTTCTATCAACACCAATTTACTTTTGAAATCGGTTTGATACTTGCTGAGATTGCTTACAAATCTCAATTTAGAACATTTTTGGGGCATTTTTTGCGCATTTTCCGCCACTTTTAAATTTTGAATTTTTGAGGAAATGTTGTTAGAAATCATTTATATCTTATAAGTAACTACTATGCTAAGTTCCATGTTTCTAAGTCCTTCTGTAACATAAAAATCGTATTTCTAAAGCTTTTTTTTTTTTTTTTTTTTTTTTTTTTTTTGCACATCTATCCTCTTTGGGGTAGTAATACCGTTATAAAATAAAGCCTATGTTAGAGCAAGGACTGTCAGCATCATTTTCACATCATTACTTTTAAAGTAGATTTGTTATCTGCTGATATTGCTTAAAAATCGTAATTTAGAATGTTTTAGAAGATTTTTCGTCTTTTTTCACCCTTTTTAAATTTTGTATTTTGGGGGAAATGCTCTTTGAAATCATGTATATCTTATAAATAATTAACATGCCAAATTTTATGTTTCTCGGTACTTCAGTAACAGAAAAGTCGCATTTTAGAATGTTTTTAGCCCCTGTGCCCCTTATGAGGTAGTGACATTGACATAAGATATAGCCTATGTTGGAGCATGGACTATCACCACCATTTTGACATAATTGTTTTTTTAATAGGTACCTTATTTCCTCAGGTTTTATGAAAATCGCTATTTCGAACATTTTTCGCGCATTTTCAGCCCTTTTAAATTTCGTATTTTTTAGCAAATTTTCTTGGTAATCACTTATATTTTATAAGAATATATTTTATATTTTATTCAACATGCCGAATTTCATGTTTCTAGGCCCTTCAGTAACACAAAAATTACATTTTTAGAACGTTTTTTGTTCCTGCACTTCTTTTTGGTTAGTAGCATCGACAATTTGTGATAAGATATGGGCCATGTTTCATTCGGAAAAAACACTATCATTTTCGTAACAATATTTTTGAAGTCGGTTCGATAGTTCAGAAGATTACACCCCAGAAACAAAAAAACTGTAACATCGTATATTATTGGCATAGATTAAAGAAGCTTTTTCTTAATATTAAGAAAAAAAAATCGATATTTTTATCAGTTTCAAGATACTGTGTCCCTTTAAAGAACATTTTTTTTCACTGTAGGGTAAATTTGCTTTTGTACAAGTTTTTCTTTCATGAAGAGTATTTTTACTGAAAACAAATAGGATAGGATATTAGGATTTCAAATTTCCCTAATCCAAACATCATTCGCATATGAATACATTTATATATATATATATATATATACGCAATATTGTTTGAAAATTATAAAAACAGAAATAAAAAAGCTATTTTGAAGTTATTAGATTTTATTCCCCCTAAGGTGAACTTTGAAATCAAGAATTTTATTATTTTTTTTTGGGAGGGGGGAATTTCCGGCCATAAAATCTCAAGTCAATCATCTTTGGATTTTCACAGTCCAAAATATACCCCAAACTTGTGAAAACTAAGAGCTACTCTGGAAAATGCAAATAATCACTGCTATTCGCAAAATTTGTAATGTGATAATGAAATCAAACTAAGATAAGCCTTCTAATATCGTAAAGCATTGAATAAATAACTACAAATTTAATTTACTTAAATTGTTAAGTTTCAAAGTCAAAAGAGGCTTTTTTCCCCTCTTAATTTTTAAGATAATCTCTGCAGATAGTTTCCTAGGTGAAAAACCATTATCCTATTTCTTAATCCTTCACTGCAGGATTTTATCTATTTTTATAAAAACAATTATTTGAAATCTATGTATCAGTCTAATAATAAAACAAGTTGGAAATTGCACATGAAGCGTAGCAAATTAGGTGCGTTCTTACGAAAGCGAAGTTTTAAAAATATTCAGAGCTTGCTGATATAGTAGACAGTACTTCGGATACATTATAGTTGTCGAAATCTTTATGCTCCTGTAAATATACAGGAAGTAATTTTTATTACACCTCAGCAACGTATATCATATTCATAAAATGTGAAATAGTTTAATATAATTAAAATACGCCCCAAACAATGTTTCCCCGTATAGCATTATGTAGTGGAATACTTTTGTGTGGCCATGTAATTTAATAGTAAATATTCTTTGCATCACAGATTGTACAGAATGTATATTTTAGTATAGATATACTTCATAGGCTTATGTCAATTTTATTACGTTCGAATGAGTGTCATACCATTAAAATGCATTTGAAACTTTTTCCCCCATTGACCGTAATGTAACGGAATTCTTTTGATTGTCCCTGTAATTGATCTATGCATCCGATTTTCATAAAATTTGAAATGACTCGACAAAATTATGTAATAATTATGTAATTTAAATTTCAAACGATTCGGTTGGATACTTTTTGCGTTGTTATATGCGGACAGACAGACAGACGGACGGACTGAACGACAACTATAGGTGCTACGTATTTACATAATTACGAACGCACCTAAAAAAAGAAATAAATTTCAAATTTTCAGCTGATATTTGGATTTTTATGGCGTACATACTATATACACTATTGGGGTTTTTAAATATTCTATCGCTGTATTTTGCAATTAAATGGGCTTAAATTAATTGTAGACGAACGTCTTTTTTGCGTCTGACGAAGAAAGACTAAGTTCTTTCGAAAGGCTTTGCGCAGTTAACTTATTTTATGGTGTTTAAAGAAGTTTTTTCACTTCAATTAAATTAATTAATTTTAGCTCCTTAACACTCTCCAACTTTCTTCATATTAATTTTTTAAGTATTTAGTAAAAATAACAAAAGTAAATTTTTTCTTAATAATTTAATCGATTTTTTTCTTTAAGAAGAATCAATTTTAATTTTTTGTCAAATGCACCATTGACATGGACAAAATAACTGATATTCCATTCTTAGGACTGTTCTTGATAAGTTGGTAATATTAACCAAATTTATGGAACATAATGAGAATTATAGTGTTTTTAGATATGTGCCAGATGTGACACGCAGTGCACTGAAGAATTAAAGATTTTGATAACCCTAAAGTGACAAGGCGTTTGATACATTTGTATATTTAAAATGTCTCTTCGGGAAATTAATATTTTTAACTTCTTTTTTTCGTATATACCTCTTAAAAAATGTGTCTGTTTTTCTTAGTTTACAAAATGTTTTTAAAGTGTATACTTAATTTTGTATGAAATGTTAAAATTTTACTCACAGTTCGTCGGCTTTTAATACACAAAATATTAAATTAAGCATAGATTTCAGAAATTTTTTGAAAACTAAAAAAAAAAAAAAAAAAAAAAAAAAAAAAAAAAAAAAAAAAAATCCTTTAACCCCTTACAGCGCGTTGGTATATGCATGAAACCACTTATGAAAACATTTAATTTTAATTCTCAAACATCACATTAACACCGGAATTTTAGTAAAAAAAAATATATATATACGGTTTATTGAATGCGTGAAAAATAGCCCCCCCCTTTTTTTTATTCACAAAAAAAAAGTCGTTTTCAAATTCCGGTGTCAGTCATTAATTTTAACACTTAAGAAATGAATTTTTCCTGCGTAAAAAAGGGTTAAGAAGAGTATACAGAAAAAAAAAAGAAGTTAAAAATATTAATTCCCTTAGGAGATACTTTAAATATACGAATGCTTTAAACGTCCATAAGGTTTAACATTACACAGGATAGTTTAAAGCTGAGTGACCAGCCTCTTTAACGCTTCTTATAAAAAAATATTAATCTTGAAAATATAACTGATAGCTTATTTATTATTTATTTTTTTTAAATGAGTATCAATTCTACAATTTTAAATTAAGATATTAAGCATGCATAACTGCCAACTTTCAACTAATCTTCCGTAATGCGTGGGTTAATTTGATTCAGGTTAACCTCATTTCAAACCAGAAAATTTATTTCATGAATCTTCATTTATTTAATTTCATGTTCCTAAATTGAATATTTTTTATTTCATTTCTTTGAGAAAATTCTGGCTCGAAATTTATTAAACCAATGTTAAATTAACGCACGTATTACGGAAGATTAATGTCCGGTTGGCAGCTATGAGCATCTGTATCATGAAATTTTACTGTCCTTCCAAAAGAGTTTACAAATTTTGCTTTAGTACAAGCTTTTCAGTTATTGACCGCTAGAAAAAGAAATGAAATTAAAAAAAGAAAAAGAAAACCCCATAATAGCAATAAAATTGAATTTACTTTACGTGTAATTAAATAATCTTTTATGCTCCGAGTACTTCAATATTTTCATAGAAAGGTCAAAGAAACCTGTTTACCAATGAGTTGTACACAGCAATAGCTGTATTTACACAGGGTTCGCACAGCTCTACCACTAAATTTTTACAGTATTTTCAATGTATTTGACTACAGAAAAATAGTGCGGAAATTACGAATCGAGGGAGTGGTTGCGAATTCTGTACCTTAAAATTAAATATAAATTTTCTTATCATTAATAGTGGTGCCAGAGTCCTTACAAAATATAAGGAGTGTGCGAACCTTGTTACAATATTTTGTTGGTTACCTGAGTTATCTGGGGGTTATAATTATGCGTCGATCTTATTATACTGCTTAATGTTAGTGCTGCGAAATATGGATAATAAGTATTAGAATTACAGCTTATTACTGTTGATACGCAGGCTTAATAAAACCATTAAGAACGCAGACTTATGAAAATATACATTTATGCTGCGCATGTGGATACTTACAATCCTTTAGTTTGTTTATCAGGCCAAAATATTTTATTTATACAGCATATTTAATTACCAAAATTTTAGTAATTTCAAAAATCTTTATTTTTTTATTTTAAAAATATTGTATTAGATAAATTTAAAAATTAAGGTTTATAGTATAAAGATGATTTTACTTTGATATACAGATAAAATTGAACTGTAGTGCTTATAACAGTTATCTTATAGATAGCAAAAAAAGGGGGGGGGGGTAATTTAATTTCTTTTCATCTTTATGTTGTTTTGACCTGCAAAATTCACACTTCTGTTATCTACGCACTAAACACTATTGCGTCTAGGATTCCGTAACTTCAACTGCGTCTATACTTTTTGGCAATATAATAATATTGAAATATGACACATAACCCTAACCGAAATTTGATGAATGTTCGTATAGAGATATTTATTCTCCACAAAATTTCATTTTATTAAGGATAAACGTAAATTAATAAAACATGTCTTTAAGAAAAAAAAAAAAAAAAAAGAAAAAAAAAAAAAAAAAAAAGAAACACCGATGATATGAAGTTTTAGTGAGTACGAATTCAAACTAGCCTCTTCAGACCTGACACATTTTAAGCCATCGTAAAAATTATTTCACAGTTTGTTCCCTCTATTTATACGTATAGCAACATAATTTTGTAATAGAAAGTAAAATAATTATTATTAGTTACTATTTACTAGCAGGTACACATATGTGCACCTCAGGTTCATACTGCAAAAAAACACTTCATTTTTCAAAAAATTATTTAAATGAGGAATTTGGTGGAAAATGGATACACATAAGCTTATTTTACGTGCTATTTTCGAAAAAAAAAATATTTTTATATACAGAGATATACATTGTATTTTGTACAAGTAACTCTTGTTCTTGATTTGCAGCCTTCATACTTTCAAAGTTATCATTTGTTGACCGAGGAAAGTGTCCAATTTTAATATAGTAAATAGGCTTCTAAATACCCTTCGTTGTTTTCGCTATGGTTTATTTGCGTAATCGTCTTCAAAATCTTTTTTAGATGAATAAATTTTGCGTGGTCTCTATGGTGGTCGTTCTCTTATATTTCATCAGTATTTATGCAATCTCTAAAAATACCGCAAGAGAGACAATCTGTCTTTTCGAGGAATCTCACCTGTTTTGCAATTTCTGATATACATTATCCAACAAATGGAAATAACCAAATCTATAAAATGTATAAAAACTCTCGTTGACTACTTTTTTGTGTGAATAGAACAACGGTAGTAAGCTAAATACCTATCCTTTAAATCTGTACCAACCATACACGTTTTGTATTCACAACTGCAGGTTGCGTTACATTAATTTTACAGTTTCGATCTTTAGACCACCTAACACAACTGCTCTCGCTATCGATGCAAGTCGAAAGCAAAGTTACACATTTGTTATCTTTCCAGTTTAGTTTACACATATCCTTCCCTTCCCTCGATCTCTCATCCCACTGTCCATGTTACAAATCTCGATCATTCTTGATTTTTTTATCTGTTCCTCCAACTCTTTTGTTCATAATCATTCCAGCTTGGTAGATATTGTTCCTCAATAAAAGTCGACACATTTTACACTAGTAAAAAAACTGTCCTAGTAAATCACCCGTGTGTTGTCTTTGATGTAAATTTTAAAAAACAATTTGACAATGCGTCCACCTAGACCTAATCATAATTATTTTGAATTATCAGCTGGTACAATTCCTTTTCCATGATATATTTGGCAGTCAAGGGTTAATGTATGGCCATCCCTGGCGGATAAAACAAAGTTTTTTTAATCCCAACGGATTAGGTTCTAACGGCACATATTGTCTAGACCTACAACGTCCAGCAAATGGGAATCTATTGATCTCTGTTCATTTAGTGATAAAGGTTTTGGCCGGGCCAGAGACAAACATTTAATTCTTACTGTATTCAAGATAAGATTTAATTTCCATAATTTGTCATCTGCTTAAAGATAATTTGATTTATCTGCAAAATGAAGAATTTTTCTAATCTCAAAAAATCGATCACAATGCTTCAAAAGAATTTACGATGCTGGAAAATCTGCTTTTAGATAATCTTCATCAATCAATGATCCTCGGAATATTATTAGAAGAAAAAAAGATTAAATAAATATATATTTGCGAAAAGATAAGGTTTTATTCTCAGCATTATTATTCTAGTGTGCAGTAACACAAGTTTTAAAAATTTACTTATTTACAGCTTCCCATAACAGAGGCCTTTTAGTTAAACTTTATTATTATATGGATTCGGGATAGGTACTGGAGCAATATCGTCAATGGTTATACACTGTAAA
>OZ025297.1:341673989-341736489 GCA_964019185.1 Maratus speculifer
CCCCATCCACATATTCAAACTCCTATGACACCCTAGGGTTCCAAATGGCACCGCCTTTTCACCTCCGGGTCCCAAATGGCACCGGTTTGTCACCTTTATTTTTAACAGTGAAGAAAAATATGAAGTTGACAGGGATAAAGCAATGAAAAAACTGAAATCTGCGTGATAAAAAATGAGGTTTAAATCAACTGACGCATTTAAATAGTAATTAAAAAAGTCGAGAATGGCAAAACTTAAACAAAATCTGAAATTGAAAGTATACAAGACGGAGTTAATCACCTAGAAGCATTTAAAAAGCATTTAAACTTTAGGAACCCATCTTTGTTTAAAACTAAATGCACTTTTCTGCATCAGATGTTTTTATTTCAGTATTTCTCATTTTTAAACCGTCGGTTTTATAACCATCGATTACGGTAACAGTCCCGCGAATTCAATAGTTTTTTAACACCTCAAAAAAAAAAAAGGCCAACGCGCCGAAAGAAGTTTTCACCTCAGAAAATTTACTTTTAAAAATATGATTTGTTTACAAAAAATTGCATTTTTTTTAATTTCTATTTTAAATACTTTTATTTTTTTTAAATATTATTTAAAATGCTGAATCAAAATTGAAAATTAGACATTTTCATTTAATCAAAAGAAAAAAATTCAACGCGACAAATAATAGTTTGAGTTATAACAATTTTAATTTACTCTAAATTTTTTGAAAAAATTTTTTTATTAAGAAATCTTATGATGTGATAATGTTACAAATTATGTGGTAAACCATCACAAAACATTCCGAATGCTAACTATATAAATAGATAAATAAAATAAATGTGTCCTCGACAACTTACAGAAACATTGTTTCTTCAGTTACACGCATATCAATTTGTGTCTGATCCCTTGAAACCTCACGATTTATTAAAATTGTCATAGCTCTCTGAGTTTTGAGGATATCAAGATGAATTTTTTTTTTCTTTTTTTGTTCAACTGAGGAATGGATAAGGAAAATTTTTCTAATTGAAAGTTTTATCCTCTGGGGGCCGTATAAAAATTTAATTTTCGTATTTTTTAAAATAGACCCCCCCATGGAGTTGCAACTTATCTTATAAAAAAATTTACCTTTTTTGATGAAATTTTGCAATTGGAAGTATGGGTCTAGGGGCAATATTTAAGGAGACAGCCTATTGTTTCGATATTTATGACTCACCCTGTATATCGTTTAGCATATATTGTATGATTCAGTGAATAAGTTAGCTTTTATTATTTCAATATTAATAATGTATGTATCTTAATTAAAATATTGATATTTAAAGCAGTTTCCTATTATTTTAATTCATGTTGTTAAATTACTATCCATTCCTACTCATTAGATTATTAATGTTCATTGCTTATATTACTTAATACTTTGAAATTAAATTTATTTTAAATTACATAATAATTACTCATATGTATTCTGCGATATTAGACCTTTTTTGTACCTCTTCCACCCTCCCTTTGTATTTTTTTGCTTCCTGAATTTCTTTGTTTATTATTTTTAACTTACTAATTTGACAATAAATTACTTTTAAAATAAGAAAAAGTTACTCTTTTTCTTTTTCTTTTTCTTTTTTTTCTTTTTTCTTTTTTCTTTTTTTTTCTTTTTTTTTTTTTAAGGCAAGGTAAAAGTTTTAAACGAAGGTGAATGTCTTAAATGATAAAAAAACAGTCCAAAGCAATTTTCTTAAAATAAATTTAAACTAAGTTTAATATTAATTTAAACTAATTTTATTATTATTATTTTTTTTTAATTTATTTATTTTTTTTTTTTAAGAAAAAGTTTGCATAATTCTGTCATGATTTATTTTTATCATTTCATTTAGGAAAAATAAATATTACATATTTGTATAGTGTAAGGGGCAGTTTAAGCTGCCTTTTCATGGTGATTAAAATTAGTTAACCTCCATTTTCTCAGAGTTTTTAAAGATTACTTTCAATCTCAATAAAATTATCTTTATAATTTAAAAGTTTAGAATTTTTTTTTAAACTGCAATATCTTATTTCAGTAATAGTTGTTACTTTTTATCTGATGTAAAAAATAAAAATTATGTTCTGTCTGCATTTCTAAATAAAAAAAAAGACCTTTATAAAGAAAATCTCTATATAGGGGAGAGTGGAGAGGAATGGGACACTTTTTACAAAACTAAGAAAATCATCTTTGTTTGACACAAAAACGAAAAATTCGATTTATAGAATAAAAAGCGAAATACTTTTTAATGTTCTTGAACAAAATAGAGGCATAATTTTTAGAAACAATTTTATAATTAAAGAAATTGTAAATTTCAAAATGTGACCCATACCTTTCTACTAAAAGAGTGGTGCATGGCAGCTATAAAACAATGTATGAAAAGACCCAAAAAGTCTAATGTTGGCTATATATTAATCTAACAAAGATTGTAGATTGATGGTGTCTGAGCTATAATATAAAACTGCAGTATATTCTTCACTGAAAGGAAAATTCAGGATTATCAGTCAGAGATGACATTAAAAAAGTCATAAATTCGATTTATTTATATTTTGAAATAAATAAACAATTACTAATCTTATAATAATTATATTACCTTTTAAAAATATTTGCATATTAGTCATTTACACTTATCTTATTAAAAATAAGGAATTAGACTTGTTTCATTCCTTCCACGTTCTTCTATGTTAAACTTCTTGTATAAACAAAAATTCTACTTTTAGGCATAGTTCAAATTATTGATAATATATAGTATAATGTTCCATAAATAGGAAAACTATTACATTTACACACAAGCAACGCATTAATATACAGAAAGCATAAAATGTATATGAAGCAAATTTACTTTTGATGCTTTAAATGATCTTTTTCGTTATACAATTGCAAGATTATGCAGATCAGCTAATGTTGATTAGCTGAAGATTGAGGTACCATTGCTTCATCTTATATGTGATTCGTGAAAATTTTAGAATGTTACATTAGGGGGAAAAAAAAAAAAAAAAAAAAAAAAAAAACACTGTACCATACTACTTTCCTCTCCCCTATCTATTAACAAGTAAGAAAAATCATGCGTTAAGCATAGATTATGAAAAACTTTCCAACACTTAATAAAATCTTTAACAAAACTTTGTTATTTAGGGAAATAATAGTGTATAGTCAAATATACCCAAATAAGTATTCCAGTACTTTTGAACAGCCCTGTATTTCATATGTCAGTTGATATAATGAGAAAATTTAGTTTAGCAAGAAAATACTCAGTAGCTTGAAATTTCTTTTTTCAGCAATTCATACTATTAGATGGAAACATACTTGAATACTTTTGTTCAGCCCTGTAGTTTACATTGTACCTTTATTACACGTCAGCATTAGGCTAAAATTTATTGTAAACTAAAACACTTAAAACAACTGAAATCACATTCTCATAAATTATCATTCATTGGCGTCCATGTACCGAATTCTTTACGTGGCCCTGTATATCCTTTTATCTATACTTTGCAAACATTTCTCAGTAAACTGAATGAAGCTCAGCGTAAAAATGCATAGCTTATTTAAGAACCACGTTTAAATAATTTACGCTCATATTCAGTAACGTTGGTGAGCTCTTTTGGGTAGCCCTGTATATCAACTATAACATTTATACACACCATATAATGTGCATATATTTAGCAAAATACAAACGCGCATATCATAATTAAAATGCATTTCATCCCTCCATCAGCCATCATCGGACACATATACGGTACTTCGGAAAGAATATACTATTTGAAATCTTTTGTATGGCCCTGTAAATGCTATGTACTTCATATTATGCAAGACAGTCGCGTATAATTTATATTAAGCTTCAGTGACATATATCAATTTCATTATACATAAAACAGCTTAATATATTTAAAATATGTCACCCATAATTCCCCCTTTTACCATTATCTAATGGAATTCTTTTGTGTGGCCCTGTAAATGAATAATAGCTACATTTTCACCTTATATTTTATAGAATGCATATTTTAATATGTTTGACAGGATATAACATCTTTAAAATTCCTTTGAAACGATTTTCCCCCATAGGCCGTAATATAATGGGAAACTTTTGACTCGCCCTGTATATAAACTAATCATGGTAGAAACTTCATTTTCGATAGGACTTGTGCTAGGGTAAACGTCAATAGCGTCCTAAAATTTCATGGCAATCCGAGTATATTAACGATTTTTCCCCATGGGCCGTAATGTAATGGAAAACTTTTGATTCGCCCTGTAGATAATCTAATCATGGTAGAAACTTCAGTTTCAATAGGGTTCGTTCTAGGGTAAACGTCAATAACGTCCTAAAATTTCATGGAAATCCGAGTATATTAACGATTTTTCCCCATAGGCCGTAATATAATGGGAAACTTTTGATTCGCCCTGTAGATAATCTAATCATGGTAGAAACTTCAGTTTCAATAGGGTTCGTTCTAGGGTAAACGTCAATAGCGTCCTAAAATTTCATGGCAATCCGAGTATATTAACGATTTTTCCCCATAGGTTGTAATGTAATGGGAAACTTTTGATTCTCTCTGTAGATAAACTAATCATGGTAGATACTTCATTTTCAATAGGGTTCGTGCTAGGGTAAACCTCAATAACATATAAAAATTTCATAGCAATCCGAGTATATTTACGGGAGTTAGAGCGCGGACAGACGGCCAGACGGCCATACGGCTAGACGGCCAGACGGCCAGACAAACCGAATAGATAAGCACTTTTCAACTTTGTTGGAAAGTGCTAAAAAGAATAAAATTACATAAACTGAAACTCTACGCAATCAATAATAGGGTACAGACAGACATGATAGACTACATTTAAAATTTACTACCACCTTTTTCCACACACATTTTTTAAAAATTCAATATTTTTCAAATGATATAAAACATGCCTGCAAGTTAAAAAAATAAATATATAATGGGGGTGGCATTTTCTTTAAATCCTAATTTCTACTAAACAATCATTCTTAATATCAAATACAAATTAAAAATATGAAAGTCCCCTTTTGAAGATCCACGCCCACTATAAAGCCTGCATTACTGCAATCTAACTTTTAAACACTCAACACTTTCCATAACTGTTTTATTGTAGCGCACAAAATTTTATTTGTCTCTTTAACGCAAATAGCATATTTTAAAAATATTTTAAAACTAAGTATTTAATGATAAATTCAGAAGGTAGCCTTAATGCGTGCTATACGTGAGTATGTGGGGGGGGGGGGTGGATATCTTACGAAGATTTTTAGTTTAACGCTTATTAATATTGTTTAAGAGCAAAATCTTTTCTGGAGCTTTGAAAATTCTCCCTTCAGAAAAGTGCCTGATTTCAACACTTAAAAATATTAAAATTGCAAAATTATTTATCATACTTAATCTTTACTATTCACGTATTAAATGTGAAAAAAAAATGGATCGATTAACATACTGCACTTAAAAATTTAAATAAATTAAATAGAATTTTCAAAAAAAAAAAAAAAAAAAATCCTAAAAAATATCAAAGTTTATAAATTATTAAACACATTCAAAGGCAAAATGCCTCACTTTTATGTATAATTAATTCTCTTACCAATTATAAGAACATTATATAGCTATATGTTATAAAAATCAGGTAATTTCTTTTTTTTTCCCTCAAAAACAAATAATCTTGTTCTTTAAAAGTTTAGAAAACAAAAAATAATTTTGTTTTCTAAACTTTTAAAGTTCGTTTTTACTCTCTTATTAATTGCAAATACACACACATATATCTATATGATATGTATTTTCTAAATTTGGGATGTAATTAAATTTTCATAACAGAAAAGTATAGTATTCAATTTTACTAACATTACAATCAAGAAATAATTTATTTGTTGCATATAATTTTATATCCACAACTCCAAGTGAGATTACTACATCTAGTGAATTATATTTTTTAACTGTTTCTCAGCATATTTCGACCTTATCTTTACTAATATAATCCGTGCGCCTCTGTGTGTCTGTCTGTCTGAAGCCGATTACAGTTCACAACGCGGGCGAGTTGGAAGTCGCGAGAGGTGTCTTTCGATTCGAAAAATTCCATGGAAGTCATTTCGGGTATTTTCGAGACCGTGGGACCAAAATTAAAAAAGTTATGAATTAAAAACCGCTCGGGAAGCGGAACACAAAACGCCTCATTTCCCAAACGGAGCTCTCAAGCAGAACACTGCGCCACCTTGCAGTGAATGACTTGAACTTTTCCCCTTTGGCTAAAAGAAGAAGCAGCCGAAAACCTCTTTTTCTCCTCGCATTAAGAGCGCTTTGTTCCGCATCAATTTTTTTGACTTGCCGTCGAATATTTACCGTAGTTTTCGCTAAAATACTGAACTTAGAAATAAAACAGGCCGAAATATACCGAAACTTTTTTTGCGCGTTTTTTCTTAAACCATCATGCAGACAGTTTTTATAGTAGAAAAAACTGATTGCATATTCAGAATCTGCGTAAAAGTCTGCTTCTGATGAACCAAAAAATACGAAAAAATGTCTTATGGGCGCGTAGCGCCAACCGTGCAAAACCAAATATTTTTAACGGGATGATGGGAGCGAAGCGACCATGGCTCCGATCCACAATCTTTTTTTTCAAGAACGCGTAGCGTCCACCGTGCGAAATCACATATTTGTAACGAGATAATGGGCGCATAACAACCATAGCTCTTTAATTTACTTTTTTTTTGTGCTTGAGGATTCGAACACCAAGACTTGCTTATTAAATTAATTTTTTTGCTTATTATATACTGCTTTATACTAAGGATCGTTTGGAAAAAGTGGCCCAGCTAGCGGGCGTAGCTCGCTAGTTATATATAAGCAACGTATCAGAAATAAAAAAGTACTTAGCCAAAAGAGCGAAAAATTCATGTGCTCTTTTTCTGACAACGACAACCCACCAAGGTCCGAATTGCGGGAGAAATTAACAATGGGGTTCTATTGTTAGGGGTGACCCGCACGCCTTGACTGTAAACCATAAAAAATATCTGCGACCAAAATCGAAAAAGTAAACAAGGAGCGATCTTGAGACCTCGGCTATTTAATGCAAGAAAAAAATAAAAAAATAAAAATGTCAAAATGCGAAAGAGTTATTAGAAAATGCCTCCCCTTAAGAATAGCATTAGCTCACGAGCGTCTTCGCAGGCAGGGACAGGGGCCTTAACGATTTAGATCAACATCTAAAATTCATAGGTTCTTGGTCCGGTTCCAACATAAATCTTAACGACTTGCCATAAGTCTTAAGCCAAGAACTCCCCCCCCCCCCCATTCCTCTATTTTAACAAATTAAGTTTAAGAATTATAATTCTGGCTCCCTTAACATAAATGTAATTATCTCTCCCGATTCACTAAACGAGCTACATACTAAACTTTATAGATTCTTGGTTTGACATAAATTTGAATGACTTGTCATAAGTTCTATGCAAAGAACCTCACCTATCCCCTCTTTTTACGATTTTTCCATATTTTCTTCGAACTTTGGATTTCAATGCTTAAATACAAGTTAGGTTTCTTTAGAAAGACCCCCTCGCGAAAGGCCACCCCCCCCCTTAGGGCCTATATCCTTCGTGTTGATAATTGACCAACATAATACAACCACAACCTCTCTTTTCGCAAATTAAATTGACAATTACTGGTCCCTTAACATAAATGTGTCCATCTTTCCCGTTTTACTAAACGATCTACCTCTACAGCTAAAATTCACAGTGTCTGTATCCGACATAAATTTGTGTGACTTGTCATAAGTTCTCAGCCAAGAACCTTCTCTATTCCTTCCTTTATTCGCTAATTAAGTTGAAGAGTTCAATTTCTTTTCGATTCAAGTCTACATTGCAACATCACGCGCAAGGTCTTTAAGCTCAGGTGCAGTGCGCCGATTCTCGATATTCATATGCAAAGCAAGTTATAATTTGCTCCGCACCCATCTGTCCTTGGTTATCTCCAACGCCTTTACAATTCATGCCCACAGACTTCCTACAAGTATGAATTACTTTTTTGGGTAGTTTTGTCGAAATTCCTCGTCTGACTGCTAGTATTGGATTTTAAATTCAGTGTCTCATCCTCACTCGTGACATTTTTGTTAATTAGACCGCGTTGTCAACATAGGAAGGGTTGAAACTGAAGTTTTCTTTTTCTTTTTAGGCGCGTTCGTCATTAATATACGTAGAACCTAAAGTCGTCGGCTGGTTCGTCCGTCTATCAATTGTCTGCCTCATATAACAGTGCAGAAACTACTGTATCGAATGCTTTGAAATTTAATATATATATACACTAACACTACATGGCCAAAGGTGACCGACCACTTATGATTTTTGACCCTTTGTTAAATATCTAGAAAAAGACAAGAGATATTACCCTGAAACTACAGTTATAGAAACAAAATAGTATAAGTCTTACATTTCTGCAAAGATTTTTTATAGAAACCCCATAGGGGACCGTCAAAAAATTGAAAAAGAACGAATATCTTTTGGATAACCTTGTCAAAACTAATGTAGCAAAAGTTTTCATATCTTCGAGGAAATTTTAAATTAACAGGTTACTTAAGACATGACTTTGATGTGATGAAATATGAAAACAATCGAAAAATTAACATACAACACTATGTTTCCACAAATTGTCAAAATTTCTCCATATTTTGAAAATAATCGTTGAATAACATTTTCTTTTTTTTCCTTTTAATTCAATGAATGTTATAATTAAGAGTAAAATGGAACAAATATTTAATTTTGTATTTTTAATTGCTTGAAGTTTAATAAAAGCTAATATATTGTTAAAATTTCTTGGAATTTTGAAAGTACTTAGTAAGATTTTTTTTAAAAATTTATTGGATACAGTGACTGATACAATTAAGTGTAAAATGCGACAAAAACTTAATCTTGTGTTTTTTTTTTTTTGTTTTTTGTTTTTTTTTAAGGAAGTTTAATACAACAAACTGTCGAAGTTT
The DNA here is from genome assembly GCA_964019185.1 of Maratus speculifer. Classification (NCBI taxonomy): domain Eukaryota; kingdom Metazoa; phylum Arthropoda; class Arachnida; order Araneae; family Salticidae; genus Maratus; species Maratus speculifer. Next base: position 341,682,934 of record OZ025297.1, read on the forward strand.
TTCATCCAAGTGACAGGGCCGTGCTTAAGACTTTGGCGGCCCCGGACGAAATATATTTTGGCGGCCTTTTTTTTCTGAAACATTTTAAATGGATATAAAATGTTATAAGCTGCACAAATTGTTATACAAGAGTGAAATTAGTATGCATATATGTGTAAAATAGAAGTGTTAAAAATTATTACCCCCCCCAATCAAGAAAAAAAGGAAAATTTCCCTTGCACATCAGAATTTATAATAATCATATTGGTTTATCTTCATTTCCCATGATATATTTAAAGTAAATTTCAGTTAAACCGAATTCCCATCGTAAATCATACATAGTATAATATAATACGTTTATCTAAAATTAAATTTATTGTATGACCCATAGCATGATGGTAGATATTTTGCCACACACATTTACAGATAATCTATAAAACGAACTTCATTTCTCCCCAAGCAGTCAAAATCAAAATAAAGTAATGTCACGACAGAATTTGTATAATACTTTTTATTAATGAAATTTGTGGAATATACTAAATTAGCTATTTATACATCATAAAGAATTTTTTCTTGTTTTATAGCAACAAAGTTTTCTTACTAATTTTGAAAAAAAGATAAATTGCCAAATTGTTTTCAATCGAAATAAGAATGAGAGAGGAGAGAGACATTCATCGAACACAGGTAATTAATCTTATAAAAGCCTTTACAAGTTTTAACTTTAAAAAAGAGAGTTTTGCTGATGCAACGGTTACAGGAATAGTGAGTAAAATTCTCAATGCAATTAAACTATTCAGCATAATTCCTGAAATCTGTGGCTGAACTGCTGAACAAACATTTCATGGTTTTCAATATAGAATTAGATCACTTGGAACACCATCAGTTTCTTAAGAAAAGAAAATTCATTTTAAAACTTTTTCTGCGAAGTGATAATGATACAAGTGAAAAAGGCATTTCTTCAACATTGGACTCATGTTCTTCAACTCGTTCCCTTGCTGAAATTTGAACATTAGGAAGACTATTTTCTTTATAATCTTTTAAAATTTGAAGTATGTTCATTACCTATTAATTTCGAAGCGTACTCAGTTTTCATGCCAAAACGTTGCACTGCTTTGCTAACAAGACTGAATTGTGTCAAAGTGTTGACTCAAATAATCAGTGTCATAAAATATCGAAAGCAATTCATTTCTTTTGCCAATGAAGCTTCTTCTGTTCGACTTTTTATGTCATGTGAAGCTTTAGAAACTTCTACTAACGCACCATAAATATCTCCAAATTCTTTGGGAATATACTTTATGCTTTCAACTCGCATTTTCCATCTCGTATCAGACAGTGGTTTACACGTAAAATTCTATACATGTTTATTAAATTGTTTAATATGCATTATCTTTGACAAAAAGCAAGAAAAATAACGTATGTCTGTTTAATAAGTCCGAATGGGGATTTTGAAATAATAGAGGATCTGGCCATTTCTCTTAATAGACCCTATCAATGATGACGTCACAGGCAACTCAACTCCAGATAGTGCTCGATATGGAAACTTCTCCTAGCCCAGTAAATCCAGTCCTTATTCAGTATTCTTGTGTTTTTTTGAAAGGTCATATTGCAAGTGGTTTTGACGGTACAGTGCATCTCTAAAAACTTTGAACGCTATGTGTTTCTTTGGAACTCATTTGTGGCTGATATGTGAAGTTGAGTTGCCTGTGACGTTACACTGATAGAGTCTATACTAGATTAATACTGTTTACCTGTTAATAATAGATTCCAACTGTGACATCCACTTGGAATGAACGATAATTTTGGGTGTTCAATTCTAGTTTGATCACCTTTCTTACACCCACGCATATTTGCTCCTTTATCATAACCAGGGCCGTAGCTAAGCGGGCGCTATAGGCGGCTCGCCCCCCCCTAAAAATTTTTGAGCCCCCCCCCCTGAAAAAGGTTCCAAGGTCACTAAATAAATTTCTGTTCCAAAATTTCAAATGGCATTCTGTTCTTCAAAAATCTAATTTATTTTTGTGATCCTTTCACAGTTTTTCAGAATTGCTAAACTGTATCTAAAAGTGTTTCAACACTCCTTTATCCTATTTATACATAGGAAGCTAACATGGTGTTTAATTTTACATCAATTGTACACTCAATGTTTTTATGATCATATACTTTTCGTAGCAAAAAATAAAGTTATTACAACAATTTAATAAGAAACATAGATATCTAGAATGTGAATATGCACTAATTTATCTTTCTGCATCAGAGAAAGCGAAAAACAATTATGAGTGCCCCCCCCCCCTCCTATTGTTCACGTCTAGCTACGGCCCTGATCATAACCCTGCACAAAAGAATCTTCAATTGACAGACCTAACTCAGAAAACTTAGTTAAAAAACTTCCGTTAATTCTAGACTTATGTTATCATCCACAGTCAAGAACTTTAAAAACTTTTTTTTCTTTTTGACGAAGAAGTATATCCATAACTACATGCGAAGATATGCATATACGCTTAAACAATCTAAAAAAAAAATCTATCTAATTTTTATTATCTTTCTTATTTTAAGCACTTTTAATGTTGAGAACCATCAAAATAGTTTAGTTAAAAAAGTGTTATAGTATCAAAAACTATGCATAGCAAATAAACTCTATTTTTGCAGGCAATGCTTGACACATTTTCCTTTTAATTTGCTTATATTGTAAAAGTTTTTTTTTAATTTAATTTTATTATCGGAATAGAGAATTATTTTATGTTTCGTAAAAGTCTCTTTTTTTATCTACTGTTGACAATAAAAAATAAAAGCGCAAATAATATTTTCTACTATACATTAACTAAAAATATATTTACAAGTTGTCCTTAAAATAGAAAGAAAACATTAAAACAAATATTTACGTGTGAAAAGCATTTAATGGTGAACATTATGGCATATTTAAAACTATATATTTAAAATGATTTTCTTTTATAGCATCTAAAAAAAAACCCTTTTCTACCAGAAATTATTATAAAAGTCCAATAGGCAGCAACAACTTTCACTTAATTATTTTGAGCAAACTAATTTTTGAATGAGTGATAAATTTTACCTAATAAATAAGATAATAGCCGTCATGTGTCGCGACAGTATTTAATGCGGACTTGATCCGAAAATAGTCAACAGGAAATGAATGGAAATACGATTACAGAAAATCGTCACTGTTCGAGATAATATAATTAAATATTTCGTGATCGGGTACTCTATATTAAACAATGCAAATCAGAGTGATCTTGAAGCCTACAATATCTGTACGTTGGTGGAGAGCATACTTTGATGTGGAATGCTTTCTACAAAATTGTACTGATAATACCTCCATATAAATCCAAATGTTAGAAGAACATTGACAGGAGAAATTATCTTTGAATCAAAAAAGGTTGTCATTATACACTCCATTCGATGGTCCTAAGTCCCCCACATCCCCATTCAAGATTCAGTCATTAAATTTAGAATAGATAAATTGGACATTAAACTGGGAAAACTTGTTAAATTGTTGGCAAAATTTTTACAGTTATCGAGTCGAAAAATTAAATTTGCAAAAATGATGTATTCGTCCTATTCTTTTAGAAGAAAACGAAGAAAGACATAAATTCAGTAAAAATTTCCAAGTTCTTCAGAATAGTAAATAGTTTTCTCTAGTCCTTATGGATAGATGTAGCATCTATACTATTAAAACAAAGTTTATCACTGTCTGCGTGAGTGTGCGTCTGTTAGTGTACGATTGCTAAAATAACTCACGACACGTACGAGGCTGAAAAAAATTGTGAGGCTATCCCAAGGTGTCTCATGACACACCTGAGACTCAGAATTTTTAAATTCTTAAAATTAGTTGATTTGTTAATTAACAACAAACTCACTCTCATTAAAAACTCATCTGGGTGCGGTCGTTGCGACAAGGAAAAGGTTATGGTGCATGGACGGAAGTCTTATTTACGAATCGATTGAAACTGAAGAACGGAAAAAGAAAATTTCGGATGCGTTTTGTCTTTTATCAACTTACATTGTCCAAACCGCGTAATAAACTTTAAAACGAAAGCCATATTCAGAAAAATCGTACTACTAGGTTTCAAACGCCACAATGAATTCAAAAAAATATTGCAGTTAACCTCTTGATTTTTTTAACGTCTTTCCAAGATGCAATTTTATAGGTAGAGACAAACTACAATTACGTTCTTAAAGTTGGAAACCTTTTTATAATCGATAATATAATTGGCTTTTAAAAGTAGAATTTGAATCCTCTCTAATATACTAGCAAACACAGGTCACTTCGCGAATCACAAGGACACACAATTTTTTCTACGCTAAAAAAAAAAAAAAAAAAAAAAAAAAAAAAAAAAACTAAACGTTTGCATTTTAACACAATATTTTTTCTGTATTTCAATAGACCATATTAACACCATCTATAAAAATTTTGAAACGTTCTGACGGATAAAAATATTTTTTACACAGTAAAATGTGTGAAAATTTCTGTAAAAAATCTGTAAAAAATTGAACATTTCTTCGCGGTTTTCCCCTTCTACAGCGCAATTTTAAGGATCCGACAAACCAAAAATGTACTTTTACAGCTGCAATCTTCTAATCGATGGTGCAATCAGTTTCAAAATATATGATTTTTAATCTTTATAATACACCGGTGAACGCAGGTCACTTCGCATCTAATGGAGACGATATTTTCTACGATAAAAGTAACTAAATTTCCGCATTTTAACCTAATCTTTTTTGAGCATTTCAATAGAACAGATTTACGTCACCTACTAAAACTTCGTATCGATAGAAATATCTTTTACAAAATAAAATATGAAAGTTTTGATGAAATCGGTAAGAACCCGAGGATTTTGTCGCACTCGCTTTCTGAGCGCAAGGACTCCAAAAATCAAATTACTCAGAAAATAAATAAAACATAGCATACTTTCAATTGAATATTTTATCACGCAAAAATATAAATTTCGATAAAATGGAGTCTAAAATTATAAAATCATACAAATTTGAGGTTAATGTAAGGTTCATTCATCATGGGTACGAACAGTGCCGACTGGTCAGCTAATATCTATATAAAAAAACTGGTAAAATATAAAAACAACATAAATTTTTTTGCGGCCCCCAAATTATAGCGGCCCTGGGCAAATGTCCGGCTCGCCCCCCCTTAAGCACGGCCCTGCCAAGTGAAGTTTGCTGAATTCTATATTTCTACTTGATCATCATTCGTGATATTTTTGATAATCTTTAGCTGTCATCAAACACAGTTTAAACTTTAATCTCATTATTTGATTTTAATTTGTCAGGGCTTTCGTTAAATTTCATTGCCGCCGATCACAGTTAAAACTGCATTTTTTGTTTGTTTTTGCATTGTACCTCAGATTAAAATAAGAACTAAGTAAATAACTCTGATATTCATAATAATGTCGAAATTTTTCATCTGGTTGCAGTTGATGAGTTCTACATTCAACTCCTATAATTATTTGCTCTTTCATTTCAAAACGAAGTGACATATTTATATAAATATACAGTAATAATAAAATATTGCCTGATGATGAACTTGGAAATTACAACCCGAAAATACTAAAAAGTTTTGTATAAAATGTATATTTTTAACTTGTAACATTTGCTTTATTATTTCGGTCGCCTTTTAAGGTGACAGTGAACGTTCAAAATCACAAAATTTGACAAAGAAATACACTTTTTTTATTTTCGAGTATTATATAAAATTAGATGGTCAAATCTATCTGATGCAAAAAGAATTCTTCAATTCTGAGGTTTCTTTGTAGAAGTATAAGCTTTTATATTTGGGAAATTCCATTTTGAAGTAAACCAAAGTAGATAAAAAAAATAAAAGTTGTATAAATTATTAATTTTGAAGTTTTTGATTCACCAAGTGCCAATGTATCAGTGAAGTTTCTTAAGAAAGTTGAAGAAAAGTTTATGTAATCTTCAAATTATATTTCAATGACCAATAAAGAAGATATAATATCATTACTCTCGAAACCTTTGTTCGGCAATATAAGAAGTTTATCATTTGAAAATAACTTCATAAAGTACAACTTGAAATAATTTGTAATTGTTTAAAGCTAATAAATATATTTTATGTAAGTTTAACTGTTTCTGCTTACCAGAAATGCTGCAGTTATTATCTTAAAGCTTTTTTTTTTTTTTTTTTTTTTTTTTTTTTAAAAAAAGGTTTGATAAATTCTGAACTGATACGTCCGTTACTTCTGGTGAAACTTTCGTTACAACAAGTGTTTATATAGATAGGACAATTTACCCCAATATTTTTTTATAAATAAAAATCTTAAGCCATTATATGTAAGCATCATACTTATGTTGGTTGACATAAACTACAGTTATTTTTCTTGCATGTATATTTTCAGAAAATTTTACATTTCTATAAATGTATAAAAATAACATTCATTAGTGAGATATGTCTGTTACTGAACAAAAAAATAAAATAAAATATTTTTTCTGGAAATCTTCAAAGTTTAATTGCATTATATACTAGAAGCAGAGGCCTTGTTCTTTATAAAATCCATGCAATAAAACGAGGATCTAACATATTTAGTATCTTTGTAGGGTGTTTTATATACCTACTGATACATTCGATACCGTGGAACTGGTGATTTGTAAAAAGTGTATAGATTTATGCAGTTGCGATGTTGCAAAATAAAAAACAAAATATGATTATAAAAGATTTAAAACAAGGCATATAAAATAATAATTAAAATTAAAGTCAATCCCTTCTTAGCTCAATATTTTTTTATGTTAGTTACTTTTTATTAAATAATTACAATTAATATAAATATGTATATACATGTGATAGAATCACACTTTTCTTGGAGGGTAATTCCATTTCAAGTGGTCCAGAAAATATTTTTTTGGTCGCTCGACCATTTTTAAAAAATCTGAAATTTTTTGTGCAACAACCCTAACATGACGGAAGTTCAAAATGACCGTTATTTTAATTTTACTATTTTTTGTTTGTGCATGGCGGCCATCTTTGTTTCATCGTGTTCAGCGATTTTCTCAGATACTAGGATACACAAAATTGTAAATATCTCGTCTTTTATTTTCCCAATTGAAATGGGGTTTGCAGCATTTTGTTCAGAATAAAATAGGCTAAATGCACGGTGGTAGAATAATTTTGAAAAAAAAATTTACAGGTGAAATTTTAGCACAAAATTTAAGATTTTTTCCAAAATCTATCCATTTGCAAAATGAAATTTTTAAGCAAGGAAAACTGTCAACCTTACACAATTTTTTCTACAAATAGGTCAAAAGTGCGTGTACTCATACACCATGTCCCAGATCTGGGAGTTGATTTCTCTTTGCGAAAAAAATTTCGAAATTCTTCAAAAATTTCAAAAATCGCACTTTTTAGGCTTTGATATCTCTGGTGGGGCACGAGATAAAAATTTGAAATTCTGGCCTTTGATAGTATTGTGTAGTAGTGTTATGTACAAAGAATTTCAAGAAGGAGATTTGACTACAAGCTGAGATATAACATGGACAATATGTGAAAACAATACTTCCAAACTATTGTAACCTACTATGTAATTGTTCATACCTCCAAAATTTTAAATTAATTATTTATGGTACAAAGTTAAATGTTAATTACAAATATCTTCTTCAAATGCGTCTGTGTGATTTAAATAATTCAGAATATATGCTAAGCCAATACACTATTTGTCAGGTTCTAAGTAAACATCTGCTACAAATTGGAATTTCTATTATTTCTCTATCTTAATATTTTATGTATTGTACCGGCTGTATACTGGAATTTTCAAGATGTTCCAGTACATTCTTTCTTTGTTAAAGTGAGAATTGACAGGTATCATGTACATGTGGGGAATGAAAGAAAGAGGAGATTGCTGAGAGGCGTGTTCATCCGTCAGGGATGTATGTGGATGATGAGCAAACAAGGAACATGTCACGGAAGTAGTAAGCCGCCCCGTATGTGCGGCGGAAGTGACGTCACAGGGGGCGTGGCCTAAACCGGAAGTGACGTCATCAGGATGACGTCTTGTTAGACGAGGGTCGGTTGAGTTGTTTTTGGCTGAGAGCGTCTTGTTAGACGAGGGTGGGTTGAGTTGTTTTTTGGCTGAGAGCGTCTTGTTAGACGAGGGTGGGTTGAGTTGTTTTTGTGGGCGTGTCTACCTGTCAATCAAAAAAGGGGGGGGTGGAACCGGAAGTGGGGGGTGTCACGTGACTTGATCGTATAGGATAACGAGGGTTAATGTTGAGTTGTTTTTTTGCTGAATGTTGAGTTGTTGTTTGCTGGATTTTTTTATGGGGGAAAGAGGGGGTTGGAAAAATGGAGGTCACGTGATTTTATCGTATAGGATAACGAGGATAAATGTTGAGTTGTTAATTTTAATTTAATTAATTAAGATTATAATTAATTAAGATGTAATTAATATTCATTTGAAAGTGATCGTTTCGTTTTAGTGATCACGTGGTCCATGACGTCATACTTTCATGTTAGAACACATTTAATAGTTTTATCTGCAACCGATTGTAGAGTTGAGTTGTTTTTTCGGTTCTAGATGGTGTTTAACTGTAACCAAGTGTAAAGTTGAGTTGTTTGGATTAGGATTAACTGTAACCGGTAATGAAAAAAGTTTCTCATGCAGCATCTGGCAACAGTTGTATGGATCAGTTGCTTGGATTTTCATGCTGTGTGTTGCATCGTGTTTCTGAATATCAACTATTCATAGGCCATTTTTTTTTTTTTTTTTTTTTTTGGTGAAAATTATTTCGTTTGTAATTTAGTGTTTTTGTACTTTTTTTGAGTAGTTTTAAAAATGAAACGCTTTTTAAAGATTAGTTCTGATGAACAAATAAAGCGAAAGAGAGCTTCTAAAGACTTAGATGACAGAAAAGAAAAGAACGATTTTCCAAATTCATCGAGGGATGCTGGCTTCACCCTGAATTCTTTGCCAAAGGATATGGTTCGTCCTCATTGTATAGATTGCAATGAAATGTTTACAAGAAAGAGCGATTTAATGCAACATAAGAAAATTCATAAAATTCGAAAACAACACTCATGTACAAAGTGTAGCGAAATGTTTGATCGTCAGTTGGATTTATTGCAACATTGTGATGCTTTCCACAAGGTTCTACCTAAAGCTGTGAAATCACCCTTTTCAAAAAAATCATTATTTGAAAAAGTAAAACATTTTAAAAGACAAAATACACAAAATATTTTTACTAAAACTATTATTGACTCGACTGGAGTGAATCACAAAGACTTTCGTTCATTCTTTAATAGTGTTCTGTCGGATACTATAAATGAATTAAACTATCAAATGCAAGTGAAAAAGTCAATAAAATGGTATGCAGCCGTTCAAGTGGATGTATGCCGTAAGATACAGGACAGTGACTTAGAGACTGCCACCCCTTTCTTCCGTTCAAAAACTGTACTGGAATTAACGAATCAAAACATACCTCTACATGTTCAGAAAGCTTTTATAAAAATTTTTAACTCGTTTGAAGATTTTACTGAACAAGCGTTTAGTTGGACATTACAAAACATTTTGAAATTAGAATTGTATACAATGCAATATAGCATGTTTATTTGATTTGTATATTTCATTATTTTGAATGATTAATAAATAGTTTCATTGTAAAAAAGTATAATCTCTAGCCTTCAACAAATATTTTTTAACAGTGCATGTAACATTTTTTCAACTGGATGTTTTCTTGCATGATGTCACCTTGAATTGAACCCACTCTCTTTTTTCACTAAACTGAAACTCTTTTTTTTACAAAACTCAAACATTTTTTAACAGAACACATTTTTTTTATAAAACACAAAACTTTTTTCTTTCCAATACATAACTTTTTTTCTCTTTTACTGAACGTATTTTTTAATGAAACATAAATTTTTTTTTCCTTAACATAACTTTTTTTACTGAATACATTTTTTACTAAACATAAAACTTTTTTTTTCTCTCTCTCTTTTACTGAAGGTATTTTTTAATGAAACATAATTTTTCCTTAAAATAACTTTTTTTTTTTATTCAATACATTTTTTGCTAAACATGAAACTTTTTTAAAACTAAACTTAAAACTTTTTTAAAAACTAAACTTAAAACTTTTTTTAAAACTAAACTTAAAACTTTTCCCTAAACACAAAAATAATTTACTCAACTCAATACATTTTTTTTTTGCTAAACATAAAACTTTTTTTTTTTTCTAAACACAAAACTTTTTTTAAAACTAAACTTAAAACTTTTTTTTTAAACTAAACTTAAAACTTTTCCCTAAACACAAAAATAATTTACTCAATATAAAACTTTTTTTCTTTAAAATAACTTTTTTTTTTTTTTTATTCAATACATTTTTTTTGCTAAACATAAAACTTCTTTCTCACGTGGTCCATGACGTCATACTTTCATGTTAGAACACATTTAATAGTTTTATCTGCAACCGATTGTAGAGTTGAGTTGTTTTTTCGGTTCTAGATGGTGTTTAACTGTAACCAAGTGTAAAGTTGAGTTGTTTGGATTAGGATTAACTGTAACCGGTAATGAAAAAAGTTTCTCATGCAGCATCTGGCAACAGTTGTATGGATCAGTTGCTTGGATTTTCATGCTGTGTGTTGCATCGTGTTTCTGAATATCAACTATTCATAGGCCATTTTTTTTTTTTTTTTGGTGAAAATTATTTCGTTTGTAATTTAGTGTTTTTGTACTTTTTTTTGAGTAGTTTTAAAAATGAAACGCTTTTTAAAGATTAGTTCTGATGAACAAATAAAGCGAAAGAGAGCTTCTAAAGACTTAGATGACAGAAAAGAAAAGAACGATTTTCCAAATTCATCGAGGGATGCTGGCTTCACCCTGAATTCTTTGCCAAAGGATATGGTTCGTCCTCATTGTATAGATTGCAATGAAATGTTTACAAGAAAGTGCGATTTAATGCAACATAAGAAGATTCATAAAATTCGAAAACAACACTCATGTACAAAGTGTAGCGAAATGTTTGATCGTCAGTTGGATTTATTGCAACATTGTGATGCTTTCCACAAGGTTCTACCTAAAGCTGTGAAATCACCCTTTTCAAAAAAATCATTATTTGAAAAAGTAAAACATTTTAAAAGACAAAATACACAAAATATTTTTACTAAAACTATTATTGACTCGACTGGAGTGAATCACAAAGACTTTCGTTCATTCTTTAATAGTGTTCTGTCGGATACTATAAATGAATTAAACTATCAAATGCAAGTGAAAAAGTCAATAAAATGGTATGCAGCCGTTCAAGTGGATGTATGCCGTAAGATACAGGACAGTGACTTAGAGACTGCCACCCCTTTCTTCCGTTCAAAAACTGTACTGGAATTAACGAATCAAAACATACCTCTACATGTTCAGAAAGCTTTTATAAAAATTTTTAACTCGTTTGAAGATTTTACTGAACAAGCGTTTAGTTGGACATTACAAAACATTTTGAAATTAGAATTGTATACAATGCAATATAGCATGTTTATTTGATTTGTATATTTCATTATTTTGAATGATTAATAAATAGTTTCATTGTAAAAAAGTATAATCTCTAGCCTTCAACAAATATTTTTTAACAGTGCATGTAACATTTTTTCAACTGGATGTTTTCTTGCATGATGTCACCTTGAATTGAACCCACTCTCTTTTTTCACTAAACTGAAACTCTTTTTTTTACAAAACTCAAACATTTTTTAACAGAACACATTTTTTTTATAAAACACAAAACTTTTTTCTTTCCAATACATAACTTTTTTTCTCTTTTACTGAACGTATTTTTTAATGAAACATAAATTTTTTTTCCTTAACATAACTTTTTTTACTGAATACATTTTTTACTAAACATAAAACTTTTTTTTTCTCTCTCTCTTTTACTGAAGGTATTTTTTAATGAAACATAATTTTTCCTTAAAATAACTTTTTTTTTTATTCAATACATTTTTTGCTAAACATGAAACTTTTTTAAAACTAAACTTAAAACTTTTTTAAAAACTAAACTTTAAACTTTTTTTAAAACTAAACTTAAAACTTTTCCCTAAACACAAAAATAATTTACTCAACTCAATACATTTTTTTTTTGCTAAACATAAAACTTTTTTTTTTTTTTTCTAAACACAAAACTTTTTTTAAAACTAAACTTAAAACTTTTTTTTAAAACTAAACTTAAAACTTTTCCCTAAACACAAAAATAATTTACTCAATATAAAACTTTTTTTCTTTAAAATAACTTTTTTTTTTTTTATTCAATACATTTTTTTTGCTAAACATAAAACTTCTTTCTCACGTGGTCCATGACGTCATACTTTCATGTTAGAACACATTTAATAGTTTTATCTGCAACCGATTGTAGAGTTGAGTTGTTTTTTCGGTTCTAGATGGTGTTTAACTGTAACCAAGTGTAAAGTTGAGTTGTTTGGATTAGGATTAACTGTAACCGGTAATAAAAAAAGTTTCTCATGAAGCATCTGGCAACAGTTGTATGGATCAGTTGCTTGGATTTTCATGCTGTGTGTTGCATCGTGTTTCTGAATATCAACTATTCATAGGCCATTTTTTTTTTTTTTTTGGTGAAAATTATTTCGTTTGTAATTTAGTGTTTTTGTACTTTTTTTGAGTAGTTTTAAAAATGAAACGCTTTTTAAAGATTAGTTCTGATGAACAAATAAAGCGAAAGAGAGCTTCTAAAGACTTAGATGACAGAAAAGAAAAGAACGATTTTCCAAATTCATCGAGGGATGCTGGCTTCACCCTGAATTCTTTGCCAAAGGATATGGTTCGTCCTCATTGTATAGATTGCAATGAAATGTTTACAAGAAAGTGCGATTTAATGCAACATAAGAAGATTCATAAAATTCGAAAACAACACTCATGTACAAAGTGTAGCGAAATGTTTGATCGTCAGTTGGATTTATTGCAACATTGTGATGCTTTCCACAAGGTTCTACCTAAAGCTGTGAAATCACCCTTTTCAAAAAAATCATTATTTGAAAAAGTAAAACATTTTAAAAGACAAAATACACAAAATATTTTTACTAAAACTATTATTGACTCGACTGGAGTGAATCACAAAGACTTTCGTTCATTCTTTAATAGTGTTCTGTCGGATACTATAAATAAATTAAACTATCAAATGCAAGTGAAAAAGTCAATAAAATGGTATGCAGCCGTTCAAGTGGATGTATGCCGTAAGATACAGGACAGTGACTTAGAGACTGCCACCCCTTTCTTCCGTTCAAAAACTGTACTGGAATTAACGAATCAAAACATACCTCTACATGTTCAGAAAGCTTTTATAAAATTTTTTCACTCGTTTGAAGATTTTACTGAACAAGCGTTTAGTTGGACATTACAAAACATTTTGAAATTAGAATTGTATACAATGCAATATAGCATGTTTATTTGATTTGTATATTTCATTATTTTGAATGATTAATAAATAGTTTCATTGTAAAAAAGTATAATCTCTAGCCTTCAACAAATATTTTTTAACAGTGCATGTAAAATTTTTTCAACTGGATGTTTTCTTGCATGATGTCACCTTGAATTGAACCCACTCTCTTTTTTCACTAAACTGAAACTCTTTTTTTTACAAAACTCAAACATTTTTTAACAGAACACATTTTTTTTATAAAACACAAAACTTTTTTCTTTCCAATACATAACTTTTTTTCTCTTTTACTGAACGTATTTTTTAATGAAACATAAATTTTTTTTTCCTTAACATAACTTTTTTTACTGAATACATTTTTTACTAAACATAAAACTTTTTTTTCTCTCTCTCTCTTTTACTGAAGGTATTTTTTAATGAAACATAATTTTTCCTTAAAATAACTTTTTTTTTTTATTCAATACATTTTTTGCTAAACATGAAACTTTTTTAAAACTAAACTTAAAACTTTTTTAAAAACTAAACTTAAAACTTTTTTTAAAACTAAACTTAAAACTTTTCCCTAAACACAAAAATAATTTACTCAACTCAATACATTTTTTTTTTGCTAAACATAAAACTTTTTTTTTTTTTTCTAAACACAAAACTTTTTTTAAAACTAAACTTAAAACTTTTTTTTAAAACTAAACTTAAAACTTTTCCCTAAACACAAAAATAATTTACTCAATATAAAACTTTTTTTCTTTAAAATAACTTTTTTTTTTTTATTATTCAATACATTTTTTTTGCTAAACATAAAACTTCTTTCTCACGTGGTCCATGACGTCATACTTTCATGTTAGAACACATTTAATAGTTTTATCTGCAACCGATTGTAGAGTTGAGTTGTTTTTTCGGTTCTAGATGGTGTTTAACTGTAACCAAGTGTAAAGTTGAGTTGTTTGGATTAGGATTAACTGTAACCGGTAATGAAAAAAGTTTCTCATGCAGCATCTGGCAACAGTTGTATGGATCAGTTGCTTGGATTTTCATGCTGTGTGTTGCATCGTGTTTCTGAATATCAACTATTCATAGGCCATTTTTTTTTTTTTTTTTTTTTTTTTGGTGAAAATTATTTTGTTTGTAATTTAGTGTTTTTGTACTTTTTTTGAGTAGTTTTAAAAATGAAACGCTTTTTAAAGATTAGTTCTGATGAACAAATAAAGCGAAAGAGAGCTTCTAAAGACTTAGATGACAGAAAAGAAAAGAACGATTTTCCAAATTCATCGAGGGATGCTGGCTTCACCCTGAATTCTTTGCCAAAGGATATGGTTCGTCCTCATTGTATAGATTGCAATGAAATGTTTACAAGAAAGTGCGATTTAATGCAACATAAGAAGATTCATAAAATTCGAAAACAACACTCATGTACAAAGTGTAGCGAAATGTTTGATCGTCAGTTGGATTTATTGCAACATTGTGATGCTTTCCACAAGGTTCTACCTAAAGCTGTGAAATCACCCTTTTCAAAAAAATCATTATTTGAAAAAGTAAAACATTTTAAAAGACAAAATACACAAAATATTTTTACTAAAACTATTATTGACTCGACTGGAGTGAATCACAAAGACTTTCGTTCATTCTTTAATAGTGTTCTGTCGGATACTATAAATGAATTAAACTATCAAATGCAAGTGAAAAAGTCAATAAAATGGTATGCAGCCGTTCAAGTGGATGTATGCCGTAAGATACAGGACAGTGACTTAGAGACTGCCACCCCTTTCTTCCGTTCAAAAACTGTACTGGAATTAACGAATCAAAACATACCTCTACATGTTCAGAAAGCTTTTATAAAAATTTTTAACTCGTTTGAAGATTTTACTGAACAAGCGTTTAGTTGGACATTACAAAACATTTTGAAATTAGAATTGTATACAATGCAATATAGCATGTTTATTTGATTTGTATATTTCATTATTTTGAATGATTAATAAATAGTTTCATTGTAAAAAAGTATAATCTCTAGCCTTCAACAAATATTTTTTAACAGTGCATGTAAAATTTTTTCAACTGGATGTTTTCTTGCATGATGTCACCTTGAATTGAACCCACTCTCTTTTTTCACTAAACTGAAACTCTTTTTTTTACAAAACTCAAACATTTTTTAACAGAACACATTTTTTTTATAAAACACAAAACTTTTTTCTTTCCAATACATAACTTTTTTTCTCTTTTACTGAACGTATTTTTTAATGAAACATAAATTTTTTTTTCCTTAACATAACTTTTTTTACTGAATACATTTTTTACTAAACATAAAACTTTTTTTTTTCTCTCTCTCTTTTACTGAAGGTATTTTTTAATGAAACATAATTTTTCCTTAAAATAACTTTTTTTTTTTATTCAATACATTTTTTGCTAAACATGAAACTTTTTTAAAACTAAACTTAAAACTTTTTTAAAAACTAAACTTAAAACTTTTTTTAAAACTAAACTTAAAACTTTTCCCTAAACACAAAAATAATTTACTCAACTCAATACATTTTTTTTTTGCTAAACATAAAACTTTTTTTTTTTTTTTCTAAACACAAAACTTTTTTTAAAACTAAACTTAAAACTTTTTTTTAAAACTAAACTTAAAACTTTTCCCTAAACACAAAAATAATTTACTCAATATAAAACTTTTTTTCTTTAAAATAACTTTTTTTTTTTTATTATTCAATACATTTTTTTTGCTAAACATAAAACTTCTTTCTCACGTGGTCCATGACGTCATACTTTCATGTTAGAACACATTTAATAGTTTTATCTGCAACCGATTGTAGAGTTGAGTTGTTTTTTCGGTTCTAGATGGTGTTTAACTGTAACCAAGTGTAAAGTTGAGTTGTTTGGATTAGGATTAACTGTAACCGGTAATGAAAAAAGTTTCTCATGCAGCATCTGGCAACAGTTGTATGGATCAGTTGCTTGGATTTTCATGCTGTGTGTTGCATCGTGTTTCTGAATATCAACTATTCATAGGCCATTTTTTTTTTTTTTTTTTTTTTTGGTGAAAATTATTTCGTTTGTAATTTAGTGTTTTTGTACTTTTTTTGAGTAGTTTTAAAAATGAAACGCTTTTTAAAGATTAGTTCTGATGAACAAATAAAGCGAAAGAGAGCTTCTAAAGACTTAGATGACAGAAAAGAAAAGAACGATTTTCCAAATTCATCGAGGGATGCTGGCTTCACCCTGAATTCTTTGCCAAAGGATATGGTTCGTCCTCATTGTATAGATTGCAATGAAATGTTTACAAGAAAGTGCGATTTAATGCAACATAAGAAGATTCATAAAATTCGAAAACAACACTCATGTACAAAGTGTAGCGAAATGTTTGATCGTCAGTTGGATTTATTGCAACATTGTGATGCTTTCCACAAGGTTCTACCTAAAGCTGTGAAATCACCCTTTTCAAAAAAATCATTATTTGAAAAAGTAAAACATTTTAAAAGACAAAATACACAAAATATTTTTACTAAAACTATTATTGACTCGACTGGAGTGAATCACAAAGACTTTCGTTCATTCTTTAATAGTGTTCTGTCGGATACTATAAATGAATTAAACTATCAAATGCAAGTGAAAAAGTCAATAAAATGGTATGCAGCCGTTCAAGTGGATGTATGCCGTAAGATACAGGACAGTGACTTAGAGACTGCCACCCCTTTCTTCCGTTCAAAAACTGTACTGGAATTAACGAATCAAAACATACCTCTACATGTTCAGAAAGCTTTTATAAAAATTTTTAACTCGTTTGAAGATTTTACTGAACAAGCGTTTAGTTGGACATTACAAAACATTTTGAAATTAGAATTGTATACAATGCAATATAGCATGTTTATTTGATTTGTATATTTCATTATTTTGAATGATTAATAAATAGTTTCATTGTAAAAAAGTATAATCTCTAGCCTTCATCAAATATTTTTTAACAGTGCATGTAACATTTTTTCAACTGGATGTTTTCTTGCATGATGTCACCTTGAATTGAACCCACTCTCTTTTTTCACTAAACTGAAACTCTTTTTTTTACAAAACTCAAACATTTTTTAACAGAACACATTTTTTTTATAAAACACAAAACTTTTTTCTTTCCAATACATAACTTTTTTTCTCTTTTACTGAACGTATTTTTTAATGAAACATAATTTTTTTTTTCCTTAACATAACTTTTTTTACTGAATACATTTTTTACTAAACATAAAACTTTTTTTTTCTCTCTCTCTTTTACTGAAGGTATTTTTTAATGAAACATAATTTTTCCTTAAAATAACTTTTTTTTTTATTCAATACATTTTTTGCTAAACATGAAACTTTTTTAAAACTAAACTTAAAACTTTTTTAAAAACTAAACTTAAAACTTTTTTTAAAACTAAACTTAAAACTTTTCCCTAAACACAAAAATAATTTACTCAACTCAATACATTTTTTTTTTGCTAAACATAAAACTTTTTTTTTTCTAAACACAAAACTTTTTTTAAAACTAAACTTAAAACTTTTTTTTTAAAACTAAACTTAAAACTTTTCCCTAAACACAAAAATAATTTACTCAATATAAAACTTTTTTTCTTTAAAATAACTTTTTTTTTTTTTATTCAATACATTTTTTTTGCTAAACATAAAACTTCTTTCTAAACACAAAACTTTTTTTTTAAACTAAACTTAAAACTTTTCCCTAAACACAAAAATAATTTACCCAATATAAAACTTTTTTTTTCCCTTAACATATTTTTTTTTTTTTACTGAATACATTTTTATACTAAACATAAAACTTTTTTTAAAACTAAACTTAAAACTTTTCCCTAAACACAAAAATAATTTACTCAATATAAAACTTTTTTTCTTTAAAATAACTTTTTTTTTATTTTTTTATTCAATACATTTTTTTTGCTAAACATAAAACTTCTTTCTAAACACAAAACTTTTTTTTAAACTAAACTTAAAACTTTTCCCTAAACACAAAAATAATTTACCCAATATAAAACTTTTTTTTCCCCTTAACATAATTTTTTTTTTACTGAATACATTTTTATACTAAACATAAAACTTTTTTAAAAACCAAACTAAAAACTTTTTCCTAAACACAAAAATAATTTATTCAATATAAATTTTTTTTTCCAATTCATATCTTTTTTACTAAACATTTTTTTTTTCTAATACACAAAAAAAAATAATTTTACTCAAGATAATTTTTTATAAAACCATAACTTTTTCCTAAGCATAAAAATATTTTTTCCAGAGTACAAAACTTTTTTTTTTACATAATAAAAAAAACTTTTTCTTAAACATAAAAAACATTTTTTCCCCTAAACTTAAAAAAAATTTATTTTCTTAAATAAATTTTTTTCTAAAACATACAAATATTTTTTCCGAAAACATTTTTCTTTTTTCTAAAACACAAAAATATTTTTTCATAAAATATTTTTTTCCAAAACATTATTTCTTTTTATAAAACGTAATATTTTCTAAGCATAAAATTTCTTATTATTTTTAACATAAATCGCTTTTTCCTAAACATAATTTTTTACATAAATCGCTTTTTCCTAAACATAATTTTTTAATCTCCAAACATAATTTAATAATCTCCTGAACACATAATTTTTTTTTGTTGTTTTTTTATGGGCATTCTTTTCAAAAAAATTTCTTTTCTCAAGAAAAATTTAGAAAAGTTATTCTAAAAGTTTTCAGACTTACAAAATGAAAAAAAAAAAAAAATACACAAATAGATGCACGCATAAATATTTTACAATATAAAAATTTTATTTGGTTCATAAAATACAGTGAAGTTTCAAACAGTTTTCTACATTTTTAACCAAGGTATTTGTGATATTGGTAAAGTGGCGTGCTGAGATGATTTTCGTTTTCTATGATGGGATTCAGGTCTTGCAAAAATAGTTTTCTGTTCAGGCTTCAAATACTTGTTTTTTATAAGTTCTTCAGGAAAGCTAATTTGCTTTAAAAGTTCTTGAAATTTATCAAAAGCAATAGGTTTTTCTCTTCTATTTCTCAGTAAAAATCCGATTAGTTGAACAAAATCTGATCCGTTAATTACAGTATCATCGATTTTCAACTCTTTGCTTTCTGAATAGGAAATTTTATTTTGTTTTAAAAATTCCATTATTTTAACAGCAGTTTTCTTTTGTTTAATAGGGACAGAACTTAGAATTTCGCTTTCTATATCAGGAGATTTTTCAAAGGATTTCTGAGGAAGTTGTTCTTCCGGGGGTTTGACTGCATTCATATCTGGGAATATTACAAACTTTTGCAAAATCTGTGTATAAAGCTTAGCTTTTTCATCATCCTCTATTTTTCTTTTCAAAATAGTCTGAATCTGTCTGTCTAAATCACTTAAATGCTCATCGGAAAACTCTTGATCTCTGTCAGCTGGAACAAGTCTGAATTTACGAGCGAGCTCCATTGATCAACGTACTGAGCACTGATACTGCAGCGGGAATAAGTATAGACAAAAATCCTTCTCCTTTTTGAACGAGAAGTCGTCTTTTCTTAAACAAAGGTACTTTCTTGTCTCCCAGACGACGCAATGTTCTTTTATAAGCTATTAATCTATTTTTTTGACGTTTAGAGACAGGTATGTTGCCCTTTAAAAGATTTAAGGCGCATTCACAGACACCTTTTATAATACTATTAGGACACTTTTTAAGAAAGGCTGCTTTTTGCTTCGTCTTGCTTAACAATTTCAGATGTTCCACGGTCGACATCCTGAGTTCAAATGATGGTCGATGAACTTAATCTCTCTTTTATATGTTTACCGTAGGTAAAAGCTTTCGTTAAAGCACAGTGTTTGAAACAGGCTTTGTGACTTGGGCAGTTTACCTCTGAAACATTTAATAGATTAATATTGGGGCACTTAAAGTCATTCAGATTCAAAATCTTTCGTCCAGACAACCGTTCTAAAAACTTTCTTTTTTCTAGTCCTTTCGTGTAAACATTCTTATGAGATAAAAATAATGATGAAAGTATAAGTTCTAATGCTGAATAAGGCAAATCACCACTATTCCATTGCAAACCATGACGGTACCGAGTCAACCAGTTAAATGTTTTTCTTTTTGCGATGGGTAACTGCTCCCAAGGATGCGGTGGAAGAAAGCTCCAACGGGCATGATATTCATTATCAATTTCAAAAAATGCAAGTTCTTTGATAATAAATTCACTCGAGTTAATTTGAAAACCTTCGAATTCAACAACGACGGATGACATGCTCACTGGATGACTCACTCTACACAAATGGCTCATCGAAGCTCATACACGTAATGTTTATCACCAGGAAATATACTTGTGCGCATGCGCAAGCTTTCAAAAGAATCGGGCCTTAAATCAATGAATAAGTAGCTAAAAGGTAATGCAGTAGCATCATTAAAAATTTCTTGAAAAGCCTTAGTTTTACCAGGAAACATTTGTCTGGATAGATGCATTATTTGGCTTTTATCTCGAGGAATTTTGTATAGTACCATGTACTGAGAGTTTAAATTAATGTTTCGCATTTCTTTACCGTGATGAAACAAGTTTTGAGTTATAAAGATAACCGAAATATTTCGATGGTGACTGCCTTTCGTAAAAAGTTTGCTTAGTTGCTCAGAACCTGCTAATTCGGACATTAAATCATCGATAATAATTAAAGCATCTTTTAGAGAGTTAAGATTCGACGGTAAACCTTCTTCAAATTGTACATGTTTCATTGAATTGAAAAGGGGTTGATAGCTTCCATAACAGTATATTATGCGTGCGGGCATGGGACGAAAATATTTAAAATCAATTAATTTTTTAACAAAAAAGCTTTTACCGGAGCCTGTCGGCCCGCTAATAAGGACCGTCGAAGGATGTACTAACTTAAGTAATTCCATGCTTTTAATGACAAAAATGAGTGAAAGCTTCTATTTTTATAGTTTTTTGACCATTTTGACGAATTATTGTTTAGTAAACATAAATAATAGAACTTTTATGATTTTAATGGGAAAAAAAATCTTAAGCATACATTTTTTTTTTCTAAAAAAAAAAAACAAATGAATATGATTTTGTTTATGTAATCCACTAACTGGGATGAGTTTTAAGAAACATTGAATACACATAAAATAAGAGAAATAATTTTTATTTTTTAAAAATCATGTTTACACTATATCTTTTTTTGACAAATTGATACATTCGAAAATCATTCTTCCTTCTGGATAATACATTGGTAATAGATTTCATACAAAGTCCTTGACATCGTTTTACAAGAAAGAAAATACAATATTGTCCACAGACATTGGACGTTAAACTTTGGAGCATTGTCTTGTTCCAACGAATTCGGTGATACTTCTTCGCAAATTTTGTTATGTCTCCTCCATAGGTTTCGGGAGGAAGTCCGTAAGAATAAAAAAAGTCCAGAGTTTTCTTATCTTGAACATAAATTGCTAGCCAATGGGATCCCTTTTCGTCATGTCTATCGGTATTGATCACTAAGGCACAGGGAAAGTTTTGAATATCAGGTATTTTGTCAGAAGGGAAAACTCCTGCAAAATATCTCGCCGAAACAGGATCACGAGATAAAATTCTATGAATTTGTGTTGAATTCATTAGTTTCCAAAATCATACAGAATATTGCGAGATTTGTTGATTTCAATTAAATTTTCAAATTCAGCATACACTAGCAGAGACACTGTTTGTGCCAAAATCGTCCCGAACTTGATTTCTAATCTTAAATTACTATGACGGATAAGATTAAGATGAGATCCGTCACATAAATCAGGTGACAGATCAAAACAAAATAATGAATATCCCTGTGAAAATTCTGATCTCGAAAGGTACAAACCTTTGTTTTCTGCATTCGAAAATAAATTCTCATAAGCTCGAATAAATAAATTGTTTTCAAAGTCAGGTTGTAGTGGATTGTGAGGAACGGGCTGACCGTCCACATAGACGCCTATGAAATTAATATTGTAATGCTTGAACTCAAAGGGGGACTTTTTATAGTTGCCGTTGAATGCGTCATTATCCACACAGGCGATCACGATGCGGTTGGGCATCTGACCTGTGAAAATATTATCTTGAACAAAACTCATATTGCCTGTAGGAATGGAATATGATTTGCAAAGCACTCTGTTAATAGGGTATTTGGCGGATGTTTTTTCTAAGCTTTTAGCATGTCCTAAAACAACGCCAGGACTTACTCGTACTTTACGAACAAATAAGGAAGCGTGTTCCAGGGAAACTTTAAACTCTCCTTCACCTGCTAACAAACAAAACTCTGGTTTACTACGAATCAGTTTAATTTTCACATCAACCATATTAAGGAGGAGTCTTTGCTGGTGAAACATATCCAGATGCAATCGACCAATCATATCAACCGAAGCACTGTGTTTCGTCAATTCAGCACGTTTATTAAATCCCTCATTGGGGTTTGCATCTGCCGGATCCACAACATTCATACGACCAGCAGTATCTTTAAAAAATAATTCTGAGGAAAGTTGAGAAGTTTTTTCATCGTACCCGTGATTGAGTAATTTCTCTATCATGGCTCTGTATGGGTAAGTATTATTGCTTGAAGAAACGAGTCTATCGTTCAGACTAATATCAACTTGGGAAAACATAGAATGCAAAAAAAGATTGACGGGTCCCACTTTACATTTATCCGGAATGGGTTTGCCATCCTTTTTTAAAATCTTTACTTTGACCTATAACTGAGTTTGGGATAAATCAAGGTAGTCCTCTCCGCTTCCAGAAACATTAAATTCCACAGGCCCTCCATCAGAAACATTGGAAAGTGGGTGAAATTCAACCCATTGGCCTCTTTCAATAACTGTTTGAGTAGGAGGTATAGATGAAATAATTCTAATTCCGATTTAGCACATTCGGGAGAGTCCTTTAAAAGAAAAGCCATAGTATAATGTGTAGATTAACAGTCAAAAATATCACGTCCTTGCACCTTCCGTGCTTTCGATGAAATGATGCGTTTCGCAGGTTTTCGCTTTCTTTTAAGCTTTCCATGGCCAATCATTTGATCCGCTTTTTCAACTGCTTTTCTAGCTAATTTCTTTCCGACTTCTTTTGATCGTGTTTTGAGAGACGATTTAAAATTTTCACCTGATAACACGTCATTCGCAACCATAGTGCCTGTTCGTAATGCTTCTTTTCCAGTAGTTTTGGCACCACTTATCAAAAATGGCATCGCACTGCGAAACAATTTAGCAAAAAATCCGCCTATACCGTATCCTCTCTGCAAAACTGTTCCTCTATAGTAAGGCAACCCATCTCCTGTTTGCCCTGCATAATAATCTTCGAACTTTTGTGTACAACATGTATAAGGCACCAACATTTTGTTGATCTTTCTTTATCGCAATCAAGAAGGAAAATGAGACTAATTTAAACGTAAGGCTCTTTTATATGATTTGTCGTAAACGGAAATGCAACGTTACAAAAACTTTACCTCTTTCAAAAGGCACTAAATCTCCAGAATGAAGTCTAATATCTATTTGTATCGTTTGGAAATGTTGACGGATAACTGGTACGTACAATGGTTTCGAATAATGAGAATTAATAATTTCGCCATCGCTTCCTTCGACAGACACAATTTTTAAAAGAGGGGCTTGAACATCCCCTACTATTTGAGGATCCACGAGATCACAATATACATACATCACGGGAAACGATGACTTTGGGTCCGCCACAAAAGGACTTTGTTGCAATCCTGTAAATTCCCCGGGTTCAAACCCTAAAAGTTCTGCTAGACCTTCATGAAAAACTACTTTCGATTTTTTATCTGTCTTGATTGTAACTCTTTTCGTAATAGGGTGAAAATGAAATTCAATTTTATTTTTATGTGAGGGTATCGTCATACTTTTAATGAGATCAGGTATGGTTTCATAACATCCAGGAGGAACTCTCCTACCTTCCAATTTTCCATCCCCTAAATCAAAACCAAACAAATTATTATCCTTTCTAACATTATACCATGTATGCGGATAAATGAAATCGACCAAAGCCATTTCCCATTCACCGTTTAAATTTATGGGAGTGGGCAATTGAGTTGTAAATTGCGATATTTTATTATTTGGGAAAAAGCTCACAGAGCTATCGCTGATGAGTGTGATGTAGAATGACATCTTTTGATGGAATGAACGGTAAGTATGATGACTACTCTATTTATATCATTCGGACATCTTCAACCCATGCATTAAATTTTTCAGGATATCCCAGAAATTTCACGAAATATTTTATTTTCCCCCCTTGTTTTCTTTTTTTCAACACTTTTTCCACGGGATAAAAACCTGAATCCGAAACTTTTTGTAGTTCTTGCTTGTAAAAAGTTCCTTTTATGATTTCTCCTGCTAAATCTTTTAATTTATAGACAACAGGTACCCGTTTTATGATTTTATAAATCGAAAAAATTTCTCTTGTCCAATTTTGTTCATATCCTTTCTCAAAACGTAGTTTCTCCTTACTTATACGAACGGTATCGTCTAATTTCAGGTCAGATTTCATTGGAGATATTTTGTTGTTTGAATACAATGTTTCCCAAACCTGACTTTGGTTATCGAAGTTTACTGATGCTGGCTCCATTTTAATACTACGATGCCATGTGTGGTTATAACTGTATACTAATTTATCGATTACATCAATATATCTCTTTGTATTCTTTTCAGTAAAATATTTCCACATTTTCGTTTTAAGTGTACGATTAAAACGTTCCACCACCGATGCCTTAGTGGCATTATGAGTGGTGAAAAAGTGCACATTCTTCTTTCTTAAGAAACCTTGTACGATTTTATTCGTAAATTCTTTACCTTCGTCTGTTTGTAAAACTTCCGGTTTGCGTTCTTTAAATATTTTTTCGAAAGCAGACTTAACAGTCGCCGATGTTTTATCTTTCAGAGGAATAGCCCAGGCGTATTTCGACAAAATGTCAATACATGTCAGTAAATACTTATATCCGTCATTCAAAGAAGATAGAGACTGCATGTCTACTAAATCAGATTGAAACTGCTCGTTTAAGCCTCCTACTATGACACGATTTCTCGGGAATTTGTGTCGTAAAGGCTTGTGCAAAGTATAAGAATCTTTCGTTTGCAACCATTTCTTTATCTGTTGCGTTTTGACGCGACCTTTCAAAGCACGTTGCAAAACATTTATACCACCGAAACTGCCTGGTATCTCCGGATCCCGATACATCTGATCCAAAGCTTCCATTGCAACAATGATTATGATCTAATCGAAAGTTAATATTCATTTATATTTTCAGATAGAAATTCGTATGATGTTTATCGCATGAAAGTTTTACTTAAAATGAAAGCTAGTGATAAATACTTTAATATATATATATATTTACAGCGTTAGTACAATTTTAAAGTTTTAAATCTAAAAAATGTGTAACAAAAAAATTGACAAAATATAAAAATCACACGATACAAAATATAATAAAATAATACAGAATTTATTAAAGTGAACAATATAAAGTTATACAATACATAAAATTAGATGCATAAGATTAAATACATGAATTGATTAATTCATTATACTCAGTTTCCTCTTCTGATACATACATTTTTTCAATGCTCTTAAGCAGTCCGTTTGTATCCACAGCGTCAAAAAATTCTTGCTGTCCTAGAACATAATCAAAGTCTACATTTAAATTTTTTTGTACAATGTCTTTTGCTACGTTATCCATATTAATTTGGAAAAGTGCTTGCTCAAAATATTCAGCAAATTTTTGAGTCCTACTTTTAGATATACAGTCATGCATGTAATCTGCTTGATAGTGATCCCTACATCCAAAACAGTTCACAAGTTCGGTAATTTTTAGGGGAATAGAATCACACAAACACTTACCCAAAGATTCGATAAGTTGTAAGAATCCATCACAAGTTATATCAGGTTTCAAATCCAACTTTGAATTGTGGATTTCTTTTGTTATATTGTTGAATAATGTGTATGTAATTAATTCTGTTTTCACACATTCCGTTATAAAGTTTTTGCTGTCTTCGAGTTTAGCCAACTCTACAGCTCTCAACACAACGTGCTCCGGCACATATTGCATGCTTAGATTTTTCATCTGAAACAGTCTTTGAAACACAAAAAGCTGAAAACCAGCCTTCACTTGCTTCGACACACACAAATCTCTTTCAATCACAAACACTTTATCTGAAGATTTGTTGTTCAGGATACCATATACCTCTGCACACAAAGAATACCACACTTTAGGCGACAAGGATATTCCATCTTTCGTAGGGTGGAAGAAACCATCTTCGTCACAAACATGTTTTCTGATGTGCACACGTGTTTGTCCCATAAAGCAGTTGACGTAAATAAAATTTTCACCTCCTAGATGAACCATATCCTTTGGCAAAGAATTCAGGGTGAAGCCAGCATCCCTCGATGAATTTGGAAAATCGTTCTTTTCTTTTCTGTCATCTAAGTCTTTAGAAGCTCTCTTTCGCTTTATTTGTTCATCAGAACTAATCTTTAAAAAGCGTTTCATTTTTAAAACTACTCAAAAAAAGTACAAAAACACTAAATTACAAACGAAATAATTTTCACCAAAAAAAAAAAAAAAAAATGGCCTATGAATAGTTGATATTCAGAAACACGATGCAACACACAGCATGAAAATCCAAGCAACTGATCCATACAACTGTTGCCAGATGCTGCATGAGAAACTTTTTTCATTACCGGTTACAGTTAATCCTAATCCAAACAACTCAACTTTACACTTGGTTACAGTTAAACACCATCTAGAACCGAAAAAACAACTCAACTCTACAATCGGTTGCAGATAAAACTATTAAATGTGTTCTAACATGAAAGTATGACGTCATGGACCACGTGATCACTAAAACGAAACGATCACTTTCAAATGAATATTAATTACATCTTAATTAATTATAATCTTAATTAATTAAATTAAAATTAACAACTCAACATTTATCCTCGTTATCCTATACGATAAAATCACGTGACCTCCATTTTTCCAACCCCCTCTTTCCCCCATAAAAAAATCCAGCAAACAACAACTCAACATTCAGCAAAAAAACAACTCAACATTAACCATCGTTATCCTATACGATCAAGTCACGTGACACCCCCCACTTCCGGTTCCGCCCCCCCCCTTTTTTGATTGACAGGTAGACACGCCCACAAAAACAACTCAACCCACCCTCGTCTAACAAGACGCTCTCAGCCAAAAAACAACTCAACCCACCCTCGTCTAACAAGACGCTCTCAGCCAAAAACAACTCAACCGACCCTCGTCTAACAAGACGTCATCCTGATGACGTCACTTCCGGTTTAGGCCACGCCCCCCCTGTGACGTCACTTCCGCCGGCTTACTACTCACGGATCAAGAAAGCAATGCGGAATGTGTCCAATGAATAAGCTCCAAAGGGGGTTGACATTGGGGAAAAACAGTGATTTGAGAAGGGCAAGACTTGTCTGAGGTTTAGTAGTTCGTATCTGGGGTTCGTACCTGGAAGTGTGTAGGGCAGAGGTCCTTCTAGAGAGTGCTCTGTGTTGTAGAGCGTAGACAGTTCTTATCTGAAGTGCGTACCTGGAAGTGTGTAGGACAGAGGTCCTTGTAGAGAGGGCTCTGTGTTGGAGAGCATAGGCAGTTCGTATCTGGAGAGCAAGGGACACAGACGTCCTGGTGTTGTGCTCTGGGCTGGATAGCATAGGCCGAGTATACATGTGTTGGGAGATTCGAAATTGATCTCCGATAAAGTGAATCTAACGTGCATTGAGTGTGAGGGAGAAGGTGTAATTTGAACAGTACACAGCCAACTTTTACTGTTTAATGTTGAACCGGATCACCTATATCCGAGTTGTAATTGTATATAATTGTAAATAGCGTATTTAGTGTGTACATATATTCTAAATAAACTGTTAATTCAGTTAATTGACAGCGTCAGTGTTCATTTACACAATCCTCACAGTGGGTGACCGATATCACCTAATAATATCGGTGGTGGCAGCTATAACTACCACGGACTTTCTTCAAAATTGTGCGGGCTGAGAGGAACGTCCGACACTATTTGTCCAGAGGAACAAACCTACTAGAAATGCTATTGCAACAATTTTACTCGGTACACAAATCTACTCGGAAAAGTAAATTTCAGACAATGGGTTGCAACTGATCGAGTTGACATGGCTTCAATTATTAAACCTAGAGAATTTCATTCAAGTTAACAAGGGATGACAAGACTTGGGTGGCTTCAAATAAAATTTTGAGAAAGAACAGCCTGATGGACTGACAACAGTAACTGGTCGAACTCATAACATCTCTTGTAAATAGTGTTAAGCTCTTTGTTGAGCATATATAGTATCTTTATAAATTAAGCATTTATTACTAAACTGTTTTCAACAAACGATATTTTCTGTGTAAATATTGTAATAAATGAGACTAATCTCAGTTCTCCTAATGTACTCATAATAGCATTTCTTAACATTTTTTAATCACCGTATCTCAGCTTATAGTCAAATCTCCTTCTTGAAATTTTTTGTACATAACACAACTACACAATACTATCAAAGGTCAGAATTTCAGATTTTTATCTCGTGCTCTATCAGAGATATCAAAGCCTAAAAAGTGCGATTTTTGAAATTTTTGACGAATTTCGGAATTTTTTTGCAAAGAGAAATCAACTCCCAGATCTGGGACTTAGTGTATGAGTACACGCACTTTTGACCTATTTGTAGAAAAAATTGTGTAAGTGTGACAGTTTTCCTTGCATGAAAAACTTCCTCTTGCAAACGGATAGATTTTGGAAAAAATCTTTTATTTTGTTCTAAAATTTCACCTGTAAAATTTTATTTTCCAAAATTATTCTACCACCATACATTTAGCCTATTTTATTCTGAACAAAATGTTGCAAACCCCATTTCAATTGGGCAAATAAAAGACGAGATATTTACAATTTTGTGTATCCTAGTATCTGAGAAAATCGCTGCACACGATGAAACAAAGATGGCTGCCATGCACAAACAAAAATAGTAAAATTAAAATAACTGTTATTTTGAACTTCCATCATGTTAGGGTTGTTGTACAAAAAATTTCAGATTTTTTAAAAATGGTCGAGCGACCAGTGCTGGACCAATTGAAATGGATTGACCCTGGAGCTTTTGTTTTCCTTTCTCTAATCGTCGCTTGCATTGTGTTGTAGTTTCCTTTCCCATATAAAACTAAAAATAATTAATTAAATTTAATTAATTAATTAATCTTTGAAAAAACTGTATTAATGACAAATGTCATCCACTATAAGTTTAAAAATATATATTTGAACTTGAATGGATGAATAAAAAGTATTTCATCAACGATTGAAAATTTGAACTAGGTGTATAAGTTTACATAGGGAGAGTGTGAATTAATAATAGGAATTAAAAAAAGCCCTTGGTCACAAAATTTTACTGCTACCTTATATCAGTAGGTACTTGATCCGTAGATTCAGTCGCGGGAACATGTAAAGAAAGTGAAACTTTTACACCTTTACTAATGTTACGGAAGCCATACAAAAACTTGAACAATCCTTTGAAGCAATAAATTATACAGATGTATAAATATTTAACGCGTTAAGTGCATGATCATGAACGCTAAAAGAAATATATGAGGCATATCTTTTCAATCCTACATAAGGAATTTCTGAAGATAATGTACTTGCGTCATTACATATAGTCCTTTCATTACATATTTTTAAAAAAATCATGAATTACATTGATAATTCAAGAGCTATTAGAATTTCTTCCACTTCTGTCTTTACAGTAAATACTTACAGACCGAGGGGCGGAAGTACATATAATCATTAAATAGAGTTCACGGATGAAAATCTGGGATGAGTTAAATCTCGATTCGCAAGTCATACCTTGTTGGAAAACACTTAAAAACCCGATTTTAACGATTGACTCGTAGGTTTACTATTGTGCTTTCCTGCACCCAAAAGTATGAAAACATGGAGAATTAGGAGTAGGGAAACATAATAATAAATCTATGAGTTAACCGCTAAAATCAGCTTTTTAAATGTTTTCCAGCAAGATATGACTTGACAGACCGATTGCGTGCAATATACGAATTCAAGTAATATACTGTGCAATATTCAAGTAACCCCGGGTTTTCATACGTAAACTCGATGAGGTAACTGCATGTGTTGTCGCCTTCTGTCTATTAATTTAATCATTGCGAGATGTTAATGCTAGAAAAAATATATATTATCCTTTCTCAAATTACTGCTGCAGATAGGTACTATCACAAGGGCACACGAGGCGAGGCATGTACACCAGTACTCTAGTTACAGGGGGTCCCCGAATTCTTTTGTGTACACTGTGAAAAATACCCATTAAAGAAAACACCTGTTTCAAGTTGGTATTAAAGTAGATTTCATCAATTTAACATGACGGAATATTTCAAATTTCAATATTCTCAAATGAATTTAAAAGAAACGGCAAAATTTCTAAAAACTTAATATTATGAAAAGCATGCTTATAAAAACAACTAAAGCTATTAGTACTCCAATTGGCATCACATAAACTAAAGAACACATTATTTTAAACAGAAGACAATGGTTTAAAATTTAAATTGCACCATATGATTATATGTTATGATTGTAATGCCTTTATTTTATAACTCGAAATTTTTTGGCGGAAAATGGATCCCTCATATAGTATGCGTGCCCCAAGAGTTTATGGAGTTCATGTGGAGATTACCTAAATCGGGCCAGTGTTGAATTCTGCAGATGGACCGAGGGGGGCATACCCTCCCGGATCAATGAGATGCTCCCCTCCCCTAATTTGTGATTTTACGTTTTCAATGGTCAAAAAGTATAATCCTCACCCTACCCCCGGAACCATAGGAATCCCTTCTGGCTAAAAGTGTCTGACTTCGACACTGAATCGGACTCTGGCTGCGGAGTCCGCACAAAAGCTTCGATAACCTTTTTATGCACGGATTATGTATGGATGTATAAATATTTAACGTGTTAAGTGCATAGCTATGAAAAAAAGGTGAACAAATTATAATTTAAACTAATTAATAACTTTAGATGGATACTTTTTTATTCATGATAAACAATTTCCCAAAGATGATTGTCTTCACGTGAATTCCTTTCTCATACATTACATATTTAACATTTTACTAAGAAAATCTTTAAATAATTTCGAGAACCTATCAGCGGATTCTATGGATCTAATAAATATTTAACGCGCTAAGCGGCATGACTATCAAAGTTAAATGAACTATGATTTAAGCTAGAATAATTGACTTTAGATGGGTATTTTAGATAAAGAATTTCGATAAGAAGTTTTTGAGGATGGATGTTTTTATATGAATTCTTTTCTCATTCATTACACATGTAACCTTTTACAACAAACTATTATATCATATCTGAATCAGAGCAATAAGTGCTGTATATTTACCAGCGTTACAATAAATTTCTTCAGAACAAGCTTTGCTCTATATCAGGAGTTATTAGACCTATCAAAATCACACCAGGGTATGTCTGCTTAACGGTACTTGATTATGCTAATTATTGAAATGATTATATTTTACAATATTATTATTTTTATGTATCATCAACAGCAACAACAACAAAAAATAATGAGAATCGAGGGTTAGAGGTACTATTTATTCTTCATTCCATATTTCTAATCAATCGAAAATATACACAATGGCATTCGACTATGTTAATTACATATTGATTAATATTATAATTATTACTATTTTATAACAACAACAACAAAAATAGAAATCAAATATTATAGAGTTAAAAAAAATTTTTTTTGGTTTTACGATTATGTTTTTCGTTTCCAGCACTATCATTTCAGGAAATTCGTTTCAAAATGCCCACTTTGACAGAATTAAAAAATATATATTTTCTGTGTTTAATACAAGTTGACCAATACGGCACAGTATATAGTTTCTGAATGAAAGAAACTTGCCGGCTGTGTGAGTTTCAGATTAAAAATGAATAAAAGAAAGTCGGTTTGGAATAACTACTTTCTCAGTACGATTATATTTTACCTTTCCAACACTATTAATTCAGGAAATTCGGTTCAAAATGTTCACTTTGACACAATTTTTAAAACTATATTATGTCTTTATTGAAAAATCGGCCTTTACGTCATATTATATAATTTCAAATTAAAACAACCTGCCAATTGGATGCATTTGAGATGCAAAATGAATTTAAAATGAGTCGGAAGGCAGTTTGGATTTTAAAACATCCTTAATACACTTATTTTTTCTTCAACCCGCTATGTATTTTTAATTTGCTTCTGCTATGAAAATATCCATATTTAAAACTTTTCAGAATAAATGTTGTAGATAAAATTAAGGATATCTATAATAAATTCATGCGGATTTGATATCTTGTGAATTGACTAAGTTATGAATTTTTTTTTTCCTAACCCCCCTTTTTTGTTTTAGCTTTTATTATACTATATTTTTTAATTTAATTTAATTTAATTTAATTATTTATTTAATTATTCATTATTTTTTATTTATTTAATTGCTGTAAGAGTTGGTCCTATGAAAAAATTGTCGATATAAAAGTTGTAGAAAATATTAAAATTATAACAAATTTAATTGGATTTGTTGTCTTGAGAATTGACGAAATTATGGAGTTTTTTCTTGCCAAAACCCTATTTTTTACGCCCTCTGAGCCCATTTTCAATTCTATTAAAACTCTGCGATGAATAAATTTTTGGCCCCTTTTGTAGAAGTAATATAAACTTTAAACTGATTTGATATGTACTATGATTAAGAAGTTATGGAGGTTTTTTTTTAAAATTATTATTTTCACAAAACCTCTCCTTACCCCCTTCCTTTATCTGATTTTGCCCAGAAACGAACGTGACTGAGATATTCTGCCCCTTGATTTTGTGTATCAGTTTGGAAGAGATCTGTGCAGAATTATGAAAGTTATTGTGTCCATGAGAAAGTGATATAGATAGATAAAGTTTTTGACTAAGGGACGGTTTTGGTTCTAGGGGTCATGATTGGCATAGATCTGCAAATTTTTTTCAGAAATTCCAACAAAAGAGAGAAAGTAATGCGTAGAATTTCTTACGAAATCTATCTAATAAACGTCGAATTGTTGGGAAAAGATTGATTTAATTAGAATTAATTACGTAAATATTGTAAGACTCGCGACTAGTTTGCATTGAGGGGATTTCTCAATATGCCTTCCGTGTCCTTAAAAGTTAATTAAAAACCTTTCTGGAAAAACGCGGCACAAATTAACGCCATGTTGCAAATTTGCGACCTTCTTTCGAAGTGCGCTTAACATTATGCTATGTTTAAACTTTGAAAAAAAGATTTGTTTTAGCTACTCTGTAAAAAAATAAGATTATTACTACGCTGAATTTAGCTTTTTGAAATGCCAAATGACGTTTAAATATGCACTACTTTTATTGTCAGAGCCGAATTAAGTTCATCTTAAACAAACTAGGATAAGATTTTTTTTTTCTTTCTAAGAAGTATACAGATTTGTAATATTTAATATTATTTAAGCTTAATTCATACTTTTCTAATATCTACAGCTACATAACCCTACATTATATAGTTTTTTACAAATTCTTATTTTTCTCTCCTCAACGATATCTTTAATTAATACAGTTAATGATTCATATACATTTGTACGGAATTTTCTGAGTGCGAGTAATACTCACATTTGACCGTTTATTTTAATATCTCATTTTCTTCCATGAAAAAATTATTTTTCAATAATAAATGAAGAAAATCGAAAAAATGATATGTCTTGGTAACGAATGATGAAAATCGAAAAAATGAAATATCTTAGTAGTAAATGAGGAAAATCGAAAAAATGCACTTCTTAACAATGGATGATGAAAATCGGAAAAAAAAATGAAATACCTTAACAATGAATGACGAAAAGTAAACATTTGAAATTTTTTTAAGAATAAATGATGAAAATCGAAAAAAATGAAATTTTTAACAATGACTCATGAAAATGGAAAAATGAAATTTTTAACAATGAATGATGAAAATCGAAAACATGAAATTTTTTAACAATGAATGATAAAAGTTGAAAATTTGAATTTTTTCAACAATGAATGATAAAAAAAAATGAAATTTCTTAACAATGACACATAAAAATCGAAAAAATGAGATTTCTTAACAATGACTAGTGAAAATCGAGAAAATAAAATTTTTTAACAATGAATGATAAACATCGAAAAAAATTAAATTTATTAATAATGATTGATAAAAATCGAAAAAATGTAAATTTTTTTAACAATGACTAGTAAAAAAAAAAGAAAAAAATTTAACAATGAATTATACATATCGAAAAAATGAAATTTCTTAACCATTGTGGATGAAAATCGGGAAAAAAATTTATTTCTTAAGAATGACTGAAAAAATCAGGAAAAAAATTAATTTCTAACCATGAATGAGAAAAATCGAAAATAATGAAATTTTTTTAGCAACGATTGATAAAAATAAATAATAATAATAATAATAATAATATCTTAATAAACATTGAAAATTGAAAAAATGAAATTTGTTAAAAATGTCTGATGAAAATCGAAAAACGAAATAGCCACCCTAAAGAAATTTATGCTGGATGTTTAATGCTGGCCTGGATATTTTCGTTGCTAGAATATTTTCTTTAGACAAAAACATTTTGAATCTTTTGTAGAAAGAAGTGATATTAAAGATATAGCATCAAACTGTGATTAATATATATATATATACAACTGGATTTAGAAGCATTCTTATAAAAATATATAAAAAACCCTCAGACTGTGAAAGGGTTAATACTGAATGATGGAAATCTAAAAAATGAAATTTGTTAATAATGAGTTAATGACAATCGAAATAGCGAAATTTCTTAATAACGAATGATAAAAATCGAAAAAATGAAATTCCTTTACAATGGTTGGTGAAAATATAAAAAATAAAATTTCTTAATAACGACTGATGAAAACCGAAAAAAATGAATTTTTTTAATAATGAGTGATGAATAGTGAAAAAAAATGAAAATTCTTCATAATCACTAATGAAAATTCAAAGAAAAAAAAAAAAAAAAAAAAAGATGACATTTAACGAAGGATGCAAATCGGAAAGACAAGATTTCTTAATGAATGTGACAAAAATCAAAAAATAAAATTTCTTAATAATGTATGATGAAAATCCAAAAAGTAAAATTTCTAATAATAAATGATGAAAATCGAAGGATGGAAATCGATGATTCGGAAAAAGTGAAATTTCTCACTAATGAAAGATAAAAAATGAAAAAACAATATTTTCTCACTGGATGATAAGAATCGAAAAAAAGTAATTTGTTAATAATGAATGATGAAAATCGAAAAAAATGAAATTTCGTCTCTGTTATTCTTGGGAAATGTTTCGTAACCTAAGGCAGATGCACGATTTCTATTTCTTGTTTTAAATTTATTTTTTTATTAAAGACTAATTTAATGAATGATCTGACTTAATGAACATTTTCGTTGGTGACAAATGTGAAAATGTTTATGACGTATGTCGCTGTTATGGAATCCGCATAAGAGCTTAAAAAAAATCAGCAAAGGTTTACATGGGCGTATAAATATTTAATGTGTTAAGCGAATGTCCAATAAAGATTGAATAAACTATAATTTAAACTAATGAATAACTTTAGGTGAATATTTTAGATGCTTTTGATAAGGATCTTCCGAGAAGACTGTCCGTGAGTTATTTTCTCTTTCATTACTTATTTAATCTCCTCTCTCTCTCTATTACTTACCCATCATACGTAGTATAGGGTAAGCCTTGCAATCATTTTGAAAATCGAAAAAAAAAAAAAATTGACGGATTTACACGTTTCAGATATTGGAGATTCCGAAAAAACATATTTTTAGGAGAAAAAGTTACCGTCCGTCTGTCTGTGTGTCTGTAAACGCTCTATCTCCCGAACAATTTGATATAAAGACTTGAAATTTTGAATGTACTTAGTATGTAAGAATAGAACGAAACCTATTTAATATTAGTAACCTCGATTATCCGGAAAAAAAATTTCAGACTCTCGAAAAATTCGTTCTAATGAAAGGTATATAAAAATTTTCGAAATTTTTTATTTTAAGGAGCGGACGTAAAAAGAAATTTAAAAAAAAATAACACAAATTTTGTATAAAAAACGAAGTCAATCGAATTATTAGTTGCCGAGGTATTTATAATCTTGTTTTCCACATTCTTCGATTTTTCATGACCCTGTATTTCATTCAAATTTTAATTCAAAAATATATTTTAAATGAAAATGAGACGCCTAATCCGACGCAGTAAACTGTTAGATGATATGATTACTATTTTCGAAGTTCTAAGGATGTTTCCTTTACGCAGTCCGGTATTACTTGAGTATTTTGGCGTTTTATATAATTTGTTGAAATTGTTTCATCAGCAATTCATCAATAGAGCATTACTCTGTATATTATAAATATTTAAATATACATTTGAATTTTGTTTTGACATTTTAATGCATTTTATAAATAGATTCCATATGTTTTATTTTCAAATATTATATCATACATATCCATGATAGGTAAGTATTACGGTAACCCCCAACGACTTGTTTATTATTATTTATTTATTTATTTATTTATTTATTTATCTAATTTTGATGTTGCTGTTTTTAAGGTAAAAGTTTATCTTTTCAACAATTTTCTTAATTTTTTTAAAAAAATGGTTCAATAAATGCTAAATTTACATTATTTCAATGTTAAAAAAAATAATAATAAATTTTGAAAAATATTAACTGCATATTTAATTAAAGTTTTAAAAATTGAATTTTTAAAATCCCTACTACTTTTTTAATTATTAATATTTTTGTACAACGCCTTTTTTTTTTTTTTTTTTTTTAAGATTTTTAAATTTGTATTACACAAGATTGCTTAGATGTTTTTAAATACATCTAAAGTTAGATTTAATATAATTTTTTACTTATACACATGCATTAAAAAAATCGATGAAATCTAAAGCATATACTTTTCATATACTTTATTTTAAAAAAGCCTCTAAAAGTTAATCCTATGCGCACATGTTTATAATAAAGAATAGACACAAATAGAGTTCAAATCTCAATCTGAAGTTTAAAAAAAAAAAAAAAAAAAAAAAAAAAAAAAAAAGAGAGAGAGAGAGAGAGAGAGAGACAGAGAGAGACAGAGAGAGAGAGAGAAAAGAGAAAAGAGAAAAAAAAAATCTTCAGCATTTTTAAAACAGGAAAGTGATGAAAATATGAATTCGGAGAAAAAGCTATTTAAAGTTATAAGTTGTATGGGTAATTGCGCGCATGTTTAAACAAAATTTACTATATTTCGCGATATGATTATCCCATGCGGGTAAAAAAGAGATGTCAAAATATTCATAATTAAACAAGCTTTAATTTAATATTAAAAAAAAAAAAGAAAAAAAGAAAAAGAAAGAAAGAAAGAAAATCGGCATTTAGACTAATTTTGGGATAAACTGTCCCTTTAAGATAGATCTTTAATTTCTCCTCTGTTTCGTCATCTTACATGAAAATACAAATTTATTTTTGTAAATCAGATGGCCCATGTATGATTCAGATTCTGAATGTAATGGTTCGATAATAATAATAATAATAATAATAATAATAATAATAATGACTCAAAAACAAATTGAGATACAGCTTTTACAGCTTTCAAACAAATTGCATTTGAAAGTACATCCCCCCCCCCCCTAAACGACGGTGTGAAAATTGAAAATGTGCGTTGTTTAGAAGCTTAAAATATTTGCAGTACCGAAAATTGCAAAACCGAAATTTCATGCAAAATTTAAATGTGTTGCCATTCGAGGACGTATGCGTTATGGGCATATATGTTTGTCTTTATAATATACAGGGTGAGTCATAAATATCGAAACAATAGGCTATCTCCTTAAATATTGCTTCTAGACCCATACTTCCAATTGCGAAAATTCATAAAAAAAAGATGAAGTTTCAGATAAGATAAGTTACAACTCCATGGGGGGGTCTATTTGAAAAAATACGAAAATTAAATTTTTATACGGCCCCCGTAGGAGAAAGTTCCCAATTAGGAAATTATTCCTTATCCATTCCTAAAATGAACAAAAAAAATTTCATCTAAATATCTAAAAATATGACAGAGATATTAAAATCTGAATTTCTCCAAAATTCGTGACTTACACCACTTTACCATGCCTAGAAACAAAGCATTTCTCTCTAATTTTCAAAGCAAGTAAGGGGTCATCCATATATTGTCCATTTTTAAATATCGATTTAAGACAGTGCCTCTCATTTGGACATAACAAAGCTGTGTATTGAATTAAATCTAAACTTTTTTCAAAATATGTTGGTAGTCTGCACTTGAGGTCTGCATGGATCGAAATATCTTGATCCGGTCCCAAACCGAACCATAGGGGAAAAAGTTCGGCCCGGCCTGAAAAAATGTTAAAATCATAATCCGGACCGGTCTGGAAAATAGTTTAAATCATCGCCCGGTTCAGCCGCAAATCTCTACATAGTTTTTTACTTCGGTGTGGGAAAAAATGTTTTGTATAGAAGATTTCTGACCAAAAATTTCTTTTATAGCTTTTAGTTTTTTATATTTATACTTTTTATTATTAAATTAGTGCAAAAGGCTAAATATTTATATTTTATCAATGAATCTCTATTTATATATAAATGTATCATTTATATCTTAACATCGTTAATCTCCAACGCATCCCATGCGTTGGAGACTTTGAAAAATGTTATACACTAAAACCTATTAAGACGGAATCACATAGAAAAGAAAAAATACGTTATAGAAGGATGCCCTCCCTAGAAGGTGTAATTAGAGTTTAATCTTTTCCTCGGGTATCATTGTATTTATTTTGCATGGATCAACATATTTTCCGTTCAAGACAGAATTCCGTCATAGGCAGACTTTTTTTTCACTGGTTTTATTGTATTTAATTTTTCAGCCTTTGACTATACTATTCTTTAAAAAAATGAATTTCATTTATTTATTTATTTATTTATTTTGTAAAAAAAAAAAAAAAAAAAAAAAAATTAAAATCTATGTGTTTTTTGAAAAAATTTCGATTGAGCCGAATTTTATTTATTTTAAGCATGTATTAAGTGTAATACGGGTTTTGTCGAGACCGGGATTGAAAACTTCGTCCAATGTACACCTAGAAAGAAGATAGCAGTCTCCTCCTTTATGAAAAGTTCGTTAGGTCCGGCCTGGCAAGTCTTCAGAAAAAAGGAACCTCTCGGTCCTGGCCCGGCCTGGACCCAAAATACATATTTTATAACAGCCTCTCCAGGACGACAAAAAGCCTGAAGTTGTGAGAGCTAAATTTATAAAAAAGACTTAATCTGCATCTTAAAAAAAAAACATTCTTTTAAATAAATGACAGACATTTAAACAGTACACTTCGTTTTTCTGCATAATAAATTCCCCCCCCCCATTAATTCTTGTTTTTAAATAATTAAGTGGTACGAATTTTTAAAGAAAAAAGAACTTGAAACACGTCATTTTTGATTTTTTACATTAGTTTTCTTTCGGCAAATTTGAAAAAATATTTACTTTTGAAAATATGATTTTTTAAAAAGTTATATTACTTTTTCA
Source organism: Maratus speculifer (assembly GCA_964019185.1). Classification (NCBI taxonomy): domain Eukaryota; kingdom Metazoa; phylum Arthropoda; class Arachnida; order Araneae; family Salticidae; genus Maratus; species Maratus speculifer. The sequence continues at coordinate 341,722,885 of OZ025297.1, forward strand.
ATAAATATTTTTAATATTTTTAAAATTAATATTAAAAAACAAAACTCTGGTACAAAACTAAAATCAGATTTTCATCTTTAATTAAATGGAAAGAAACTGAAATCCGATAAATAATGTTACGAGTTATTACGATATTTAATTATCCCATTTTTAATTAAACCAGTACTAACCACATGAAATTTTTATAAATTATATGAGAAATGTTAGAATCTGATTTTCTTAGCAAACTTCAAGACAAACCATCGCAAAAAAAGAAAAAAATCGAAATTCGAACTCAAAAAATAGATTTTTGCGCGTTTCCTAGAACTGCTAATGTAACTTTGTTTTTTGAATTGCGCACATTTCAATTTGTGTCTAATCCCTTAAAACCTGATGAATTTTTTAAACGGCTATAACTAAGCGAGTTTTAAAGATAAGAAGATGCAACTTTTTGTATAGTATTCAGGACTGAATAAGGAAAATTTTTCTAATTGGAAATTTTATCCTACGGGGGCCGTATAAAAATTTAATTTTCGTATTTTTTCTATTAGACCCCCCATGAAGTCGCAATTTATCTTGTCAAAAATTTCCCCATTTTTTATGAATTTTTGCAATTGGAAGTAATGGTCTATGGGAAATATTTAAGGAGACAGCCTATTGTTTCGATATTTATGACTCACCCTGTAGATAGATAGGGTAGGTATAACTATATAAGAAATTGGATGAATTCAGAAAGGTTTGGTTTGGTTTATTTTAAGTCGGCCGATTATCTACATGTGGGTGATAGGCCCTTAAGAGGTTGGATGCCCTTCGTGGGAGTCTTTCTAAGGGAACCTAACCCGTATTTATTCAAGGAAATCCAAGGTTCGAAGAAAACCACAGAAAACTCCGACCGGTTAGCCCGACGACCTCGATTGTGTTCGAGCCCAGCACCTGTCGTCTACCAGTTGAGAGGTCAGAACCTCTCGGCCACTGGTTGGGCATGAATTCAGAAAGGAAGAAACACCATCATCTCTTTATTTTGTTTTAAAAGAATTAATAAATTCTTTAGGAGGAAAAAGGTTGTATAAATAATATTTATAACTTTAACTGTAAAATAAACATGTATTGCTTACAAAAAATGAGGAAAAAACATTTTTTAAATAAAGAATTTATTTATAAGTTTTAAATTTTACTCTTTGAAAAAATCATTTTCCAAATGGTTGTTGTAATTTGTTAAATTATTTTTTAGTTGTTTTTTGTATCCAGAAAATGAGTTATGCTAGTCACGTTTAATTTTGCAACAACTTTTATCTCATATGATAGAACTGAACTAGATTAGTTGAAAGCAACAAACATTTCTTCATTGCATTGAACGTGACTTGTGATTCGTTTTCTTTTAATTTCATTAATCACGTGAGTAATGAAGATGGAAAATCATAATTATTCTCTGTCTCAGATATAATGAAGAACTCTATTCATGTTAGTGATCGAGTTGAGATGTATGACAGGTGTCAATTTATCTGATTCTTTCAAGTGGAAATTCAAAAGTAGATAGACATATTTTTGAAAACATTTTTGGTTATTTTGTTTACTGATTTGTTGTTATTTATTTAGTAATTTATCGGGTATTCCTTTACAAAGAAATGTTTCTGTACGCAAACATAAGAATTGCTTAATGGTACAACGAAGAAAGAAAAATAGAGCCATGGATTTTGATTATATCACACGTTCTAATCTTGGTTAATCGTTACATTGTTTGTCCTAATGCTATTAACAAATCTGATAAGCAAGCGATAGTCATGCAATAACTGTTTTGATTGAAATAGAAAGAGGAACAAATTTCAACTATTGGTTTGATAAATTCAGAGATAAATGCTAAAAGGGTGATAATTTCAATATGTAATATGGTTGGGAAAATAATAAATAGTAGTGAAATCACACCATGCATTGTCATGTTGTATTTAAAAAAGTATAATCGGCCAAAATTAATTAATTAATTAATTAATAGAGGATAATTTAACAGCGTTTATTTCTAGCTGAACGTTTTACCAGAACGTTAACCCTATTGGGTCCGAATTTTCTGTCCGTTTTTAGAAAAAATTACTTCTATGTTAATAGTTTCAACACTAGCTTCCAAATAGAATTATTAGTGTTTAACGAATATTTCACTATCTTAATCATAACGAATGCTGTTCTTTTGCATACTATTTAATTCATATTCATATGACAATAATCTTGGGAAAAATTTTTGGAGATTCTTAGAAAATATTGTATTACAACAAGATTTAACTTATATTGCAGCTTTCTAATGCTTTTTGCGCTTTATTACACATGATTCTTTCAGGCTAGTAACTTTCATGTTAAATTCAAGGAACGAGATATGTGTTCAAAATGAAAGAATCGGAAATTGCGCAAAGAGATTGATGCAAATACAGTAGAACCCCGCAAATTCGGACCCCGTAAATCCGGATCTCCGGATAATCCGGATCGGTTTGGAATTTTTTTTTTTTTTTTTTTTTTTTTTTTTTTTTTCCAAGTTTGAGAAGCGATTTGGCTATTTTCCATAACATTAACTTGTTTAATCATCGTATTCTGAATAAAAAAAAACTTTTTTCTGAAATCTTTTCGGAAGAATACCTTAAGCTTTCTTATTTAAACTCATATTTAGACTACACCCAACGAACTACGTATGCTCAAGCTGATGCGTGACCGTACGGCTCGCAAAAGGTACAGAAAACTGGCACAGCAAAAAATTACAAACTTTTTTTTACAAAGGAAACATTTTTACTGTCTGTAAATAATCAATATGTTAAACATAAAGGTGATTTTCTTTAAGTATGCTTTTGTTTTATTTCATTTTTTTCTAAATCTCCGGATAATCCGGATTTTCGATAATCCTTATTCGGCCTGGTCCCAATTAATCCGAATTATCGGAGTTTTACTGTAATAATAATTATTATTATTACTAAATACCTAAACATAAAGGAAGTCGTATATTAAATGCATAGACACATACTAACATTGCTATATATAAATGGTAGCAAAAGTATTTCTTAAAACAAATTAACACTCCGTTATAAGACATGCACTACTAATAGCACACCAGACCCGAAAGGGTTAATAATCTATATATAAGCATATAAACTCAATTTATGTGAAAAGAAGGATTTTTATTTATATCTATGTTACGTTGTTTTTTAATCAAATTTTTTATAACTGTTTTTAAAGTTTTTGCACCATTTCACTTACTTGTTTCGATTCTTAAGCTAACGATATAGCTTAAAACTAATTAATTTCAAATTATTAAAAATATAAAATCGTAAATGTATATAACATTAATTTAAAAGATTTTTTTCTCATGAAAGTACATTTACATTAAATGCGTTATTAACCATAAACAATTTCAATTTAAGTGGGTCTGGGACATGTTTTAACTAAATTTTATTTAAGGAGTTAAAATTTTGAAAATTTTTGTTATGGTTAACGATATTATTTGTAAACAAAATCACATGGTAAAATTTCCCATACATATTTTTTTAATTTTTAATTTACAATTTATTAAAAAAGTGGGGTACTTTAAAATCGTTATAATTGGAAATATTATTTGTAGAATTTAAATTTATTTTCACTTAAATAAACAGAAATATATAAACTTTAAGTTTGATTTAGAATTTTTAAAAATATTAATTTAAATAAAAATAAAAATTATTTAAAGTAAAAATTTGAGGGGAAAATGATGCAACTAATATATGTCTAGTTATATTTATAGTTAAATAGCTATATTTTAATTATCAAATTATTTTTAATGTTATTGATATAATTTTTGGTATTATTATTAATAATATTATTACTATTATATATATATATATTTTTATATTTTTATTTTATTTTATTTTATTTTATTTTTTATTTTTTATTTTTTATTTTATTTTATTTTATTTTTTAATTTTTATTATCCTATATTAAGATAATGAGTTTTTACCATGTAAAGTCACAATAAATGTTACTGATTACAGTAACAAAATGGTATTTCAAGTTATATGTTAATATGAATGTTATCTCTTAATTCTAATTTTAATTATTTTATTAACTTAATTTTATGTTAATATCGATTATTAATTATTTTCTCCGGTTCAATTATATTTCCATTCAGCTTTATCTTTTTTGTTTGTTATGGATAACTATTATTTTTACTTACTTTCAACACCTTTTTGTAAAATATCTTTGTTCCTTGTTTAATAATTTGGTTTTTGTGTGCTGGTAGCCCCAAATACGTATTATTTTGCTATTTCATGGCTAGTACGTGGATGAAACCGCACACTTCATTTGTAATTCCAGAGCATTTGGGGCTACAAATTCCATTTGAATTCATTTTATTTATTTATTTATTCAGATTTACTCGTTACACTATTTATTTTTATTTTATTATAATTCAATTCAATTCTAATTCTTCGTTTCGGTTTATTGTTTTATTGATAAAATCCATTGGTGAATCTTGTCTACTTTTAATGGTATTATATATATATATACATATATATTTCAAATTTGCTGAATCAAAATTAAAGTAAAGCATTTGAAAAAGACGTGCTCCAAGTTTAACGGCTTTTGACTATAACAATTTAAGTTGGAGAAATGGTGAAAAAATCCCTCAGGAAGAAAAACGCATTTTAACCAGAAGTCGTGTCCATAACAACCATTGCTCGAAAACGGATTTTGAAAACAAAGCAAAATGAAAAAAAAAAAAAAAATCCTGTTCTAATTAAGATAAAAATGTTATTTAAACGTCATTTTAAGCAGGAAAAAACAAAGATACTTTTAATACAATTTTTTTTTTCAGAAAATTTGAAGATTTTTGCGTCTTGCACTCGCTTAAAAAAAAACAAGAAAGAAAATCATATGTGAAGCATAGATTATGAAATTATTTCCAATACTTCCACAATACTGTAGCAATACCATTAAAATAGCTTGTTATGAAATTTATTTAATGCATCTATTAGTAGTAATACAGTTTAGAATGTGTCATATTTGTTTTACTTTATCTTGTTGCAAGAACATTATTGGTTCCACAGAACAAAAATATTTTTAAAAGGATGATTTTTTTTTTTTTTTTTTTTTTTTTTTTTGGCATCTTTTCATCTTTCTGGACATTGAAAGATTGTGGGAGGGGAAATACTTCTATATTAGTCAGAAAGGAAATACTTCTACATTTTATATGTAAGAGCATTGTATTTGTACATTTCCTAATTCTATAAAATTCTGAAAAAAAAAAAAAAAAAAAAAAACTCTTTTAAATAAAAAATTTGAGTGGAGCGCAACATCCAAATAAATTGCCATATAATTACTTTATTTTGAATGGAAAAATCCTTTTAAGTTATCCAATGAAAAAATAAGTTATTTTAAAATGTTGAAATGCAAACGAGATATCTTCTTTATAAATTTCTTCCAAAGAAATATCATTAGCGAGCGGGTCTTTTCGCGTGGCTGAAGTAGCCCACTAACAGCTCATTGATCATTAGCATGATACTTATCCACAACAAACTTGAATTCTTTTACTACTTTAAATGTTTGTTTTCGCTCTCTCTCTCTCTCTCTCTCTCTTTTTTTTTTTTTTTTCGTTGTTATATATTATACTGTTTCAACGCTAAGCCTATAAGAATAGAATCTGTCAGAGAAGTATTAAACATTTCAATTTACAGAAAATCTCAACCAAAAAGTGGCAACAACAGTTTACTCTGTATAATCATCATTTAGGTTAATTTAACCTAATTCGCCGTACGTGCATACAGTATATCTAAACAACAACTAAGCAAACTTTTCAAATCTGATTTAATATCCAATAAACTTTTCGAAACCTCCTGCTGGCAAATGTAACCTGATATCTAAAGAAATACTTCCTGGACGGTAATAAATCCTGCATGCAAATTATTTAACACAGATTAGCCTGCTTTGTGAAAAAGTAAATATAAAACAAAACTTTTAATGAGAAGCAAAATGTGTGAACCAAACCTGTTTATCTTGCTTGAAAGTAATAAACTTCCTATTAGCTTTTCATTAATACATCTGGTTATGAGAATTACCTTATGAATATGCAGTTAAAAATGAATAAAATATTATCGTCTGCGAACTTTTCAAATATTTAAAAAGTACGTTTAACAATTTCACGTGAGACACATTAGTGTCACTGGCCTTTTATTCTTTTAAAAATTATAAATTATGACATTCGACATGAGAAAATCGATGAAATATTAATCGACAGAATCAGTGAATACTTTATTGTGAGAATACTATTTGAATATACCTGTGAAAATGCAATAATTATTCTATGTCGCTAACTTTTAAAATATTCGAAAATTATGCTTAAAAAAGTTATTAGACTTTTTATTCCTTTTTGAAGTGATAACATTAATGTTTGGCATACGAACGAATACGACTTGAGAAGAAAATATCGAATCAATGGAGCTTTAATCAATAATAATACTATATGAATATGAACGTTATAATGTAAGACCTGTAAATGCACAAAAAAATTATAGACCATTAACTTTTCAAATATTTAAAATTTGGGCTTAAAAAAATTACAAAGAGGAGTATTTCATGAATATTCAGTTGAAAAATGAATAAAATATTATCGTCTGCGAACTTTTCAAATATTTAAAAAAATATGTTTAAAAATTTCACGTGTGACACATTTGTGTCACTGGCCTTTTATTCTTTTAAAAGTTATAAATTATGACAATCGGCATGAGAAAATAGATGAAATATTAGTCGATAGAATCAGTAAATACTTTGTTATGAGAATATCATTTGAATATGCACATGAAAACGCAATAATAATTATTCTAGGTGGCTAATTTTTCTAATATTTGAAAATTATGCTTAAAAAAGTTACAATCATGTCATTACACTTTTTAATCTTTTCTTGAAGTGATAACTTGTATCATACGAATACGACATTCGAAGAAAATATTGAATCGATGGAACTTTAATCAATAATAATACTATATGAATATGATGTTATAATGTAGAATTCCTAAATGCCTACAAAAATTATAAACCGTTAATTTTTCAAATATTTAAAATTTGCGCTTTAAAAAAAATCACAAATAGAAATACCTCATGAAAATAATGTTGAAAAAGGAATAAAATATTACCGTCTGTGAACTTTTCAAATATTTAAAAATTATTTTACAAATTTTACAAATGACACATTTGTGGCAAGAATCTTTTATTCTTTTAAAAGTTATAAATTATGCCATTCGACATGAGGAAATCGATGAAATATTTATTAATCTATAGAATCAGTGAATACTTCATTGTGAGAATACTAAATGGAAATACTCGTAAAAATGCAATAATTATTCTAGGTCGCTAACTTTTCAAATATTCGAAAATTATGCTTTAAAAAGTTACAGTAGTGTCATTAGACTTACTAAATCAATAGGTACTCAATTAAAACACATGTACATTTAATAGCACACCAGACTCGCAAAAAGGTTAATAAAAAGGATGAAATACCCTCCACATTTATTTTGACGGATCAAACTTTTCTTTGTCGATCGTTTCTTGTATTAATATACTTTATTATAAATACATATTTTATATTTTGATATGTAGATGAAAACGAATACAATATTATACTACCGAATATATTAGAAAATGCATTAGAAATAAAATAGTTTGAAAATATATTCAAATTTATTATTAAGAAATTTATAATTGACGTATTTTAGTTCCTGATCTTTATTTCTTATTAAATGACCTGCCCAGGATTGCCTGGGCCTGTGATATTATTCAGTTTTCAAATGTGTAATCTATTTTCTAAATGACCCTTAAATGAAACTTAAATGTGTATAACTTTATATCTTTAAGTCAATTTTCTCAGAATTTATATTTTTTAATGGAAAAATCACGAAAAGATATTGAATTGACAGCATATGTTATTTGGTATTTTATTTTCTACGTAATTAGATTTTTGGAATCTATTCGTACCGAAAGCGAAGGACAAAGCGATTAGAACACTTAGATTTTCACTGATTACGTAAAAATTTTCACACATTTTATTTAGCAAAAAATAGTTCTATCCATCCGAACGTTTCAAAAATTTTTGTAAGTGATGTAAATCTGGTTTATTGAAATGCTTTTAAAAAGATTGTGTTAAAATACAGACATTTAGTTACTTTTAGCGTAGAAAGAATATACTCTCCATGAGCCGCGATGTAATTCGTGTTTGCCGGTGTATTTGAAAAGATTAAATCTCATATCTTTTAAAAACAATTGCACCATAGATTATAAGAATGATTTAGCTTTAAGAGTATATTTTAGGTTTATTGGTACCTATAGAATTGCGCCCTGCTGAGGCAAAACTGCAATGAAATGATCTGGTTTTTACTACGTTTCGAAATTTTTATATTGGGTGAAAATCTTGTCTATTGAGATGATTTTAAAAGATTGTGCTGAAATATGTACGTTTAGATACATTTAGCGCAAATAATAATAATAATAATAATAATATTCTATCCGTGAGTCGAAAAATGACCTCCTTTTGCCGGTGTATAAAAAAGTTTTTTTTTTTTTTTTTTTTTTTTTTTTTTTTTTTTAACTGATTGCACCAGATTATAAGAATGTTTTAGCTTTAAGAATATATTTTTGGTTTGTCGATACCTATAGAATTGTGCCCTGCTGAGGCGAAATTGCAATGAAATAATCTTGTTTTCATTGATTTCGTCGAATTTTTTGCGCATTTTAATTTGAAAAAAATATTTCTACCCGTTGGAACACTTCAATTTTTTTTTTTTTTTTTTTTTTTTTGTAAATCTGGTTTATTTAGATGTTTTTAAGAGATTGTGTTGAAATAAGGAAGTTTAGATAATTTTAGCGTAAAAAAGTATCCTCTCGGTGAGTCACAAAGTGACCTCTTTTTGCTAGGGTTAAAATCCATACTTTTTAAAACCGATTACATCATCGATTAAAAGAAAGTTTTAAATTTAAGATCATATTTTTGGTTTGTTTATACCTCAAAAATTGCGCTCTGGAGGGGCTTTGACAAAAAGGAGAAAAATGGTTGTGGAAAAAACGATTCTTTTAAAAATGTTTTTTGTAAGAGTTATCTGCAATATTTTTTCAAATTGGTTATAGCATTTGAGACCTAAAAGTACGATCTTTCGGAATAAGTCTTTTGAGTTTAGTTATGCCGGACGGTTTGGATGACTTGGATTTAAACAAAATGATCCATAAACAGAAATAAACTCATAAAATTGTCTCTTCCTTCGTTTCAGCGCGTAAATCGTGTTTGTGCGCATGTGCAAGTATTATCCTTCCCCGATCATTAGAAAAATGGCTTTTTGATGAGATTGAATTGCGCTTTGTATTTAATATCACGAAAACTAATTTAAAAAAAAATTAAATTCTGAGCTTCAGGTACATCAGGAGAGACCTTAGACTAACTTCACACACACACACACGAATAAATGAGCTTCGTACGTGCCGTAGTTTAGTTTTCGCTAGACATTGCAGACGCACACAGAGAGAGACAGAGTGATTTGTTCTTTTATTAGTACAGAATAGAAGTAATAGAAATTTCATTATACTTCGGTTAGGAAGTTCCACAGCTTAACCCTTAATATCCGTCGTTATAGGTCCTGTGCATATTATTTCACAATGGACAAAAATTGACAACTCGACTTACGGGTTAAGGATATTACTTTGTATCTTTGGGTAGCGTAAGTATCGGCTATAAATTTACATTCTTCTGCGATTTTATCTTTTAAAATGATATCATTTTCCGAAGCTATTACATAAAAGTTACATGAAACAATACATTATGGAAATATGACTGCCTATTCAAAAAATTATCGTATCGTAACTCGAAATCACAAAAAACACGCTATCATGTTGCCTTTCTTTGGAGATGACATTAAATTCACAAAATGGCCCTGTTTGTTACTTCAGAACAATTCAGTTTACTTCTCACAGGGCCTCTAGACAATAGATCTATCCTATGCATTGACCTGCAGCGAACTCGCAGCAGATAGTTCAGTTCTTTTATATTAGGAATACTGCACTAATTTGGATAACGACTACCTTGTTATCCGAGGTATTCGGTTGACCACATTGAAACGCTACACTCATCGCTTTGACGTGATTTTGATGTAGAAACCTGATAGGAGACACCTTTACGTGACTGATTTAGCAGAAGAATACAGCTGTGTTTGCTACTAGTAATCATAAATACGATTTATTGTGACAAAGAGTTTCATTTTCCTTTTTACAAATTTCTTTTAGTTGTGCAACTTGTTTGTAAAGGTTTCGAAACAAGCTTACAACTTAAAAAGGCTCAGTTTCATGCAGCTGATAAAAAGTTTGGGAAAAAGAAAATAAAGTTGTAAGACTACATTTAGAGAACGTAAATATGTTGGAATGAACAAAAACTTTTTTTCTTGACCTTTTCCTGTTGATACATGGAGACAACTATACTTTTAAGTTGCTTTAAATACTTTAAATGTTGATAGAATAAGTGACGTGAAATTTTATTTTTAAAAATATCAATTTTTAATGCATTATTAAAACTGTATTCCAGTTTCAAAATATTATTAAGGGTTAGAATGTCTTTTCTTTTAACTCTTTCAAAAACTTCTAATAAGAAGGTTTTTTTTTTTTTTTTTTTTTTTTTTTTTTACTATAGTTTTTTTTTTTCTTTCTAACTAACAGAGTGTGCTCTAAGTTGCATAAAAATGCTCGGATAACCTCGAAATCAAAATATTATTTACTAGTTAATTAAGTAATTTACAGCATATTCACACTGAAAATTATTTTTCTGACTGGACAGAATCAAAAGTTTCAAATGTATTAGCAATTTACGCCCATCTATTAAAATGTACCTTTATACCAGCTTGAGCTATGCTTGTGGGTTTCAGGTTTTAACTTGCGGAGTCATTTCTCCTTTTCCCATTTCTCTGAAAACTTTTTTTGACCTATATGCATAATATAATCCGGAATGCTCATTCCCACACAAACACATGCACACATCACCACCACCACTACCACCACCGCAACCCAACTTAGAGCTAACGAGTTTAATGCTTCAGTTCTTGAACTTACCAGACGATGAATAAATTCTTAAAGATAACGTACAGCTGATAACGTAATAGAACGAAATTTAGAGAGTGGTGCGATTTTTGAACAGATGTGATTTGCAGCCTAGGTCATATTTAAGAAAAGGAACGGTATAATTATAAATATGAAATGCTAAAATTACAATTTCATAAAAAAAAAAAAAAAGATTAAACAGTAACATAGCAGTTTAAAAATTCGAAATTGAAAATTAATCATTAAACATTAAACATGTAAAAACAAATTAGATCAAGATTTTTTAAAACTGAGAATTGAAACACCATTTTCTTTTTCTCAAATGCGGCGTGAGGATGAAACCCCCGGTAAATTTTAAATATATAAACGTAAAAAGAAAACCATTTCGTATCGGAAAACTATTGAGGAAACTAATACTCATTTGGCGCGTTGGTTTAATCTGTCATGTCTCAAGAAATAATTCGTCATTTCTTCTCAAGCAAAAATAAATAAATAAATATAATAAACGAAATGGTAGTAATATGCATAGTTTAAGAAATTTTATCCATAAATCTCCGAAAATATGTCTCTTTCCGTTATACAGCTGCTAAAACGAAAAAAAACATCGATCCTATCTGTAAACCGAGACGAAACTTCCACGTGACGCACGTCCAAATCTGAAACAACCACTACCGTCGGAATTGTAGTAAAAAAATGTTTGAGAACCCTCCTCACCTTTTGGCGTGACACTTTCAGCCGCCGCTCGTGATCGGAAACACCTCGTTTAGCAACAGGAAATCGTGCTGCATGCCTCGAAACCCCTCGGAAGCAGATGGGACAAGGTATCAGAAAATAGCGTCTAACAGGTGGTGTGAGCAGGGAAACCCTATGGCACGCGGATATTTTTTACACAGGCCTTGGAGCAGTGAGTAAAAGTATGATATGTTTTGCATATACAGCGAGTAACTAGTTTATTTCGTGCTTTTCTACTTTAATGGAAGCATTATTTTACTCATTACAATCGCGAAATGATTAACATTGTTGAAAATCTTCGTTATTTTAAAATTCAAATAAAACCAGAAATTTTATTGCATAAAGTAAGTTAATAAATAACCACATAAAAACAAGAAACATTTTCTTAAGGTTGTATTCTTATCCAAACTGCTTATTTTCTGATTTATTTTTAAATTCCATTTTTGCTTTCAAACTCATCCAACTGGTAATTTCGCTTATTTAGAAACTAAACAATGTGCCGTGCTTGTCGATTTTTTGATATATGCAGAAAATACTGCCCAAAAATGCTGTCAAAATGAGCGTTTTGAGTCGGATTTTCAGAAGCGGGAGATCTGGGAATGAAAAGAAAACAGTTATATTGAGAGCGTAATTGTTTATAAATCAAATGATAATGAAATGAGCGAAAAATGACATCGCACGGCACCTTATACATCTCTTCAAAAATCACCATTTCAGCAAGTTTCATGTTTTTCCTTTAAAAATGAGTCTAAAAATGTATCAGAAAATTTCTAGCTGTTGAGGATGGAAAATTATTTTTTCGAATGTACCCTTAATGGAAGCATTATATTACTCACCATAATCTCAAAATAGTTAACAATGCTGATAGCCTTCGCTAGTTTGAAATTAAAATAAAACCAGAAATTTTATTACATAAAATAAGTTAATAAAAACCGCATAAAAACAAAAAACATTCCCCAATTATTTAATTTATTTGAATTGAAGAATAAAAACGGAAGGTTGTGACAGTTGTGAATTAACAACAGTTATTCTAAGGCAAATTCAAATAATTGAAGGTAACGGCTACAGAACATTCATTGATTAAAAATTACAGTTTACATATCATTCGTAATAAACCATGCTGTCGAGAATACTAATAGACCGGAAGGCAGCAGAACAGACAATCATCTCATCGAGTTCACGGCTGAAATCCAAGAATTTGTTAAAACTCGATTCGCTTAAAACCCTTACCAGTTCACAAACTTGTATAAAACCAAAAACTTTCTGCGCCCATATATTGGGTCAAAAACATTCTGCAAATTTAATGTTTAATAAAATTGCGTGATATATAATATTGACATGGAATAAACTCGCGCTTTTTACGCGATGTCTTTTGACGAAATTTGCATTTTCTCACTATCCTTTTGACGAAATTTGTGTTTTTTCATGGCCCTTCGACAATATTTCGCACTTTTTCTGTGGAACTTTGATTAAATTTAGCTTTTTTTCCCTTGATAATTTTACGAAATTGGAGATGCTTTTTCCCTGCGAACGATTGACGAAACTGATTTTTTACGGCAGTCGTTTGTCAAATCGTTGACTTTTGATGTCAAAAATTTCAGATAAAGTTTTCAAGTAGTTTTCAGCAAAAGTAAATAAAAAGTAAAGTAAATTTTCAAAAGTATATAAAGTTTTCAGCATCAAATGCATTAAATTTTGGAAAATTGTAAAATCTGCTCTGCTTTTAATTGTATGCTAACTATAAATAAATCGTATATAAAATTGGGGTAGTATTTTTAATTTTTTGGTACTCAAAATAAGTTGCAAAAATAAAAATTGTTTCTTTCC